>JAIFZK010000012.1:15380000-15605000 GCA_027481765.1 Tenualosa thibaudeaui | reverse complement strand
TTAGGCATGATGCTTATATATTGTGTGTGTGTGTGTGTGTGTGTGTGTGTGTGTGTGTGTGTGTGTGTAGGATGACTGTCTCAGCTCCTTGGTCAGGTTTGGCTCTGCCTGCTGGACTGCAAGTTGCCTTTCCACTGTGCAAACTCACTTCATCAGACTCTTAGCAGGTGAGTACACACAACAACACTCAGCAACACACTTACACGTGTGTGTGTGTCTGTTACAGTAATATTGTGGTGATGTGCTTTGTCCGATACATCAGTAGACGTGCATGTGTCTGTGTGTGTGTTACAGTAATGTTGTGGTGATGTGCTTTATCTAATACATTAGTATATCTGTGTGTGGTTTGACAGCACTTGTGCCAGATGCCCAGGTCAGCAGTTCCCCCTGCATTCTGGATGTAGACATGTTCCATTTATTGGTGAGTGTGTTGTACACATACACACACACACACACACACACACACACACACACACACACACACACACATACACAGGCTCCCTGCCTCTTTTATCTCTTTTTTTCATTCAATATCTCTGTTCCCTCCATCTCTTTCTCTCATTCCTCATCAGTAGTAGATCAGATTAGACATCAGTAATAGGTGTGCTGTTGTCTTGTGTGTGTCTGACGTGTTTTACTGACGTGCGTTACTGACTGCTCTTCCGTCTTCCTGACCCTTCCTGAGTGTGTGGGTGTGTAGTGAGTGAGTCTCATTTTACTGACACTTCTTCCTGGCCCCTCTACCTGTGTGTGTGTGTGTGTGTGTGTGTGTGTGTGTGTGTGTGTGTGTGTGTGTGTGTGTGTGTGTGTGTGTGTGTGTGTGTGTGTGTGTGTGTGTGTGTGTGTGTGTGTGTGTGTGTGTGTGTGTGTGTGTGTGTGTGTGTGTGTGTGTGTGTGTGTGTGTGTGTGTGTGTGTGTGTGTGTGTGTGTGTGTGTGTGTGTGTGTGCGCGCGCGCGAGAGAGAGAGAGAGTGGCTTGTTTTACTGACTCCTGTTCCTGACCCTTGTACCTATGTGTGTGTGTGTTTGTGTGTGTACACAACTGTGTGTGTGACTGTGTGTGTGTGTGTGTGTGTGTGTGTGTGTGTGTGTGTGTGTGTGTGTGTGTGTGTGTGTGTGTGTGTGTGTGTGTGTGTGTGTGTGTGTGTGTGTGTGTGTGTGTGTGTGTGTGTGTGAGAGAGAGAGAGAACAGCTTGTTTTACTGACTCCTCTTCCTGACCCCTGTACGTGTGTGTGTGTGTGTGTGTGTGAGGGAGAACGGCTTGTTTTACTGACTCCTCTTCCTGACCCCTTACCTGTGTGTGTGTGTGTGTATCTCAGGTGAGTCTGGTGCTGTCCTACTCGTCTGTCCACTGTCTGGACAGCTCAGGAGTGTCTGCGGACATCGCTCAGCTTCACCTCCTCCACTTGGTCACTATGGCGCACGTGGTCCAGATCCTACTCACCTCAGTGCCAGGTAAACTCATTCACACACACACACACACACACACCTACTTAAAATGGCGCATCAACAACGACAGTTTTCCAGGTCCGGTGACATTCTACAACAGGCACGCTCACCTTGTGTTTGTGTGTGTGTGTGCGCGCGTGTGTGTGTGACCAGTGGAGACGACGATGGAGCAGGAGAGTGGAGGAGCGGAGAAGGAGGAGGAGGAGGCGGTGTGTCGTCTATACAACTCTCTCAGGACACACCTGGGCAGGTAAGTGTGTACTCACCATATAGGGGATGACGAGCTCAAACTGTTGGTGTCAATTTAAAGCTTGTTCTGATGGCTTTCATTTCAACCTGATGGCTCATTAATCTCTGTCTGTGTGTGTGTGTGTGTGTGTGTGTGTGTGTGTGTGTGTGTGTGTGTGTGTCCTCCAGTGCCTTGTGTGAAGTGAGCTCAGGTTGGCATCTGTGGCGTTGTGTGAAGGCTGGCATCACGCCCTACCTCAGGGCCACTGCACTTTTCTTCCATTATCTCAACGGAGTCACCCCACCTGCAGAGCTGCATGGTACACACACACACACACACACACTCTCTAACATATTTATTTAATATTTTGTTGTCAGATCACATGTGCATCTGATGCATACATCTCATTGTAAAATTATTTTATATATATATATATATATATTAGTTGTTTATATTAAAGTTGTGTGTGTGTGTGTAGTCCAAGGCCCTGGTCAGTGGGAGGCGTTGTGTGGATACCTCTCTCTGCCATGCAACCTAATCCAGCTCTTCTGCATCCATCAAGACTTACTGGAGCCCTTAATCCAAGGGTAGGAATACACACCTAGTAGAAACACTTTCACCAACACACACATTTTGTCTTGACTGTTTACTGCCATGCGGTCGGAAGCTGTAGTGTTTCCCCTGTAGTGTGTATGTGTATGTGTATCTGTGTCTGTGGTGTGCTCATCATGGGCAGCGTGTGTGAAGGGTGCTGTGTGTCCTCCTGTACTCTAGGTGGTGCTCTCACCCAGCTGTGAAACAGTGCCTGCAGGGTAGCGCAACTCTCATCAGGTAAGCAGTACCTCTGCCCAGATATGGAGCTAACAAAGACATTGTGTCTGTGTGCGTGCATGTGTGTGTGTCTGTGTGCGTGTGTTTAGAATCATTAAAGTGTAGCTGTTAGCACTAGAGAAGCCCTGTGGTCTGTTTGTTAACTTTTCTGTCCTGTGTTGCTTGTAGTTTCCCTCGTGAGTCCAACCAGCTAATTGAGCTGCCAGATGATTACAGTGCCCTCATCAACCAGGCCTCCAGTTTCACGTGAGTGTCCTAACACACACACACACAGTACACATATACACCCAACCCATACTCATTAGTTTCCTTGAGATGTACTGTCTGTGTGTGTGTTTCAGGTGTCCTAAGTCAGGCGTGGATAAGTCTCGCGCCCCCACGCTGTGTCTGGTGTGTGGGGCGATGCTGTGCTCTCAGAGCTACTGTTGCCAGACGGAGCTGGACGGGGAGAAGGAGGAGGTGGGGGCCTGCACTGCACACACATTCTCCTGCGGTGCTGGAGTCGGCATCTTCCTCAGGTACACAACACTCTGCGTGTGTGTGCTTGTGTGTGTATGTGTATGCATGTGTGAAAGTGCGTCCATCTGTCTACGCTGAGGTGGCAGGTAAACCTATATTGCTTGAATAAACTGACTTCCTCCCAAGGTGTGTATGTTGACTATATGGCCATACCAGTAACTGCCCATGTAAGCATGAATGCTGAGGTGATGTAGTTTAGCAATGCGGAGTACCTGTCAGTATGTGTAATAACCTGGTATATTTTAGTTCATCTCACCCTGTGTGTGTGTGTCTGTCTGTCCCATCTGTGAGTTCGACTAATGACTTGACTGCACCTGTGTGCTGACCTGTGCTTGTTCCCAGGGTGAGGGAGAGTCAGGTGTTGTTCCTGGCTGGAAAGACTAAGGGCTGTTTCTATGCCCCGCCTTACCTGGACGATTACGGAGAGACAGACCAGGGTCTCAGGTGAGTTCTCTCACACACACACACACACACACACACACTCTATCTAAAGTGATGTTGATCTGTCCTGTGTGTCTCCATGTGCATGCATAGATAATGGTTAATACAGATGCTCTTGTACTTTATTCTGTGTGTGTTGACAGAATTCCTTTATTTGCGTGTGTGTGTGTGTGTGTGTGTGTGTGTGTGTGTGTGTGTGTGTGTGTGTGTGTGTGTGTGTGTGTGTGTGTGTGTGTGTGTGTGTGTGTGTGTGTGTGTGTGTGTGTGTGTGTGTGTGTGTGTGTGTGTGTTCAGGAGAGGCAACCCCCTCCACCTGTGTCGTGAGCGCTATAGAAAGATCCAGAGACTGTGGCGACAGCACAGCATCACAGAGGAGATAGGCCACGCCCAGGAGGCCAACCAGACGCTCGTCGGCATTGACTGGCAGCACCTGTGATGGATACACACGCGCACACACACACACACTCTCTCTCTCTTTCATGTACTTTATATACAAATACACACACATGCACTCCTGCACACACATGTATGAACACACACACACACAGAATCACATTCGCGAGTGCCCCTTTTCCCTAAGAGGGGCTCTGCACAAAAGGGCTGAGGTGACGATGATGATGATGATGATGATGGTGGTGGTGATGATGATGCTGATGCCTCTACCTTCCTCCCCCTCCCCTGTGTGCATGTAGTTCTCATTTTACTTTCCTCGGTGCAGTCTCTCTCTCTCTCTCTCTCTCTCTCCCCCTCTCTCTCTCTTTCTCCCTCCTCCCCCCTTTTCCCTCCCTCTCTGTAGAGACTGCACTGCTTTATTTTTTCTGTTGGATATATGAGTTAATATATAAACATAATCTATTTAAAACAAAACAGACTCACTCAGACTTGGCACATGCCGCTGAGCTGCAGACGAAGGGCCTCAGCCGCACATGATTGATTGGTTCAGTTGATTGATTGATTGATTGATCAATCAATTCAGACAGGTGGCCAGAGCCAGATCTCTCATATGAATGCTATGTTTAATTTGATACTGAAGCTAGTCGGTCACATGGATTTGGGATGATGGGGGTGATGACGATGACTGTGACTGCTTAGATATGGAAACATGCTGGCATTTGCACCCACCACTCTAAACAAGCACAAGTTAAGCTCATGGTCTCACACACACACACGCACACACACACACACACCAGGGTCCTTGATGTTTTGCACAGCGCCCCCCAGTGGGTTTGTTAGGGTCAGCTTCCCCTTCACCCTCTCCCCTAAACCCACACTTAAAAATTCCACTCTTCTAAAGACTTGTCCTGTTTGGTCGTCACGTCTCACAGAAAAAGAAAAATCTGTCTACCTGTCTGTCTGTCTGTCTGTCTGTCTATCTATCTATCTATCTATCTGTCTGTCTGTCTGTCTGTCTTTCTATCTGAGATCTGTCTATTTGTTTTTCTGCATGTTTCCATCACACACACTCTTCTTACTCACATGCTCACACACGCATGTCCTCATGTTCAGCATTCTCTGGTTGTGAGTTTTGGTTAGTGATTACAAGAGAACTGAGCTGTTGTGTATAGAAACCAGCCACCAGTCAACCACAAGGGTGTGCACACACACACACACACACACACACACACACACACACACCCTTTTGTCACGAGTGCCTGCATGGGAGAAGTTTCAAAACTTTTCTGAGAGTGAGTGTGTGTTCTCAGAATGAGTGTGTATGTGTGTTTGGTTACTTTTATAGAGGGCTGTGTTTCTCTGGGTATTTGTGTGTGTGCGTGTTTAGTTTTCAAGACCCTTTTGGGTATTGTGTGTGTGTGTTTTTGTTTTCTCTGTCTCTTTCTCTCTCTGATTTTGTAAGTTGTTAAGTGACCCCTTAACCTCACATGAAGCGCTCTCTGGACCATGCCTAGACTCAGGACTCGGTCATGAAGGGACGTTCCTTGGGTAGTTCACCCCTGTGAGGGAAATCTGTTGGATTGGATGGAAGGTGATAAATTGTAAACTTTTTTCAAGGTTTTTGGTTCATGTGGATAGTATGTATTGTGGGAACATGTTGCTTTTGTTTGTTTTTGTAGCATTGGCTTAAGACGTCTAAGCAAAAACATTTATTCAAAAGTGTATTTCTTGTGCTCTTCCCTACGAAAAACATTTGAAAACCATTTGTTAGACCTTAATTGCCAGTCCCCTGAAATGACATATTCCTCTGAAGACAACAGATGTTCATTGTGACCACAGCCCCCTAAGACAGAAGGAGTAGAACGCACAACACTCAAGCCTGCAATGATTCTCCCAATTCAGACCTCACAAGCGGTGGTTTGCAAGGATCTGTGTGTCCTAATGGGGTTCTGCAGTGAAAACCAAGCTTTGGAGTCATTTTGACACACACACACACACACACACTCCAACCCGTCTGGCATCCATCTGATTTTTGGTTTGGATTTTTTTTTTTCTATTGTGTTGCTTTTGCCCAGCTGCCCCTCGCCCGCTACCCAGATGGCAGCAGAGGTCCTGACGGGACCCCGGTGCCAGCCTTTCCCCACACCTGGGGTGGGCATTAAGTGGGTGCAGTGCCCCCTGCTGGCTGAGTACACACCAGGCATGTTTTTGGACTTGCCCCCAGCGCTGAGGCCGTACACAGCTGTAGTGTCAAAACTGACTTGTTAATATGTGAATTCTTGTATAAATGGGTATATTGTACTATATTGTAAAACAATAATGGAATAAATAAACATTAAAAAGTTTTTGTCTGTGTGTGTGAGAGAGATTGTGTGTGAGTGTGAGACAGAGATTGGCTAACTGGACAAACTGGATCATGCAGGAGAAATTATGCTCAACTGACAGCTACTTGGCTAACTCCCTTTTGGCGAATCTCCCATCACAACCTGTGTGTGTTGTGTTTGGGGGAAGGGTGCCTTGGCCCAGTGATTTATCTCAATGTGAGGGTGCCTGTGATTGGCCCAGGGATTTTAACTCAATGTCAGGGTGCCTGTGATTGGTCCAGGGATTTTAACTAAATGCCAGGGTGCCTGTGATTGGCTCAGGGGGTTTAACTCGCTGTGAGGGTGCCTATGGTTAGTTTGGCAGTTTTACCCATGCCTGAATACTGCGGCTGGCACTGGACATAAGATGAGAGGCTACTTTAAACAGCAACACATCCCAGCAACCATAATTGGGTTGCAGGTAAAGAAAGATGGACTGCATAGGCTTTCCTGAACAATGTGTTCCTCTGACCTGAAATATTCAGTTCAGTTCAATGCAATTATAGTTGCACAGCACATTTAACAATAGTATTAGGCAAATTCAAAATCACCTGACTTTATAAAGCGGGCAATGCATTTTGGGTTGGAAGCACTTCTATTCCCACATGTATTTTGAATGTTGAATTTATCTACTGTCTCATGGGACCTTATAGCAAGGAGCACCCAAGAGCAACAGGAGCAAGGAAAAATTATAGTAATAAAAGACAGATGGATGGATGGATAGATAGATCATTTATCCTGCTGGAAATTCAGGAAGGATTCACTGATGACTGATGTAATTGGGTCCAGTAAACAGACTTTGGTCCAATTTTATGTATTGAATGACAGAAGAGATCACTCTTGCACTGAAGTCCAGTACTGCTAAGGACTTTCACTGGTTAGAGGGAAATTGGCATGCTAAATTCCTTTACTACGGCACCTTAAGGATGTTTTGTGAAATGGAACACTAGGCCACTGGGTGGTTGTGTTGAAGAGAGAGTTCTGGGAACCTCTGAATAGTCCTGCCTTTCATCCTTGAGGTAGTCTTGCAGATTATCGTATTCCTGACCTTAATAACCCAAATCAGGGTTAAGCATTTACCTGACACTAGGCATATATTAACATTAAGCATTACCTGACACTAGGCGTATACAGTGCTTCTCATAAATTTACATACCCTGACAAAATTGTTTCTTGGCTATTTCTCAGAGAAAATGAGTAACACGAAATGTTTTCTTTCATTCTTGGATAGTGGTTGCCAAAGCCATTTATTGTGTAATATCTGTGTTTACTCTTTTTAAACCACAATGACAACAGAAACCATCCAAATAACCCTGATCAAAAGTTTATGTGTTGCACAATAAAATGTAAAATGTTGCACAATAAATGGCTTTGCTTGCTCTGCTTGATATCTATTCAATTTCCTGTTTCCTGTTTGTGCATAGTGATTGTTGAGGCCGGTAAACCTGTTGTGGGTATTTATCTGGCTTTATTACCTGTGCGTTAGCATAAATTGCCTCTTAAAGGCCCAAAAGTAGGTTCAGAAGTAGGTGCCCATGACATGCGCTTAGCTTAGCGTTGTGCTGTAATTACTGGGCTGCTTGAAACCTTATGGGGCATAGAGAGGAAGAGGAGGCCTCCTTCCCAAGCTGCCTGCCCCGCCCCACCCCGGGGCCCTACTTCAGGCTCTCCTGCGTCATGGGCACCTGGCCCTGCGCTGCACCTTGGGAAGCTAATCTACTGATCAAAGCAGCTTAGTCCTGATCCACTCATATGCTGATTAAGTGATTTAGGGCCAGAGGAAGATTCCAGAGGAGGCCGACCGTGGCAAACCCCATCCAGAGGTCCAGGCAGAGTGGGCCCTCGGGCTTTTCGCCTTTGGATGTCATGCTGCCTCACTAATCCAGTTTGCTTTACTGCAACTGGCAGAGTTGGGTGGACCTTTAAATTGTTCAAATGAGAAGCCTCAGATAATGTGGTCTGCAGTAGGCCATAGTGGTGGTGGCACCTCAGGCTCTGCTGTGATCTACAGTGAACACACTTCTTTTGCATGATGGGCCCATTTCACAGCAGCCCAAGTGTTTAGTGTTTAGTAGTGTTCGCTGATGTTCCAAAACAAGTATCGTAGCGAAATACCATTTCTCTATTTTGTTCATATACCTCACAACTGCACATAAACCTCTGCTCCATATTTGAATGTGAAGCGTTGCGCACTCCAGACCACTTGATGGTGGAGTAATATCAACGAGCAATAAGTCAATAGAGTGCCAATAGAGACCAATAGAGATCAATGGGATCTACAAAATGGCAAATAAAACACAACAGAAGCTGTATTTCACTACGATACTTGTTTTGGAAGACCCGGCAAACACCACTAACTGCTTAGTGAGTTGCGTGGTTTTTGAAAGAAATGTTTAGGGTGGTTTTAAGGACAGGATTGTGAATGCCTATAGCTAGCCATTCTGAAGCAGGCAGAGGTGATTCTAAATGAGCCACATAGCCAAGACGAGACAAATCGTTAAAATTTCAGTGCCAACCACGCCATTGCATCCTAGACAACCCAGAAAAGGGGCTAAAACAGCGAAATACCAGAATTATCCTTAAAAAGATGCATAAAGTCGATTTTGTGTGTAGGCCTGAATATATGAGAGTATATATGGCTAGAGATCCATTCTCCATTCATCTAGAGTCATTTGTCCTTGTGCGGTTGGTTGGTTGCACGATGGATCTGAATCCTGTCCCCTTTGCTCTGGCTTCATCCCATCAGGTAAAGCTGTCCCCTGCTGCGTGTCTTACTGCTGCGAACATCTCCTGCACCTGTCCTCAATCCGCTGCTGGGTCACATGTGCACGCCCGTCCTCCTCCTCCTCCTCGCCCGCTTGCACCTGCACACGCACCTTCCCTCCTGTCCTGTCCTGTTCTGTTCTGTCCCTCCCCGTCCCGCTCCTCTCCTCTTCTCTCCTCTCCTCTGAACTGCTCAATCTGTCCTTTCAGTTCTTTATAGCTTTGTTTTCTCTTACTGTTTCAGTTTTCACTGTCTTCATTCCAGTGACCGTAAAGTTTAGTTAGTTTCATTGACAGATAGGCTGTACTTTGTTCAAATTTGACAGTGTTTGATGTTTTTAAAGCTTCTGAATTAAGACAATGAAAGATTTGGTATTTTTATGCCTTTTGTCATCTGTATCCATCAAGTACTTGATACCCATTTAGAGCTAAGGCCTTGTGTATTACAAACTGATTACAAAGTACGGCCTCCCATTTAGAGCTATTGCCTTGTGTATTACAAACTGATTACAAAGTACGGCCTCCCATTTAGAGCTATTGCCTTGTGTATTACAAACTGATATAAAGTGATGCAGTGCAGTAGAAAACATTTTGGGTGAACACCAACAACATCTGTGATGCTGTATTATCAGTCAGTCTATTGTCAGAATTAATTATTTATGTTATTTTAAAGGTGCCTTTTTAGATAAAACTTACATAATGACCTAGAATAAGCAAAGTTATTGTACAGAAACAGCAACAGTACTGACATCTTGCCTAAAATGCCTAAGCATCATGGCTCTCTAAAGTCACCATTTAAACCAGTTAGCAGCACTCATCTGTTTCATGTCCAGCACCTGCGGCCGCTGTATCACATACAGTGCATATGAGTGCAAAGCTGTGTTGAAGTATTAAATAGCCTTATGCTAAAAGGGCAAAGAGTTGCTTTAGCTTCAGCTATAGGTTCTGACCCTTTTGGCGACTGTACCCGGAAAAACTGGAGCACCCAGGGGATTCTTTATTTGGCAAGCTTTATTGGGTGCCAAAGGAGCATCAAAACTTTTTTTCCTGGGTTCAGTCTACAGAAGTAGCCCAGGACCACCCTGCAGACAAAGAGGCAGACTCAGGAAGACTTTTCATCTTATTTTTATGTCACTCACTGGGGAAGCTACACTGAAGTCCCAACCCAAAACACTGTCCGTAGTCTCAATACCCACATCATAATTTACAGGAAGATTTACTGGTCAAAGTTACAAAGACGTCAAACCAAAATTGTCACACAGAAGAAAAAAATAAATAATAGAACTGAAAATATTACATTTATTAACATAAAAACATGCTGTGACCTTCAACACTACACATTCTTACTGGTGGTTCTCACTGCTTTTAAACTGATAGAACTGTCACACTGCCTGCAGACAACCAAAGGAAAAAAAAAAAAAAACATTTTGTACAAAAGAAATTCAACCCTTAACACATAGCCGACACCAAATGGCTAGATAACATCTGAAGACCTCGTTGGTGAGTGTGGGGTTTAACCCAACAACACAGCACACACACACATCCACACACTTACACACTTCTTTTTCTTTAAAGAGTGTATCACGTCTTGTGATGATGGTGTGCTTGTGTGTGATAGTGTGCCCTATTCACTGATCTGGTGTACATATCTGCTCTTCTTAGTAGGCCACTGGGATGGATCCACCTGTATGAATGATGCATGCGTTGGGCCTTTAGACTCCCTTAGGCCCAGTGTACCGACCAGGGGCTATGGTAGAGGGCTATCCCAGCAGAGAGGCACCCAGAGGGGGCTGGAGGGCCACCCAGGACCCCCTCTCCTCAGCTGCCTGGATTGAGCTGCCATTAGAGGCCGAAGCCATTTATCTCCCTCCGGCCCTCAACAAACTGAAGAACCACATGGTTGGAGGATGGCATTTATCATCCGTGTCCTCATTGCTGGTATTATTTACAGAAAATAGAAAACCCAAAGAAATCTACAGCTGTGGCCTTGTAGTGGTGTGTCACCGATAGAATATGTCAGAATGGTTTTATGTGTGTGTGTGTGTGTGTGTGTGTGTGTGTGTGTGTGTCGTGCTGTTGGGTTAAACATCTTCTCCACCGTTAAGGACTCTTTGGGTGAATTGATTGGTGGCTTTCTAGGAGCTCAGTGTTCTTGGCTAAAACCAGGGAGAGGCTTACAGGTAAGGAAAAGGGGATTTTCAATATTCAAATCTTATTTGGAATAAAGGTATTTCTTTCCTTTTGAAAAATAGATCTGTTTTACAGTTAATATATACATGATGGACATAATATTGACAAATAGATCATTTCTTTTTACATTTTGAGGTTATCACCTTTTGCAATAATCACTAATTATTTTTTCACTTTTGAGAGGAGAATTTAGTGTTTGTATGTATGCATTTGTGTGTGTTGTGTGTGTGTGTGTGGATATATATGTATGTATGTTAATATGTTAAAGAGAGGACATGTTCCTCATCCTTAACTCCTCCTCTCCCGAAGATAGGAGGGACCTTAGTCCCAGTGGGGGTGTGGCCAGAGCCTCAGCTCTCAACCGCCTCCCCTTCCCCTTCAACCTGGTTCTTTTTGCACAGCGCTTTGACCTTGGTTGTGACATCTGCAATGGTCTCCTTCACACTCTTCTCCAGCAACCAACCTTCACTCTCACTCTCCGGATCCTCTGGGTTGGCCAGGGTCTCCAGCGAGGTGGTCAGGTACTTCAGACCCACCATCACAGTCATCTGCACAAACAAACAGACACACATAGCTCATCAGTTAGGCTGGTCAGGACCTTACTGCAGGTGCTAGCTGAGGGAGATGTTCTATAGATCTACAGAATCTCTGCTGGACTAGTTGTTATACTACTACTGTCCAATCATTTTAAATCATTTCAAAAGTGCACTATGGTATTACTGTCTAATTATTTTAGATAATTTTAAAAGTAACCACTGAACTCATAAAGTATTTGTTTTCCTTGAGAGAACATGTTACTCCTGACACTAAAAGTACTGATAGAACATCTCTAGAACAAATAAGAAACTTCTGTCTCTCACTCTAGCTTGGGCCACCATGACCACATGTTGGTCATGGCATTATTGTTGTTTTGTTCCCTCTTTCTCTCTTTTCTCATGGCTCAGCTGATCTATCCTGACTTCCTAGGCTTTACCTCTTGCCATGGGTAACAGATTAACCCCCTCACCAGGCCAATTAACCCCTCCTGGGGTGCCTAAAAGGCCTCTTATGCAACTCCCCTGCTGTGGAGAACAAGTCAGGTTCAGCTATCCACCATTGTTCTCCCAGATTAAAAAGAGATCTATAAGGTCAGTTTCTCCTTGGCTGTACCAGACATCAAGATGATGAGTAGTCCACTTGTGAAGTCAAGGAGCATTCAATATGGTGATATTTACTGTGTGTGTCACTGCTAGTATTTTAAAGTCCATTTTAGTAGGTTTTCTCAGGGTCCAGCTGATTTTGATCGGCTAGTGTTTTGAAAAGCATTGAGGTACCTAGGAAAGTCTCTATGTCTGTAACAGTAAGTGTCTATCAGGACTGTTATGGTGATATGCTTTGAGGAGAACATGCCACTCCCTCTACAATATTTAACTATGAACAAAATACCCACCCACTCTCCAATATTTAACTATGGACAAAATACCTACCCAAAATAAAACACAAACAGTTATGCAATGATCTCACCTCATTCACTGATGTCCAACAAAAACACTTGCAGATATAACCACAAATTAAACTTAACAATTGTTAAAATACGTAATTCAAGACAACAGACTGTTGTGTTAGTTAGGATCCATAGTGCAGGCCATGTCACTGCGTGACAAAATAAATGTCTATCCGAGAGTATGCAGACATACAGTAGTAAATGCCTGTCTGCATATTTTCCAACACCAGGTGTGTGCAGGAGTATACAGGACAGCATTTACTCCTGTATGTAGATCTCCCACATACTCTTGTCATACGCTCAGATTTGGGGTGCATATGTGGACATTGACTGTGACTGCTATCAGTCAACTGATTAACTGATGGTGCTATCTAGAAGGTGAAACCCAACCCCCTAACATCTATCCCATAGTGTACACCAGTAGAACTTTCACTGCTAGTTCTGGGATTGGCCCGGGAGGATGTCAGGCCCAGTTCCTGGGTTATTTTCCTCCTATGGCCTCTCCTCCACCCCTCCACCCCTCATGAGTCACGCCCAGCACATCCATTATCTGTTCATCTGGAAATGCCTATCCAAAATGGCCGCCCGTAAACCTCTCGGGTGAATCATCAGATTGGAGGTTGTTATTCAGGTTGGGTTAGTATAGGACAGGCTTCATGATACAACTAGCAATATTATATTATATAATATACAATATTATATTTTTGAAGTGAAAGAAAGTTACCAAAGGAAGAAGAAGCACAGAAGAGTAAACAGACATTGCTAGTAAATATAACATCAATATAACAGAATATATAATATAAATAACCTAAAGTGTAATCAAGTGTTTGATCTCTATATCCAGAGATGAAGCCCATACTCTACCAAAACAGTGCCAAGCCCCATTGTGCCATGTGGACACACCCTGGCATCACTATAGGTCAGTCAAAACCAACGGTATGTCTGCGGAGTGTTTACCACACTGGGAGTCCCACTGTCACAACAGCCGTGATGATGATGAGGACACACTTTTGACCTTAACCCAGTACTCTTTGGATCGGGATTGGACTGAGTCGTTACTATACAGAAGAGTGCAGCAAGGACAGGAAATCCTCTGTAAAGCTCCCTTTTAGTCAGGCATCAGAACAGTGCAACACACACACACACACACACACCTCTAAACAGGAAATCAAGCTCTAAACCACCCAGTTAGTCAGGCATGAGAGGCCTTGTTCCTGCCTGCACGTCTGCTCCCTAATTGAATCAGGCGCTGAGGTTAATCACTGACCTCATTAGACCAATCCCTGATTGTGGGAGTTCATGCCAGCGGGACCCGCAGTGATCCTGCCGACTGTGCCAACATCTCCTATCTCTCTTTACCCCTTGGCAGACCCTGCCTGGCCTCGTACTGTGAAGTGCTCCCCAGCGGCAAACGGGTGCTCAATTCACAGGGGATTAGTGAGTGAGTGTGGCCCAGCTCCACACAGCGACCGTGAGGTGCGCTTGCAAATAGACAAGACATGCTGCAAGTGGTGACAAGCGGTCTCCTCTGTGTGAATGAGCATTTAGTCTGTTATGATTATGATTCTTTGCTCTTTAATCACACTGGCTCACCCTCCAAACGCCTTAGCCCTGAACCCCCCAAATACCTCAGTTGGAATGAAGGTACGTCTTTGAGTGTTCAGGGATTAGGGTGTGGACACTGGGGGGACACTGGGATTCATCCAGTAAGCTATCCTATGCTTCCTTCAGACTGAGTATACACGATGTGAGAAATTACTGATTATATACTATGTGTGGAATGACTGAGTATACACTATGCGTGAAATGGCTGAGTATACACTATGTGTCAAAGGAGGCAAAAATGAGGCAAACAGACCTGTTAAACTGTAAGAGTAAACAAAAACAAGGTGATAAGTATATGTTAAGCTAAAACATAAAATGTGATCAGTCATGATAAGTCATTTTTTGCTAAGTTACTAAGTGGTCTCTCACCTCTAGACAGATGACCAGGAGGAGGAAGGCTCCGATGCTATTCATCATGCCTCCATAGTAGGAGACGAGGGCCTCGCGACAGCCGCGGGTCCAGATGTTGAGCTCCTCTGTGTGGTGGTCGTAGTCGTAGTGGGCCGAGTTGTTGGTCAGGTGGTGCTGGATGCAGGGGCGTGGGGAGCCGGGGTTGCAGCAGCTGAAGGGGACGCTGTCCATCAAGTACTTCCCCTCCACGTTGCTCAGGACACGACTAGGGTTGGAGGTGGAGGACAAAATGGAAAAAAATGACACATTTGCAAATAATGGTGTGTCTTTGGTTATGAAAAGAGAATGATGGTGATATGAAAACAACAACCTTTTGGCCTGCAAGAGTCTTTTTCAGGCTTCAAGAAGGTTGAAACTTTTTTATGGTAAATTAAATATCTGGAGATACTGCAGTGTGTGGACTCATTTTCTCTTTTCAACTATTCTGTGCACCTTTGACTTGCACATGGCCTCATATAGGAGGGATGTGCAAACAATGACTCACTTAAACTACATGTCAAGCACTAAGAGCTGAGTATATAGCATGAGTATAGAGCAGAGTATAGTACTAGCCCAGTGTGAGTATAGAGCTGAGTAGGCCTATAATGTTAGTATTGTCTCCAGGGATCATCACTGTTGTCTCTTGGCAACCACTGGAGTACCCTCAGCTGTGTGTGTGCACGCGCCTCAAGGAATATGTCACACATTTGGGCCAGTTGGCCGAGAGCCGCTTTATCCCGAGTGCCCCGATGTCAGAGTCAGTTAGTGCTGGGCGGCTTCAGCCAGCCTCTGATTGAGGAGGACAGTAATCTGCGAAGGTCGTGGAAATAAGATCCTCACAGATTAGCAGCTTAGCAGAACTATGCTAATAAATTTCAGCCCACCCCCTTTTAGCACCCCTCCAATCAGCAGCCCCATTCCTCTATCATCAACCAATCACAGACCTCAGATCCTCATCCACTGTACTTTTCCTCAATCCCATATATCTCACGCTTTTCTACTCAGACCCCTTTAACTTTATTTAAATTTTTAACCGCATCAGCCCTACATGCTAACTAGTAGCTAACAAAGTCTGGGTAATTAACATCACCCCACCCCTCTTCCCGTGGTTACCTTCTTAGGGTCTTAAAGGCAATGATGATTTTTTTTCTAGATGTTTACATCAGCAGATCCCAATCCTCTTAGGCCACTTTCACTAGCAAAACAATACAGGGCAGAGTCAACTGGAAACTTTAGTGCTCATAAGCATCTTTCTCATCACCGCACTTCAAACCGTGCCTCCTGCAACTGAGCTTGAGTGGCACAATTATACTCTAAATAGCTTCTCATGCCTGGCAACAAACAGTTTGAGGTGACGTCAGCCTTAGATTAGTACATTATGGTATGGAGATAAGGTTAAACGAGAAGATCTTCATCTCATTTTGAGGGCCTATTTTTGCAACAGGTTCAAGAGAATGTGAAGCTTTGACCCACAAAATTGTGTCGAAGCAACCCACCAGCTTTTAAGATTACTTTGTCTTTTACATCCTCAGAATATCATATTCTAAGCAAATGGTTATTACAGTGTTTTAACATTTTTGCACTACCACAAATCTAAGTGAGTCCAATCACCTCCAGCAAGCTTCCACTAAAATCTCATCTTCCACTGTAAATAACCTACAACCTCACTTTCAAATCAAATTGTGATTTTCAATATTTCAAGAACATTTTGACAACAGGAGCAACTCAATAAGTTTGAATACTTAGTTGTTGGCTATTGATAGTTTCCATATAAATGGCTTCTTTAAACCAGAAATACAAGGTACCAGAATATAAGATGTTTTACTTTTTTACATTTGACATTTTGGCATTTCTCAAATTAAACATTAAACACTGGAATACTGGAAACACAATGTACCTTACTAGAAGCCTACTAAACACTTTATCACCATGAACATTCCACTGCTTTTCACCCATGCAGCTCCTGTCATCAGCACTTTTGCCCAACAGAGACACCAATACTGGTCCTGTTTTGGAATGGACAGGGCCCAGAGAACTTTGGAAGATGTTTGTCGGGGTTGTATCAGTCTTACTCACTCTTTAACCTCCTCGTTGCTGAAGTCCAGGTAACGGTTGCTGATCCACTGCACCTCGAACCAGTCCCTGAAGTTGTTGTTGCCACAGCAGCGGAACTCGATCTGGGTCATGTCCAGCGTCCTCTTCATGAAGCAGCGTCCGGGCGTGTCGGTGTCCTTGTAGAACTTGATGCTGTTGCGGAGCCCCTCGGCTAGGGCGAAGTACAGCTGGAACTGCATGAGGAAGCAGAGCAGTGTGACCACGAAAAGGAAGACATTGAAGCCGATGCAGCCCATCAGGTAGTTCTTCACCATGGGCTTCCACTTGGCAAACTTGGTGGGGTCCAGCGAGTCGTGGCACACTTTGCCGCCGAATGCATTGATGCCGCAGGCCACCAGGCCCGCCAGGATCAGCAGGTTGGGCACAAAGTGGCTCTCGTTGTTGTCCATCATCTCACTACGCTTGCGGAGCTCGATCTTGAAGAAGAGTCCCATGCTGAAGATCAGGATCCCTGCCATGACAGAGAGCCAGTACAGGAGCCACAGCCCCTGGGCCAGCTTCACCCGCTTGGCTAGGTCGAACTTCACTGGCATCAGAGCCATCTCCACTCGCTCCTAAAGCACTTTATCCACAAGATGGAAAAAAAGACTCAAACAATTCAAAGAACTAGCAAGAGCAGCGTTTTCTGCACTTTTTCTGGTAGTGTTTTGTTAGTTTTGTAATAGTTGGAGGGCAATAACAAACCCAATTGACCTTCAGCAAGCTCGTTGAGTCCACTGGCTTAGAGGTGCATCAGTAATCCGTTCAAGAAGGGAGCTGCAGTAGGTACCGTGCCGAGGGACGCCATCTTCATTCCAGCACTCGCCAATCGAGGTTCACTCAAACCCATAGCTTCAGTGGGCCTTGCACCCGCCTAGCCCAAACTCATAGACACAAACACACACACACACACACAGTTGATGCGCACCAATGCGACAGCAGCGAGCCCCAAAAAGTGGTAAAGGATGATGGGGGCTGTGTGTGTGGCCCTGCTCCTGAGAAAGGAGTTGGCCAGCAAAGGAATGGATGGTTTCAAGCGGCAGGTTTCAGTGCGTCATACTAAACCCTGCTAATCAGCCTGAGCCCATTTGCTGGAGATGAGCTCAGGCCACTAATCTCTCCTCTGACTGGCTAATTGGTTAGTTGTTCTTCACAGCTTCCTCTCTTTCTCTCTCTTTCACACACTCTATCTCTCTCACTAGCTGTCTGCTTTTCTTTATCACACATAGAATTGCTCTCGCTTACTCTAATTCTGTTTTCATTCTGTCTCTCATTCCTAGTGTATATCTTTCTGTCTCTCTCTCTTTTTCTCAGCTCTAGTCCAGGACTGTGGGGACTCTGATTATACTCCTGACAGGTTCAGGGGCAGGTGGGGGGTCAAAGGTCAAATGTGAGTGTAAGTGTAAGAGGGTTGGGGAGGTGTCACTGGAGAGAGTGACTGTGTGTGTGGGGGGGGGGGGATTGGGGTTGCATGTTGTAAACACTTACCCTGGCCAACCAATCAAGCTGCCCGTCTGACCTAGTTGTGAAAAAAATCCTTGGCACCTACTACAGGACACAAGATGGTTTCCTTCAGAAGTGACTGGCCTACTGGTCACGTCTTACACACTGACATCTTTGAATTTCAGTACCCCATAATGTAAGGGAGGTGTTCGCCTGGGTTTGCTTGAACCATTCATAGCAGCCAGGAGTCCATGTTGTAATAATAAAAATCTGCAATGACACACATAACATCCAAAAGTCAAGACACATGTCTTGTAGTGGTTGTGAATGTAGTGGTATCGTGTTAGAGGTTGCTAGATTCACAATGTCACTGCGTAATTACACAGAAAATGAACTTTTTTCTCACGTCCGTAATGACAGTAAAATGCCATTCTTGTATTGAGACGTATTCAGTTTCCTCCTGACACAGTATTATTTGAGTGAATGTCTTTATTTGAGTGTTATAAAACAATGTCCTCTAGTACTCAGTGAATAACAAATAAACAGTTTACAAACCTGAGCTGAATATGATCCCAGTGAAACACCAACTGTCTTAAGTTACTTTACACAACAGATAGTCTCAAAGTTGTCACTGCAATAACTAGAGATGAGCTCTCAGTTTGGTCATGGCCTGTTGGCATCTATGCTATATTTGCTGGCCCGTTTTTAATGTCTGAGATTTTGGAGCAAATGACAAAGGTTAGTTTCTTAGCACCACTCAACACTACCCTGGTGATGCTTTCTCCCCAAGCTCAATAACAGATTAGGGCTTGATTGACAGCTGAAGTGAATGGCCTTTAAAGGAGGGCTATGACATCTTAAAACAAACTACAAAAAAACAAGCAAAAGTTTAATTAAAACACACACAATCAAAAAGGTCTCATCCCCCAGGCCAGATTTGACTTTTGTCCCCTCTTTTACAGAAATACAAGTGTAAAAATTAAATAATAAAGACATGCATTGTGACACCCCTGAAAACTGGTGCCCGAGGCGACTGGCCTAGGTTGCCTATGCCAGAAACCAGCCCTGATTTAGAGAAAGACGTACAGAAATGAACTTAAATAGACCTGTCACTGTCCATTTATTAGTAGTTGATCATTTGATGACTGGATGGCTTTTTACAACCGTACCCATTCCACAGGTGACTGATAACCCAGTATTCTTAAAGCACTATAAATGCATACATTTATAATGCTTTATAACTAATGACAAGAGTATTCATAACTGTTTATACACTTTCATGACTACTCCTAAGGCACTATAATGTTATCATTATAAACCTTTACAGCTTGAAGTGTCACAGAGACTCATAAGCGTCTTTAGCCTTGTGACACTAGGGAAACATGACACTCTACTTATTGTCTTATTGCCTTATTGATCTTCATGAGTAATTATGTGATCACCTTACTTTACTTAGAGTATACAGGAGGAATTGGGCATATAAAAGGACATGAGGAATTGGGCATATAAAAGGACATGAGGAATTGGGCATATAAAAGGACAAATAAATTGAAGCTTTATAATGCTTTATGACAAGTCAAGTTGTAAAGGTTTATATGATAATATTATAATGCCTTGTGAGTGCAGTCATTAAAATGTATAAACAGTTATGAGGAAACACATCAGTTAACACTAATGTCATTCATTTTAAAACTTTATAAATGTATTATAACCCTTTATAAATGTGTTTATAATGATTTATGAATACTGTGTTCATAGAAAGTGTTACAGATAGATTTTCTGTTTTAATGTCAGAGCATTTATTCAACTGACTGGGACTGAGGAGAAGATTTGAAGTAGTTCAGCAAGAAAGGCTTCAGAAAAGCATCTCATACCTTAAACACTTTCATTTAACAGTGCTTATCAACTTAACGCGAGACACTGATCAAGTTGTGGTTTCACTTTCACTGACTGTTTAATCCAGCAGGAGAAGCAACAGAGTAATTACAGAGTAAAAACAGAGTAATTACAGAGTAAACATTTAGGTTTACTGATAAACAGCAGGTTATGATTGGGAGGGGAACATGGCAAAGATGATATTTTATGATTTGTGTCCTTGCTGATCTCGGTGTCAGAGTGTGAAAATAAGTGTGAAGCACCAACACCTCCACTTCCTAAGGACTCAAGAGGCTCCCCAGGGTGACGTTTGGTGTAAGGGTTCTGAAAGGAAGAGGTAGAGAGAGGGTGTGTGTTACTGTGAGGGGTCTAAAAGGGAATGAGAGAGGGTGTGTGTTGGTGTGGGAGTGTGATAGATGGAGAGGTAGAGAGAGAGTGTAGAAAGAGGTGTGTGATGGTGTGAAGACAAGGCAGAGAGAGTGTGTGTGTGTGTTGGTGTGAGTGAGCCCTGCTAGGTTGCTATTCTTAGTGTGGCTCGGTCACATGTGAGGAGATTAGAACAAGCCTCTGGATTGGGCTGAATTACTGTCTCATCTGTTTAGAAGGACACAAAGCCACTAGTGGGGTTACACGCAAGACATCTGCCCCAGCAACAGGGTGTGAATGTGTATGTGTGTGTGAGGGAGGGAGGGAGGGAGAAAGGAAGTGAGAGAGTTTTTGTAAGAAAAAGTGGAGAAAGTGTGTATGAGAGAGAGGGAGGAGATGTCTGTGTGTGTGTGTTTATGTGTGTGTGTGAGGGAGGGAGGAAGTGAAAGAGTGTTTTTGTAAGATAAAGTGGAGAAAGTGTGTGTATGTGAGAGAGAGGGAGGAGAGGTCTGGGTGTGTGTGTGTGTGTGTGTGTGTGTGTGTGTGTGCGCCAATCATAAAAACACTTTCCATCTTTCGCGTGCCCATTTTATGCCTATTTTGCTTATGTGTCCATGAACAAATAGCAATGAACAGAATGCTGGTTCATGTGTTTCTATGGCTACAGGTGTGTTAATGGATTTGCTTTATTGTTACATACTGAAAACTACACTTGTTTCAGATGTCCATATCAGTGCGTTGGAAAAATCTTGTTTTTAGTGTCAAAGGGGTTTGAGAGTAGTTGTTCATTATCTTCTGTTGGCTGGTAAACTGATCATTATCTTGAGTTTGTAAGCCATTTGTGTATGTATGTGCATGCGTATGCGTATGTGTGCGTGTATGTGAGTGTGTGGGTGTGTGTGTGTCAAGCACAGACCTGTCGCCACATGCCATGGTTGGTTTGTAAGGGTCTCTTCACACACGCAGGAAAATAAGAAAAAAACTGGGTCACACTCAAAGGCTCTTTGCTTTGTTGCAGAATGCTCTTAGTAAAGAAAATTGCTACCTTGCTCCCTTTAACTGTTGAATAGTAATTAGGTTTATATAATGAGCAACAAAATCCGTATGAGTTTATTGTTACTGCCTATACTCATACCATGTGGGAGAAAATGTGCCTAGGCCTACTCTAAATGTTATTACTAGATGTTATTATAAGGTCTACTCTACTAGATGTTATTATGTTGCATTATCTGTAAAGTGTTATTATATCTGTTGTCAGTCCTTCCATGCAGTATTTTGCTTATGTGTCCATGAACAAATAGCAATGAACAGAATGCTGGTCCATGTGTTTCTATGGCTACAGGTGTGTTAATGGATTTGCTTTATTGTTGTTTTTATCTGACATAGATTGGTAGATAAATAGGTATTGTATAGAAGTGAGAAAGCTGTGACTGTGGCAGAGTTAATTCAAAGAAAAACAGTGTTAGAAGTAACCAAGTAACCACAGACATTCTCACCCACATGCACACAAAGCCTTCTCTCAACATAACATCCGGTAACACCAGACAAGCACTTTATAGTGCATGATGAATTCTCCCAACGCTTCACTCAAAAAAGTGAAGATCAGCAGAATCTGTGCTTTGAGTTTAATGAGGTGTAGCTGGGGGTCTTTACACTGCAGTCACAGACATGATTGTAAGAGCTTCAGCACTGAATCTTTTGTACATCACTGAGTGCTTCATTACAGTGCTGAGGTGGCAGACATCGTCACAGTGCCATCCAGTGGTGCAGTGATGGCATGTGTAGGTCCTACCATTTCATCAAAAGCCCCTTATACCCAAGAGAATCTGGTCTAAAAAATCTGAGTTAAGTACAGATGATTTGGATGAAATTATGAAATTATATGAAATTATAATGATTATTACATATGTTATAGTATTCCTTTTTTATGCATATTCTACCATGTCATTGTCATTGATTAATGGCTGAATCCTGGCCAGTAGACAGTCTACATCTGGCCCTGCTTTATGATGTTCACTACCTAACTCAAGTGCACTTCCTCTTGGCCTCCTCTCCTTTCCAACCAGTTTTGCAGCTTGTTGGCTTTACCTTTGAAACCTGTTCACCTGTTCAACCTGTTCACCTGTTCATTTCTGTTCTGCAACAGAGTTATTATTCACTTTCTCACAGAGAAAATGACAACATGCAAAACCACAAACAGAATATTGAAGAACAGAATGTTGGCATGGTGTCAATAAAGCATTCAGTGTAATTTTCAAATACCTCTGCCTGTCACTCCTGCTGTCCTTTGTAGCTTATATCAAATGATCAGGAAGTGCTTTTGGCACGCAAATGTTTTGGTTGTGTACCAAGGTTAACAGGAAGTATGAGTTGACAAAGAAACTTTGATTAGACACTTGCCTGCATTTTAATCTTGTAGAGATCCTCATGACTCAGTGTGGCAATTTTTTGGATTGTTTACAGTAAGCATTTAATTCAGTGCCCCTCTCTCTCTCTCTCTCTCTCACACACACACACACACACACATAAAGACAAAGACACACATAACTTTCTGTAGAATAGAAACACCTACAAACTTTCTCTTATTGTACTGAATAAGAATAAGTTCCACAATCATATTTTTTAAAGGTTACCTCATGCAAATGTGCTAGGTTTTGTGTGGTGCAATAAAAAGCACTTCCTGATTACTGTGTAAAAATGTATGACATGTTGATAGTGACCTATGCATACGGTATTGTATTGGCAGCTGGTAGCAGTCTGGCTTGTGATTTTCCATTGCGTCACCTTGGTAGACACACCTCTCCCTTAGTATACATAGAATTCACTTGTTGTTTACCAGCAGCGTTCAAAGGTGTTAAGGCTTTGAAGACTAGATCTCAGAGGGTACAGCAGTTAAGGAATGCTAGTCATGAAATTATTCAAAGTGCAGTACAGGTTGTGTGCACCTCTGTGTCGACCTCTGTGTCGACAAATATGATTTTGATATTCAGTGTGAACAGGACAAGGAAAGCATACAGAACATTTCACTTGTTAAGATTTCTTGAAACATGAAAAAATACAGAGAAAGAAAAGTCTAAAATATTGGTTATTTTAAGTATTCATGGTAAGATATTTAAGCAAGTAATAAGATTAATTTACTTCTTACTTCTCTGACTTAATGAGTTAGGTTGGATTTTGAATACAGGCTTACTTGGCTAGATAAAAACTGTTCCAAATTGTAGCCTACTGGATGTTTGTAATTTATGTCATTTTATTAATTATTATTATTATTATTAATATTGTGGACAGTTGTAGCAGTCTGTGCTTAACTGCACCAGAGTTTTAATACAGGGCACGTGGTGAAGGTGTTCAGATATCTGAAAATCAGGCTTAATTGGAAATGTAACAAATCCTGTCTGTAATCTTTTCAGGAAGCCTTTTCTTTTTTTTTATTTAATAAACTCAGGAAGAAAGTTGAAGGCAACTACACTTGTTTCAGATGTCCACGTCAGTGCAAAGCTTTTAGGACCTAGTCAGTTAGACAGAGACAATCTGTACTCTGTACACTTTAACTTATATGTTATTAATTTTATTAAATTATCTTATTCTTGTCATATTACTTATCTTATTCTTATCTGATGTATTTGCTTTTATCTTTGTAGCGCACATTGAACTTCCTTTGTGTATGAAATGCGTTCTATAAATAATCTTGCCTTGCCTTACTGCCTTACTGTGATAGACTGAAACCTCTTTAGTCATGTGGTACAAGGTAGGCCAGTGGCATTTGTTGGTGAAAGAGCAAAGCAATGAAAAATGAAGAGTATGAACAATGATAAAGGAAGAGTATGAAATCTTCTAAAGAAATGAGTACAAACAAGCTACATTTTGAAAATACACAGTCCAGAAAGGTCCTCCCATGCTTCCTTGATCGTTAACATTTTCACTCACACAAAATCACTTTCAAATGTATTTATTGCATGACAGTGGTTAGCAGGAAAGCAAATATGCAATTATGGCAAATGATTGTTGCATTGGCAAACAGGAACAGCCAGTTAGGCTACTCTTGAAAAAGGCCAGAATAGTTTTAATACAGGGGAGGTGGAGGAGGTGTTATCTCAGGCTTCTCATGTCTGCACATAAAACCTAATCTGTTGAGATAGATTTTTCATATTTTTTTATAATAAACTCACAAAGTTAATTTAAAGCGGAACAAAACTGTGATTAAAGATGCAAAGCCCCTTTGTTGTACACTTACTGCTCTCTTTGCCAGGGCAACATAGCACAGAGGCTGAGAGGTCAGATCTTGCCTGTGGCGATCATCTGCATGATGCCTGAAGGTATTCAGCCAAAATTTGCTGCTCTCTCTATTGCAATAGGTATTTGTGGATATATATTTTAACTACACTTGTTTCAGATGTCCAATTCAGTGCACTGGAAGAATCTTGTTTTCAGTGTCAAAGGGGTTTGAAAGTGGTTGTTTATTATCTGCTAGTAAATAGTGAAAAGACTTTGATCAAAAGAGTGATCATAATCTTGAGTATCCATGTCATTTGTGTGTGTGTGCACGTGCCTGTGTGTGTGTGCATTCGTGTTTGTGTATGTGTCAAGCACAGACCTGTCGCCCACATGCAGTGGTTGGTTTGTGCAGGTTTTTTCACACACACAGAAAAAGAAAAAAATCACTAGTTTATTATCTCTGGACTGCGCTCTACCCAAAGGGATAATTCATGATAGTTCATTCTTTTGGTTGCCTAACCTTCTTTTTCTACAAACAACAATATGACCATTAGAATTTAAAGTGAAAAAAATTGTTGGTTCAGACATTACAACAGACATGTGTGCACAAATATGCACACACACACGCACACACTCTCTCTCTCTCTCCCTCTCTCTCTGTGTCTCTCACACATACTCTCTCTCACACACACACACACCAGGTTTAATAAAAAAAAACACAAGGGAAATTCCAGAGGGTGTTTTCACCCTTATGGAAAACCTTCTTGCTAGGGCAATCTCTCATGTTGGTAATCATCCCTATCCCTGTCAGAATACCTGAGTGTTCACTGACAATAACAAGTGTAGAACAGGTTCCCACAAACTGTAGTCCACTTCCTGAGCTGCTGGTACATTTGCATTACTTTGTAGGTCTGTGCTGAGGCAGGCAGGCAGGCAGACAGAAAATTAACAAGTCAGAATATCAGAAGTCATGCATATATATCAACAGTAAAATATTGCAGGTCCTCTGGATTTCGAAGAGAACGAAGCTGTGATTAGAGGCCCTACATGCCACAAGAACCAGTGGAAATCATGGCAAAAGATCATATCTGATCCCTCATAAATATCGTTTGGTCTTTAAACAGCGATGTTATATACTGAAATTGTAGCCTACTACACAGTGTGAGGTGAGGTGACTCAATGGAGAAGGCCCACTGCTCAGGCTAACTATTTATATTTTACTGTGGTTACATGGACTCGATTCAGCTGAAATGATGCTGCATACCTGACACCACAAGACCAAATTAAAGTTGGGCCTTTAAGTCTTTATGAAAGAGAGATGGAGATGAGAAAACAATTACTTATGCAAAACCTCTACAAAGTCAAGCTATACTATAGTAATTAACAAACCATGTTTGCATGTGTTTTCATGCTCTCCATTATTAACATAAAAATATGAGTACAATATTTTTCAACATTTTCACACCTTTGATCACTTCTTGATCATCATCTTTGATCACTTTCCACTATGAAAAAAGCAAAAGCTGACTTGTACATACTCCCAGATAGGGCTGTGAGTAAACAGGAAATGACAGAGCTGCTGACAAGAAAACATCTGATGATATATATACCATAACAAGGAGGGTACTTGAAATCATGTGCTAGTCTTAAGGAAAGAGAAATGGGTCTCGGCCTTAGATGACTCTCATCATTCAGTCATTCATTTATGTAGATGCAACAGACTGATGCATGCTAATATGAACATGTGTGATTTAGGAAAGTGAAATTTAGATATAAGAGGGTGTGTGTCTGTGTGAGGCCTGCTTGGACAAGTATCTGCATGCACAGTACATGATACAGTACATGTTTGTTATGTAAATGAGCTAAGTTTAACAGGAAATGCAATGTGTACAGTAGGTTTATGAGGTGTGGTTGTGTGTGAATTCAAGAGCACCTCTCCCATAAGTGTCATGTTCAGTCTCAGGACACTCACTGCTAAGTTCCATGCAGTCCTTTAATGAGAAACAGGAGGCATGTTGTTGTATATTTTACCAAGTGTGATTAGTAGCTTAAAACTGTATGATAGACGGCAGTTTCAGTCGGCAACATTAACACTGAAAAACTGGAAAGGAGGAATCTCTGAACGGCAGTCATCTGGGAACTTTGCATCAGGAAATGTCTGTCAGAGGAAGCACAGGTCTTTTGGATTACACAATATTTTAATGTTGAAAGACCTTAGAACTTATGTGCTCACCCTGACAACACTAACAGCTATAAAGGAAGTGACAGCATGCATTTCCACAGCCAGTGCACATTTCTTTTCGGTCTTATGTAAGGGGGAAATACCTAATGACTGACTACTGGAGACCTCAGATACTCCTTAGAGCACCGATCTAAGGGATAAAATGCCCATTTATGTAAGGGCAGGGATGAGGTAGACTTTTAGGCATGAGTCTGCCTTAACCTGTCCCCACCATATCATATCACATCAACACTATACTGCTTAAACAAGGCTAACTGTCACATAACATGAACAAGGGGAAACTAAACAGGCTTACCGTCCCAGCTCTGGTTCCAGGAAATGACCAAGAATCTAGATTCATCTAAAATGGTACTACATACCACTGATACCTCAGAGCCGGTGTGTGTGTGTGTGTATGTCATTTGTCTGTGCATATGTGTATGTTGTCGATAAGCTACTGGACACCTTAATTTCCCTCTGGATAATAAAGTCCTCTCTCTATCTCTATCTATCATGGCAATCTACACGGGTGACTCAGGAAGGTTCTTCTGAAATTAAGATATAAATGGATGTGTGTGTGGGTGTAGGTCTGCTTGGACAACCATTTACATGCACACTACATTTTTGTTATGCTCCCAGTCTGCCCAGTCCCAATGTGAGACAACAGTGAACAAAAGACAAACTACAGAGATGTGGTGAACTGTGTTTAGGTCTGGTGCAGAAGTAACCACCTTCTCCACCAAAGTGAATGAGAAGACCAAAATGCTTAAACTAACCAAGAAGGGTTTTTAAAAGGTCTTCTGCATGCTTCTGATATCGCAAGACAAAACTAATGTTTCTATGAAAGAAATTCACTGTAACACTGTAACTTTCAATTACTGCACTTTTTTGGGGTGGTGGTAGCGTAGCGGTTAAGAAACCTGGCTAGCATGCAAGTAGCCTGAAAAGGTTTGAATCCCAGCTGCCACCGTTGTGTCTCTGAGCAAAGCACTTAACCCAAAGTTGTTCTAGGGGAGACTGGCCCTGAACAGTTGTTGACAAAATGTACTTATTGAAATGAAATATATGTTTAATGGAGCTTAATTGTCATAGAGAAGGAAAGATCAGAGTCTGGCCTGGGAAGTAAACAAGAGTCCGGGCATGGAGGAACACAGTGTTTCCCCCATATCAGTGCTCACTGGGGAAAATATTCTATACCACATCTTTATCCAGTTTTATTTCGCTTCTTGAAGCTGTTTATTTTCCCTGGCAAAAAATATTACCACCATGTATGCTAGTAAGCAAGCTAACGCTAACTGGCTAGACAGATATGATAACTAGCTAGTTGGTTAGGAGAGCTAACACATTCATTACCTAGCTGCCAGGGTGCTATTTCCTGTGGGCTAACCTTTTTCTTATACAAAATGATATTCATCTCTTAAGATAATAGCTTGGCGATACTGTCAGCATCTGTTGAAATTAACTCCTGAGTTACATCTTTCACAATTTGAATTTAAAAAGCCAAACGCTAGCTGTATCAGTCTCTCTGAAATAATCTAGATTACTCTACTTGTCAGGATTGTCATGATCCTGCTTCCTGAGACCCTGGCCCCCCACTGGACTACCACTGCACTGCAGCTCTGTGTTTGTTTTCGTCTACCATGTGTTTCTGTTTTGTTCACCTGCCCTGCACCTGTCTCCTCTCCTGCTCCACACCTGCACCTCATGATTCTGTTTTCCCATAACGAGTCTCAGCTGCCTCCTGTTTGCCCCAGTTTGCCTCTGTTCCCTATTTAAACCCTTGTTTGTTCCTTATTCGGGGTCTGATCATCTGACCATGTACCCCGCGTAGTAAGTCTGTTACCTAGTCTGTTCGCCTGCCTATGATCTCTGTCCTTGTTTGTTGTGTTTGCCATATCGGAGTCTTTTGAGTTTTTTGTGTTCTTGTACTCTTTGGATATTCTTGGATTTGAACTGCCTGTTTTACGATCTGGATGTTTAGGTTTTTTTTGTGATTCCCTCCTGCCAGTTTGATCCCTGATCGACTTTGTACCTTACCGACCTTTTGGGTGTTTTTCCCCGAACCCAGTTTTTGGAAACCTTTTTTTGGATTACTTGCACCTTTTTGTTGATATCAATCTTCTGAGCTTTTTCCCTTTTTTGTATAACTTTTGACCACTGTAAATAAATCCGCATTGATCTGCATTTGGGTCTCCGTCAGAATCCTACCGAACTTTACAAGGATTCCCTGTTTTTGTCCCCGGTCTGGCCCCATCCGCTGGACGCTTTGGGGTTTTACATCTGTTTCTATATCTCTTGTCACCCACCTGTTTGTAATTATTGTTGTCAATCATTCACTCATTATGTCCCCTCATTGGTTCCCGCTCCCCTTCCCACAGTATTTATTCCCTGTGATTCCTCTGTTCTGTCTCTGATCGTTGTCTGAGTTACCTGTTGTTACCTGATCTATGAATTGTGATAGTAATCTTGTTTTGACCTGTCTGTCTCGCCTGTTCTCTGCCCTTCGTTGAGATATTGGATCTTCCGTTTTAGAAGACTTGTGCTCTCTGCGTTTACCTTGGACTTGTGTTTTTTGAAGCTTTTGATGCTCTCTGCGTTTTCCTTGGATTTGTGTTTTTTGAACCTTTGATGCTCTCTGCTTTTTCCCTGGATTTATGTTTTTGTACCTTTTGATGCTCTCTGCTTTTTCCCTGGATTTATGTTTTTGTACCTTTTGATGCTCTCTGCTTTTTCCAAATCCCTGGTTTGCAAAGACTGAATAAATCATTCTTATCTCTGATTCTGCGTTTGGGTCCGACTTTCTGAACCCTGACAGTATGATCAGAGCAACATGGACCCAGCAGACTCGGATCTCTTCCGCTCTGCCCTGACACAGCAGGGGACTGTGCTCGGCTGACATCAGAGCCAACTCAACTCACCATGACCAAGACCATGGAGTCCATGGCGGCGAACCTGTCTGATCTGGCCGAACAGATCCAACAACTTCACCCGCTCAGATCATCCAACCCCTCTCGCGCTCCAGTCTCTTCCCCTCCGTCATCGACACCAGCACCAGTCGAAGCTTCGCTAGCTTCGACGCTCTTGTGGATCTTGCCATCCGTATGGATGCCTGCTGGAGACAGCGCTTCGGCAACAGTCAGCCTGCCAGATGTCCGAGGGTCCCCGATGGGGCAAGAACACCACGCCCTGCGGTAGACCGCTCGTCCTCGCCATCGCCCATGCCAGCCACTGAGGAGTCCATGCAGCTGGACCCGAACCCGATTGTCCCCCACGGAGAGACTGAGTAGGATCCGCTCAGCCGCCTGCCTGTACTGTGGTCAGCAGGGCCACTTTGTCCCAACCTGCCCACTAAAAGGCAGCGCTCACCAGTAAGACGGGGAGTACCCTCTGCCTTCTCCATGCAACCTGTTCCCCGCAGCACTAGAGTGAGGCCAACAATGCCGGACCCCCCAGGTGCTAATAGACTCAAGGGCTGAGGGCAACTTCATTGATTCCTCCCTAGCCGCCCAGCTAGGCGTCCCCACGTCTCCTGTCCAGACACTGCTTTTAGCCAGAGCCCTTAATGGGGCACCCCTCGGGAAGATTTCCCACGCTACCTCTCCTCTTTACCTCTCCCTCTCCGACAACCACCGGGAGTCCATCTCCCTCTGCCTCATTGACTCTCCCCAAGTTCCCATAGTCTTAGGCAACCCCTGGCTAGTAAAACACAACCCGCTCGTCAACTGGGTCAACAACAAAATCGTTGGATGGAGTCCTTACTGCCACTCCCAGTGCTTCTCTCGAATCCCAGAATCCAGAACCCCCTGAGGAGTTCCCCGACCTATCTGCTGTTCCGCCTGAATACCTGGACTTAAAAGCGTTTTTTAGTCCCGAGCCACTTCCCTACCCCCTCACTGACCCTATGACTGTGCCATCGACCTCCTGCCTGGAACATCGCCCCCCCAGAGGCCACCTCTACTCCCTCTCTAAACCCGAGACCGAGGCAATGAACAAGTACATTTCGGGAGTCGTTGGCAGCAGGCATAATTCGCCCCTCGTCCTCGCCAGCAGGAGCTGGGTTCTTCTTCGTTGGTAAGAAGGACGGCTCCCTTCGCCCCTGCATCGACTACCGGGGGCTAAACCAGATTACGGTCCACAACCGCTACCCCCTTCCGGTCATGTCCACCACCTTTGAGACACTACAAGGGGCAACGGACCTCCGCAATGCCTACCACTTAGTCCGTGTCCGAGAGGGGGATGAGTGGAAGACCGAATTCAACACCCCTTCAGGTCACTTGTCCTCCCTTTTGGCCAAACCAATGCCCCCAGCGTTTTTCAGGCCCTAGTCAATGATGTCCTCAGGGACATGCTAGATAAATTTGTTTTTGTTTATCTTGACGACGTCCTGATCTTCTCCAAGTCCCTACCTGAACACATTTCCCATGTCCGGAAAGTCCTCCAGCGCCTCCTCGAGAACCGCCTCTTCATGAAAGCCGAGAAATGCGAATTCCATCAGCACACCACCTCTTTCCTCGGGTTCATTGTGTCCACTGGCACCCTGCAGATGGACCCCAGCACCTGTCATCCCGGCTCTAAGAATGGCAAGCCTGACGCCCTCTCACAGGTTTTTAGCGGCTCGGAGGACCCCCCCGTCCCTACCACCATCCTCTCCGAGTGCTGCCTCGTCAGGGCTATATATCCAGCCTGGATATCGAGGCTCAGGTCCGCAATGCCCACTGTCCTATGAATCGCCTGTTTGTTCCTCTGTCTGTGCATCCTCAGGTGCTGCAGTGGGGTCACTCGTCCCGTCTCTCCTGCCACCCGGGAGCCCGGTGAACACATTGGACGACGCTTCTGGTGGCCTTCCGTGGGGCAGGACGTCCAGAGATTATTCTCCTCCTGTCCCGTCTGCGCCCAGAACAAGAGGTCTACTCGGCCTCCCGCAGGTCTGTTACAACCCTTACCCATTCCCAAGAGGCCCTGGTCACACATCTCCATAGACCCGTCTCGGACGGTAACACCGTCATCCTGACTGTGGTGGACCGGTTCTCCAAATCGGTTCACTTTATCCCCCTTCCCAAACTACCCTCCGCCAAGGAAACATGGTCACCCATGTTTTTAGACTACATGGGCTACCAGCGGAGGTAGTTTCGGAGTTAACTTCAAAATTCTGGCAAGCCTTCTGCAAGCTGCTTGGTGCCTCCGTCTGCCTTTCCTCAGGTTTCCACCCCCAGACCAACGGCCAGACGGACCGGGCCAACCAGGAGGTTGAGGTCCCCTCTGCCCAGGCGTTCATCCGTCGGCGACGGACACGGACAGCTCTCGGCGTTCGGCGAGAAGCAATTCGTTGGGTAGAAGAGGGAGAACATTCCATTTCCCTGCGCCCTCGAGCACAGTCATGTAGCACCAATAGTATGACGATACGGATACGAGAGGTGGAAGGGGTCCTATAGCCATTCAGGTCCCGCCCTCTCAAAAGTGCTGCAGTTGCTGTTACCAAAGGCCCTCCAGGCCGAAGTGCTTACCAGCCTCCACAACAACCATGGCCATCAAGGGGTGGATAGAACTACCTGGTGCGTCAAAGGTGCTATTGGCCGCAGATGTGGCAGGACATTTGGAAATGGTGTGTAGAGTGTGAATGTTGTGTGGTCGCGAAGGCCTCGCAACCTAAAGCCAGAACCTTTACGGGGAACTTGTTCTTTGTTGCCACAAAACCTCTAGAAATTATCGCCATGGATTTCACTGTTTTAGACCGGTCTAGCTCTGGGCATAAGAACGTCTTAGTGGTAACAGATGTGTTCTCAAAATTTACCCAGGCCTACCCCACCCCAGACCAAAGAGCTGCCACAGTCACGAAGATCTTGACTGAGAAATGGTTCTACGGGTTCATCTCGGCCATATTCAAGAGCAGCCCTGTCTCATAGAAGGCTGCAGAGCAGTCCTCCTAATGCCTCTGCAGTCAGTGAAAGGTGTGCTGCTCTCTTAACGCACACATACAATGGGTGGCTGCAGCAGTTGTAAATTGTATTTTACAGGTCTTTTAGGACAGGTTAATATTTGGGCATGGCACAATTTTCATTCTGCTTGCATGAAGCTAAAGGGGCCAATAAATATATGAATTTGAATAAGCAAAAGTGGGTTGGTAGTCAGCTAGCTATTTACACTCAGATCAGTTTTTTTTCAGATCAGTCTTTTCTTTTTTAATTTGTGTTTTATATGCAATTTTCTGTTGTCTCTCACATGCAGATAGCAGCATCAGAGAAACATTGGCCCTGTGACAAAATGTTACAAAATTTGGTGCACGTGAAAAGAAAGCTGTTTCCAGTTGGCATGTCAACTTTAATCAAATTTGATCAATTGGAAGTCGATAGGCACTTTTGAAGAATTTTAAGCTACGTTTTGAATTTTGATTGACATGTACCTTTTAAATGGTTCATCTCAAGGTATAACTTTTTGTCAGCATTGTCTGTAGATAACATATACGAAATCAGCCAATGATGAGTTTGTTTACTTTCACTTTCACAATTTTAAAATTTCACAGATTTTTTCTTTATTATTGGAACTGGGCATTGACCAGTGTTTTCAATGCGTGAGCATCAATGGATTTCAAGACAAAAAAATTTGGTTGCAAACTTTAGCGTTCCATAGATAATAAGCAAAATTACAGTGCCCCCCATGGGTCAAATTTTATGGTACTTACTATGCTTTCAGAGGTAATTGTGCTGATTGTAGACAACACATTTTGTGCAGTTCCCGCCTTCTTGGCCCAAGATATTGGCAATTCAAAATCCCAATTTTTGCATTTACCCATATCAGGTGGCGCTATGCTACAACAAAGTGTTTATGGGCTGGTTTGATATGCCTCTGAAACATCGTCCCTTGTAATGAAATGTCACAAAATTTGGTGCACATGACAAGAAAGCTGATTAGAGTTTGCATGTCAACTTTGACCAAATTTGAGGAATTAAAAGCCAAGATATGGACTTTTAATGAATTTTCAGCTACGTTTTGAATTTTGATTGACATGTAACTTTGAAACGGTTCATCTCAAGAAAAATCCTTTGATCACTTTTTGTCAGCATTGTCTATAGATGACATAAACCAAATTTGGTGAGATTCACATGAACGGCCTATGATGAGTTCAATGTGACATCCATGCCCACTTCCAGCAAATCATTTCCACACATTTCCAATTGTCACCTCACAACACTGACCATAAAACTGTACACTTCTGTGTCTTCCACTCACACTATTCTGAAAGTGAAGAGTGAAGAGTGCAAAAAGTGCTTTTGCAAGTAATTTATGATGTTTTGCTAGTTGGGTGAGAGGTTTTGTGATTTGTGTGTAGAATTTAAAAAATTGTGCCTAAGAAATCAAAAAGCCATTTTGAGAACTTTGTAAGCCATTGTAAGCCATTTTAAGAACTTTGCAAGCAGGGAAAGCTAGAGGCAGAGGTAGAGGAAGAGGAAGAAAAAGAGAGAGAGAGAGAGGAGGATGTGATTGAAAAGGCCATACAAGGACCATTATTTCTGATGACATACAGTATAATTGGCCAAAGTGCACGTCCCGGGAAACATCACATTGTGTGCCACCATAAGCCTTCAAGGGCTACTATGCCGTCATCCCAAAGTGGGTTCCCATAATTTGCAACACATAAGACAGGACAGATCAGATCAGCCCAGGTTTGTTGTTGTTTGGGATAATGTTAGTTTCCATCGGGGTGCTCTGGTCCAGAACTGGTTCACTAACCATGATCAATTTGAAGTTGTGTACTTGCCCCCTTACTCGCCATTTCTAATCCCTGTAAGAACTCTTTTCAGCTTGGAGATGGTGCATATATGACCGCCAAACACATGCCTGCAAGCCGTCAACCTGGAGCTGTACTTAAGAAACTCCAGGGGCATGGGGACAGTATCAAAGCACACTGCTTCTGCTTTCATGTCTGTAGATGACCCTGTGAATTGCAGCATGTTGCCTGCAAGTCTTCAGTGGGGCCGTGCAAGCCAGTTAGCATGTCAGAGAGGACATTAGTGTGCAGTGCTAAGACCATTGAATAAAGCCAGTCTAAGCAGTGAGAACCACAGTCTCAAATGTCAGAATAATGACCATTCTATCTAATTACACTGTAGACGACGGCCTGAGCTTAGTCACTCGCAATGACAAGGTAGGTCTCTGGAGGTGAGATGCACTGTTGTTTCTGATCTGGTTCAATATCATGATTATGATGATGAAGAATATGAACAGTTTACAATGGTCAACAAATAGGTTTGTTAACAATTGAGGTATTGTTATGTGTAGTATGGATAGAGGTTATTCTATTGTGTGCAACATGCTCTGTTCAAATACTGTAAATAGGGGGTGGGCTTGTTAGGCTAGTTACAGTGCATCCCCCTCACCCTCCACCGAACATAACAAGATTTTCTGTCTGTTAAATGAGAATGTGAATGTTAACACTGAAAATTCTGAAACTGAAAATCTTTTTAGTCCCTGATTTAGTTTAATAGCTGCTAATGAAAACCAGTGCATTTCATTACAGAAATGAATATCAATTCATTATAGAGATATGGATAGTCCATGGTATGGAGGGAGTTGTTATATGTCTCATTCATGTTAAATCACATCTATAGGTTTTTAGAAAGTTTATGCAGATCTGAACTGCTGAGAGGACAATTATACCCCGGTTTCATCTGGCGCTGTGGTATCAGAAGCATGCAGGGGTATGCAGTGTGTTATTTTAGATTAATCTAAATTTGAGATCACGCCACAAATGGAGTGCTCACCTTGTCCACTTCCTGCTATGCACACAACCAGCCTGGTTTCACTTCAAATTCAGAAGAACTACAACATTTCACACGCATTTCCCCATTAAAGGACGCCTCCGGCCACTTGAGTTTCTTACTGTCTCTGCATGCAAGCATATAGCTGAGAGGAAATTGCTATCACTTCCTTTGTCAAATGAGTGTTGCCAGGGTGAACATATTCATCTTGCATGAAGCTAAAGGGACCAATACATTTTGATAAATGAATTTTAGTGAGCATTGTTCTGATATCATGCAGGTTGTCATTTGTGTCCTGTGCATGATAAGCAGTTTTTTTCAATGATTTTATTATTGTAATAACCATTGATCCTTCCTTAACAGTGATAGACCACAAGCTGGGGCTGAATGCTTATAACATAAAAACCCTAAATTAAGTCTCTCTATGCACTGAAACTCCCCTGCTTATGTCAGACCTATAGAGCCTTATAAAAAACAATGTCCTACTGTGCACATGCACAGGATGTAGGCTTGTGGGTTTTTATACCACTGAAGGAACAGAAACCATTGAACTGTGGTGAAGACTGGCTGTTAGCTCACAAAAGAGATGTCAAGCTTCTGAACTGGAGTTTAGGTAGTAGATGATAACTGGAATTTACACCAGGATGAGCAACAGAATCAGTGCATGTTTGTTTTTCTGTTTTTGTCTGTCAGGTAAGAACATAATTTCATATGAATGTACATTGTCCATTTTAATTTACTGGTACTATGGTATAGTAGGCTACAGTGTGAACAGACTGAGCTATTTGGCTCAAATGGATTTGGGTTACAGGATGTATTTGTGTTGTGGTTACTCCAAGACAAGAACTGGGCAGGTTGTCCATGAGCCAAGACCCCCAAACTATGCCAATCGAATTGGTGGACAATTTCTAGTTTGTTTTTCTGACTTGCGACTAGGGGTGAGGATCGAAAACCAGGTATGAGGTTGAACCAAGAATCTAATGCTTCAATCTACTGGCATCATATACCACTGACCTTATCAATTCCTCAGATGTCTGCATTTTTTTAAATCATGGACAACTGGTCTTTCTGAAAGTATAATTGAAATAGACAACACAGTTCAACATGATTTACCTCATTCTAAGAACTTGTTATGGTCACCATAGTAATATAGGCCACATTATAGGTACATTTGTTGATACTGAAAGCCTGTGAAGATGACCATTTCTACTGTAAGGAATGGATAATAGAGTTCATGAAGAATCAGACCAAGAAGCAGGTTCGACAATGGAATCAATATTGATAAAATTCTATCAATTCCCACCCCTACTTGCTACACATCTGTAGATCACAGTTTGGCATGATGACCACTGCAGACTAAGAGGGAGTTGTCATGCGTTGAATATGTGGATGTCTAAAGTTGTATGTAGTGCCTGTTTGGTATTATGCACCCTATTGACTACTTGGGGTACTGAAATCAATCCAATGTATTTTTTAAAATTACATCCTTATTGTGATATGTAACATAATGATAACTAGGTACCGCATAGCAATTTATAATGTGACCTCTGCACAATATTGCATCTGCCATCTAGAGAAAATTAAACCTTTATCAGTCCCTACGAAACATCTTTTGAACTGCAATCGCAACTCTTGCTCACCCCTTAGGTGAGGTGAGTTAGGCATACAGGTATGTTTTAGCTACATTACGGATGAGTCCATGAGCTTCAGCTCAGTGTTCTGACAGCAAGTATTAGCCCTGTTATTGTGTAAAATGTTTCAATTGGGGTCAAGAGGCTCTTGTTCGTACATTTTCTTGTCATATTTTTTTTGGCATAGCAGCCCACGAAATGGCAAACATTCTGTGGCAAAAATATGGCAGGCTCATTTGGGTCTGTCCTTTGATTCTTTTCCAGCAAGTTTCATGTCTGCACCTCAAACTGTCTAGTGCCACAAGTAGTAGTAGCAGTACCACCAAAATTTCACCTGTTGAATTTTGTTGTTTGTTTTTGAACAGTTTATATGCATGTGAGTGTTTGCATATGTAATGGTGGCTGGTAAACCTAACTCCTGTCAGGTTAAGAGGTATGCTATTACTGGCTGCTACTTGGCTGCTGTTTCAAACCTAAATGAAAAAAAAAACAGAAAAACAAAAACAAAAAATGTCAGTCTTAAAATTCGAAAATGGAAAAACTAATTGCCGTATTGTGTTTTTGTGACTGGAAGAAGCAGAACACCACCATCAAAGATTCTCTCCTCTCAGCAGCCTGTTCCACAGATGCTGTTGACCTAATGACTGTTCAAAGGAGTGCAAACAGACTTAAGCATATCAGTAGCCTAGTTATGGCCACACTTGAGTGTTTTAGTAAACTTATTTTTTTACTTTTTTGTGTGGCAAGACATACCTTATAAGTAAGTAAATAAGTAACGCTCTTCAACGTGTTTGTGCCCGATGCTGTTCTCCTATGTCTGTGAGGAGGTTCTGTTCAGACCATCAAGGGCGTAACTTTATAATGAACATTGCGGTCAAGATCTCTGTCTATAGAAATAAATAAATAAATATTAAACACCAGCAGACCACCAGCATTTTTGCTGACCGGTTCTCCTCTGCTGTTTTGTCATATATAGCATTTCCCAGATAATAAATACCACAACAATACCACATATGGTGAAATAAAGGTAGTACACCAGTGCAAAATGCCAGGGGACCACCAGTAGCAGCACTTGCTATCTGGGTACCAGAGATGGGAACTTTTTTCAGTAACAGGTAATCTAACTAATTATTTTATCTGCCATTATAACGCCGTTACCTTTACCAACACGCCGTTACTGTGCGTTACTGAAGTCACTCAATAAAAGCTGTCATTCGACTTCATTCATTCAGGAGCTGCGTGTGTGTGTCTGTGTTTCTCCCCATATCGCAAGGAGGGAGGGGAGGGCGGGATAACAGCCTGGGTAATGATGATTGGCTGAGGAGGTTGTTTAAGATTTTGTGTTGTTCAGCCAATCAGAGAAATTAGGTGCACGGATGTTTACAGTAGTAGCTTATTACAGTCAGACCAAAGACTTTATCCATGTGTTGTGTAAGCAACTCAAATTTAATGAAGCACCTTTTGAATGCACACGCTTCCACTAAACTAGTGGCTCAAAACACCAATGATAGGGCTGCTAACAAAGAAAGACACAGTGAAGGACCCACGCCTTCTAAGCAGCAAAAGCTGAGTTTTTCAACTGCCACACCATCCAGTGCTCCAGTAGAGAGACTGTTTAGCCTGGGGAAGCTGGTTTTCACACCAAAAAGGAACAGACTTTCTGACCTAAAGTTTGAGAAGCTGTTTCTTCTACGATACAATCACTGGTTTAATGGCTAAGATCCATATACAAATCTAGACAAATTCATATACATTTTCAGTTAAATTTTAAAACCACTTTTGTTACGCTGCTTACTTGGAGCACCATCAGTTGTCTTAAGTTGTGTACCAGTCCTTGTTAGAAATACAATTCATGATTTTATTTAAGATTATGCATGTTCTTCAAACTTGTTCTTCAAAAAGCCATTTGTGAGACGCACAACAAATGAAAAGATGGCATCTGCTGCTTTGTAAGTGATCTATCTCTAAAAAAGACTGCGTATCTCATTGATTTACTATGTTTCCTATTCAGAAATTTCAACTGTTGGTCTGGTCAGGGTGGCGCAGGTGCAGAGAGGTTCCTCTGAAACCTTAATTTGTCACCTGAACATGGTTGTGGGCCAATAGCAGAGATGGCTACTGTTGGCTGCAAAGATGACCGTACTTTCTTGATAGTGTTCTGTCAGACTTTGGGAGTCCGGTATGTTAATGTCATATATGCATAATGAAATAACTAACATTTAACATTTTAAACACAATGATTGGGAGCACTTAAGGACTGTTTCACAGAGAGTAGAAGATTTTAATTTGTGTCATATCTGTCAAAAGTTTCACTAGCCAAATTGGCCTATGTCACGCTTTATGCTTCCGGAACGTGAAGTAGGGATTCAGAACTTACAGTCGTTTCTAGCAGCACATAACAACAATGGCAGCCTTCACTACTGAGCCACTCAGTCATTGAATACTGAGCTCCGCTTCAACCCTCTGAGCTCTACCCTATGGCCTCCACCCGTGTTTTTTCTTGTAGTGTACAGCACTATGTAACTTTCCTATCAGGTAGTGTATCCAAGGAAAGCGGGTAGCCTACCATTCTCGCTAGAGAGACGGACATGGCTAATACTATTTCAATGGAATTAATATTCTACTAATAAACTAACTTCAACATCAACAAGTTATGAAGATATAACGCGTCATGTCAAAGAGCAGTTTAGCTGTTCATGGATTTAGTTAGCGATTTCAGTAGCTAGCATGCTAACGTAGCTATGATACCCACCAAACAAAAACTAAACAATGATGGCAGTATAACCGTTTATGAGATAATGTCTTGTTTGTCTAAAATTGTAGCCCTCCACTTTCAGGTGATAATTACAAAAATAAACTACGAAAATGATATAGTCAGACTTCCAGGTGGCAGATGACACATACAGGAATAATTATCTAAAAATCAAATTAAAATTGGGCCGAGACCATTTTAAAAATGTTTTATTTTTGACCTAAGCATTAAATGAAATGTCTGAAATACAAGTCATTATTTGTTTTTGGTTCAACATTGAAAAACAAACAATGAAATGTCATAAGTCATTTTTTCATTTCATTGTTATTTTGTATTCAATTGAATTGTATTCAATTTAAATGAACGAATCATAAATGGACCATATAGGCTAGGCTTTTATAGTCCATAACTACCATGATAGCAGGTGGGCATTGAAACTATTTATGTAGTTAACATCAGGTTGCGCTTTCAATTAATATTGAAGCAATATTGATTTATTAACTAAAGACCAGTGGAATTTCAATTGTATTTCAATTAACATGTATATTGAAACCGTATTGAATTTGCAACATAAGTACAGATTGATGCAGTTTCTTAAAATGATAATACCTTAAAACTACTTCATAGTAAAATAAAATCCTGCTTTATCTACAGCCAGGATAAATGTTAGAAAATTACACGTACCTAATGTGGGCTAAATTTAAGCTTTAATAAATGATCATGGCAAGTTTAAATCATTTTAAGGATTTAAACTTGCCATGATCATTTAAGAATTTATTTATTCATTCTTCATTCATAACTTAATTTGTGTACTCCAGTTCAAAGTCCTGTTTCTGTCACCATCTGCTGCCCTTTGCCAAGTGAACCATGAAATGACTGCTTTATATTTTCTCTATTAAAGAACAGGCCAAAACTTTTTCCCAGTCAGTGTTTCCCTGTCAACCAAATATCCATGACTTTTCAGTATGAGGTAGTGACTATTATTCAATGATCAACAAATTGATTATTTATTATTATTAATAAACTGATATTATTTCAATGTTACTGTTATTAATGATAATGAACTGTCAGTTATTGTCAGTATTGTGCTATTGATTAAACGTTTATCTACCATGGAGATTTCAGTGTCACCTATAATGATAGTTTTCATGGAAAATCAACATTCATGGAAAATCCACCTTGCTATCTGGGCAATCCATACTTCTATTGGCCATCATTACATTGGCTCAGAATGCGTTAGGCCTACAATGCAGATATAGCTGCAAGAGGCTTTCTTTTTAATGCTTTCATTTTGATGAAATGAAGATGACCATTTTATGATAGCAGAGACAGAGTTTGTCTGTAGAAAAATAGTCTACATAGTCTGCTACACAGAACTGATGCACTCACTCTCCCTCACTCCCCCTGTCTCACGATCACTCTTGTGCCATTTTTGTCACTGGTTTTTACCACTTCTCCCCAAAAATTTGCATATTTTGCTTGCAGGGTCTGCCAGAGTGTGGGTGGATCAATGGACAGAAGGGCTGCAATATACAGTTGGAGATACGGCTGTTATTCACTGCAGGCTCCTCACAGACCAAAGTGATGTGGAGGGATATGAAATGAGCTGGTTAATTTACCAAGGAAATATGGAACCTGAATATTTGTCACGGGTGAAATTTTATCATGCCAATATAAAAAGCAATAAGACATATTCCAAACTCACTCTGAAAGATCTAACCATGAACCACACAGATAAGTTGGTCTGTAAAGCTAAATGCTTTATCGGTGACGACATGATACAACCTTTGGGGAATGGAACCGTACTTCAGATATTCCATGCAACTCAAACTGAAGGTATAAACATCAAAAATAGATAAAAATAGACAAAAATAATTAGATAATATTATTGATATACTGTAAGTAGTTTAATCTCCACTGACATCTGTTTATACTCCTACACGTACTGGCAACTAATTTTCAGCTGACAAAACAAATTATTTAATTCTTGGTCTTTTTTTTACAGAAGCCTTTATGCCACATCCAGGACGACCACCATCACCAACAGCAAAACCCTCTCTTTCCTGGATTAATTATTTGCTCATATCAGGAAATATTCTATTTCTCCTTGTAGGCACCATCATCTTCATTTCTTTGGTGTACAACAGATGGTGCAGGAAATAGCTTGGTCATGAAAATGCTATATTGTACTTAATTTTCCCTTCCACCTGGAAATTGCTAGATAAGATTAACCACAATGGCTTAAAGGCATACCGGGCAAGACTGCGATTTTTTTTTTTATCTCTGGAGCTACAATCGCTGATTTTTTTTTCAAATAGCAACAAAACTACATTTTCACCAATCTATGTGAATTTACTTGCAAACCAAAGAATAGGAACCAGCAATGACCATTTTTGTGCATTTTTACAAGCCCAATTAAAAACCTTTTATTTAGGCTAAGTTTTAAAATGGTCCTTTTGGCTAAATGCTACCCACAGCCACAACTGAACTTCAATTGCTTTGTTATTTGACATCATATGTAGGCTTTCTTCCACCTTACCTCATGTTCATAATAGCCATCCACAACCTCTCCTAATTCATCAAAGCCGTTGCAAAAATTGTTTGCATTTTATGTCTCTTTTAAGATTTATGACTTTTATGTTATGTTAGAATCGCTAATGCTCAAAACAGGAACCCAAATGCAGATCAACACGATTTATTTTACAAAGAGTAAGGAACTTTACATTAAGCAGTACGCGGTGGAAGAAGCTCAGAATATCTTGGTAATTTTGCAATGAGCAAAAATATACAAAAAACAATACGAAGTGGGGAAAACTCAGGAGATCTTGGTCATTTCACAATGGGCAAAAACTATACAAAAACGGTACGCAATGGGAGAAAGCTCAGGAGATCTTTGTAGTTTCACAATGAGTAAAACTATACAAAAACAGTACGGAGCAAGGGAAAGCTCAGGAGATATTGGTAAAGCAAAAACACACAAGTAATTCAACAAAAGGCTTCCAGAAACAGGTATCAAAAAGCAGGGGTTCGGGAAAAACAGAGACAACTCAAAAACATCCAAAAGTTACCAAGACAGTAATCCAAACTTCAAAAGGTTCAGGGAAAAAAGAACCAAAAACTCCACGAGGCAGACACGAGAAACGAGAGCAGGTAAAAAACACGGAAACAGAATTCACGGGTAGGTGAACAGACTAGAAACAGACTTACAATTGATGAAGAACGAGGTCAGATGAACGGACAAGGAGCAGAGGAAAGACTGGGGTAGGAATAGGGGACAGGAGCACTAGAACAAACAGGGAACAGGTGATACTCATTACGGGGAAAACAGAATCATGAGGAGCAGGTGCTGAGCAGGGGAGGAGAAAGGGGCAGGGCAGGCAGCAAAACAGAAACACATGGGTGGTGTAAACAAAGCACAGAGGTTGCAATTCATTGATAGTCCAGTGGGGGGCCAAGGTATCAGGAAGCAGGACCATGACAGTACTCCCCCTCTAACGGCCTCATGGCGTCCTTTTGACTGAGGTGGGGCGCTGGTGCCGAGTCGGGAACCGGGGCAGAAGAGCAGGTGAGAGTTGCAGGTAGGCGGCGAGTCGGGAAACAGGGCAGGAGCGCAGAGCTTTGGTCGGAACTGAAGCATGGGTCGGAGTCCAGGACGGGCGAGCAGAGCGTAGGTCGTGGGCAGGCAAAAGGGTCGTACCAGGGACGGAGGAACAGAGCTCAGCGGCAGTCCAGGTTCGGCAACAGGCAGACGATCTTTCCGGAGACCGAGACGAACAGAAACTGACAGGGAATGAGGCTGGGAGGCAAGGAACGGGCTGGAAACCGGTGCAGGGAACAGGTCACAGGCGGTCAGGTTCGGGAACAGGCAGGCAATCCTACAGGAGACAGAGAACAAAGCAGAGACAAGGCGGGAGACAAGACAGGGAAACAAGGAACAGACTGGGCCGAGAGAGAGGAAACAGGCACGGGAGTCAAGCTCTGGATGCTTGCTGGGAGCTGAGGAAAGTTCAGGTTCACTGAAACACTGATCCAGAGTGGTGGACACGAGAGGAGGGAAAAACAGACAAGACAGAGTGGTGACAGAACCCAACCCCCTCCCTAGGGACATCCCCTGAAGTCCCAAAGAAAAACACCAAAAACAGGTGGTTAGAGGGGAACTAAACCTCCAGGTGCTCCAGGTGTCACTGGAGACCCCCCGGGGTCCATCACCACTGGAGGGCCGGATAGGAGCGGACGCAGGACAAGAGGTTGTTCCGATGCTTGAGACGGAATCGTCTCACAAACAGCATCCTCCACCGGTCCCGAGCCTACTGGGTCCTGAAGATCCTCAAACCTACTTGCTGGGGACTCCGCATCCCATGGTTCTCGGGTCAGGTGCTCGGCTTCCCAAAGTTCCCGGATCAGGGGCTCATAAGGGTGCTCACGAGCCGGAGGCTCAGGGATATGCCCACGGGTCGGAGGTTCAGGAGGGTGCTCGCGGGCCGGAGACTCTGGAGGGTGCTCGCGGGCCGGAGACTCTGGAGGGTGCTCGCGGGCCGGAGACTCTGGAGGGTCCTCGCGGGCCGGAGAATCTGGAGGGTCCTCGCGGGCCGGGAACTCGCTGGTCGGGGACTCGGCGCCCAGGAACTCGCTGGTCGGGGACTCGGCACCCAGGAACTCGCTGGTCGGGGACTCGGCGCCCAGGAACTCGCTGGTCGGGGACTCGGCGCCCAGGAACTCGCTGGTCGGGGACTCGGCGTCCAGGGGCTCTGTGGTCCGGGACTCGGCGTCCAGGGGCTCTGTGGTCCGATCCTAGGTTCCGAAACTGACATGGAGGGTGCAACAGGCGTGGCAACAGGAGGCTTACTGGACAGAGGCTCAGCGATAGGATCCTGATTTGTCAGAAAAGGACAAATGTCGGGTCTCCGGCAAGATGCGCCTGGCGTTCGATCCTAGGATCCGAAACCGACATGGTGGTAACAGGAGGCGCTGGAGCAATCGACTCCGCGCTCGGCAAAACCAGAGGGACTGAGAAAGCAGAGGCGGTGGGAGGAGTGTCTAGATTAGTGGCTGCTGGATGGCAAAGAGATGCCGCCAATCTTTGGACGGACAGAGTGATGTCGGCGAAAAACAGAGACAACTCAAAAACATCCAAAAGTTACCAAGACAGTAATCCAAACTTCAAAAGGTTCAGGGAAAAAAGAACCAAAAACTCCACGAGGCAGACACGAGAAACGAGAGCAGGTAAAAAACACAGAAACAGAATTCACGGGTAGGTGAACAGACTTGAAACAGACTTACAATTGACGAAGAACGAGGTCAGATGAACGGACAAGGAGCAGAGGAAAGGGGTATAAATAGGGGACAGGAGCACTAGAACAAACAGGGAACAGGTGATACTCATTACGGGGAAAACAGAATCATGAGGAGCAGGTGCTGAGCAGGGGAGGAGAAAGGGGCAGGGCAGGCAGCAAAACAGAAACACATGGGTGGTGTAAACAAAGCACAGAGGTTGCATTTCATTGATAGTCCAGTGGGGGGGGGGGGGGCATGGTATCAGGAAGCATGACATGTTATGCTTTTAAAACATTTGAACACTTTTCAATAAACTATCTTACTATCTACTTGACAAGTCCCTTCATAACATTCATAGCAGCTGTCATAAACTGCACATAAAGCATTCATGACTGTTTCATGAGACATGACTCAACATTCATACCAAACCTTTCATGTGGACATCACATCTGAGTCAATGGGCTAGTCTAGTGCCAAAAAGACAGAACATGGTCAAGCAAACAATTTTTGTTTTATAATGTAACCTTTGCTGATGATTTCTCATCTTTTGCTAATGGGAATATCCAGGTTACACAAATACAGGTCAGGTGAATGTAGGCTAGTTTACCTCCCAGTGTTAAACTCAGTGATTATGAATACTTCACAACTAGTAAAGTGACATTTGATGTAGACTTCATAAGATATTCATGAAATATTGAACAAAAACGGCAATGCTGATATGCAATTGTCAGACTTTTATTTTAAGTTCTTGTCGTTCTGTCTTTCACATTCATGAAAGTTTTGATACCATGATACCATGATACCATGAATGTTGAGTCATGTCTCATGAAACAGTCATGAATGCTTTATGTGCAGTTTATGACAGCTGCTATGAATGTGTTATGAAGGGACCCGTCAAGTGTTACAGAACCCTCATTATGAAGTGAAGTGTCAGGCCACTTTGAACCTTGTTTATGGGTTAAAAACAGCACCTTTAAAAAATTTGAATTAAGAAAAATCTGTCTGTGTTATCCTGCTTATCTCCATTGGCAGATAGCACTGAATTATTGCCCAGTCCATGCTCTCCTGTATTTAATTAGTGCCCGACCCACAGAATCCTAACTATGCCAGGCCACTGAATACCCATGAAAGGAAGAAAATAAGCAGAACAACAGTAATTTGAATTTTATACCTAAATAACAGGAGCTAAGGGACAAATGCTGCAGTTACCTTTAGGAGAAGTCCATTATCCTTTCTGTTTCCAGCGCATTTCGAAAAGAATGACGTGTTAGCTTTGGCAAATACTTTGGCAAAAACTTTGTAAGTTTTGACATTGACAGTACAAAAGTTTTGTTCTTCTTCCCTTGCAATTCTGACATTAGCAAACTAATGTAAATATATTCACTTACGTGACATCAGAGCCATGCATCACTGACAAGCTACAACAACATATCAGAATACTCATTATCATAGGCGGAAAAATGAGGCGCTTTACTGGAGGCTATTTCAATACAATACCGATGACCCTGTTAAGGTCTCCTTGTACCGTTTTCAGACCAATTAAAGTTACATGCCTTTGGGGACGTTAGAGAACAATTTAAAATACCCTACAGATGTATGGGAGGGCACCTTCATCTTGGCAACAGAGAAATTTAAACCCTTAATTGATGGCTGCGGCTGACTTTCACTAGCAGAGCCATGTGGACGTGTTTTGAGGGGCTCTGCTAGAATTGAAACTATGTACATAGATCACAGATTGGATTTACATTAAAGACATTGGAGTTGTGAGCAGGTATGGACAATGTTAACAGTAGAATCGGCGCTTTGGAGCAGCAGTTCCAACAAGTTGAAGATGCTGCTAATGAATAGTCTTCTGTAGTCAGTACTCTTGAACATGAGGTGACAACAATGAAGAAAGACATAGCCATTTGAAAGCACACAACGCAGACCTGGAAAATAGATCACGTTGTTGCATTTTGCAAATAACTGGGGTGAAAGAAGGAAAAGAGGCTGTTAAGGGGCTAGTCACCTACATATCTCACATAGACGAGTTGTTGGATTTGGAGAAAGCGTCTCTGCTCTACCTGAGCTCTGCGCACCTTGGAGCGAAGTGACGATCCCCAAGGAAGCTCACCTGGAGCTTTTATTGTCAGATGACACGACTGCCAAAAAAAGTGGAGATTCTCAAAAAGGCTGCAGGAAAACTCACGTGGAGAACTGATGGGGATGATATTCACATTTTTCCTGACTATAGCCTGGAGGTTAGCAGACAACAGGCCAAGGTCAATAGGTGAAGAAAATACTATGGGATGGCATAAACACAAATCTCCACTTAGGTGTTGTATACCCTGCTCAGCTGAAAATCTCACTTCCAGATCATACAGTAGGAAAATTCAAAGAACTAAGTAAGGCAAAGTTACGAAGGTGACATAAAAAGAAAAAAAAAACAAGGGGGAAAACGTACATACTTTTGTGGGATCTCGCAGAACATTTGCAAGATCTCTCAAAATTATTATTTTTTTAGGTTTACGGTTCAGACTGGGCTCCATTCTGCCCGTTGGCTGCTATGCAGTGCGACAAAAGCTGGCTTTCTGTGAACAACAGCCTTTTTCCAGTATATAAGCTACTTATTGGCTGCAGCTCCTGAATTTAATCATTTAAAAAACATATGAACTGGTCTGTTTGGTGTCTGCACAGACCTGCTCACATAGCCTGTTTTAGGTCATTAGACTGTAGACCTACTCTCCGTCCTTACATGGCATTGGATAAATCGGAGATAGGAATGTGTTGATGTGAAGTTGAATTGTTTGATTTGGCCTACATCCTTTTTTTTTTACTGTGAGACTGATAGAGAATTCAACTCTGGGCATTGGGTTGAGTTTTGCATTGTTACAAATGTCGGGAAAACCTAATGATGCATTTGCATTTTTGGCTCTAGCCTACATAAATAAAGTGATCTAGGATACTCAATCATTTGTGGGTTTTGGTTGAGATAAAAAATAAAACTTGTTAGTGCAATTACGGTAGTTCTATTAACCAGTTTGCAGTGCATTCCTGTATCAGAACGAGCAACTACGTCAGCAACTACGAAGTCAATCACCAAGCACCTTGGCTCTGTCTCTGTGTGTATTGATTTCCCCCACAAATATTATACTTGTACACAAACAAACGCCGGTGAAAACATGATCTCCTTGGCACAGGTAATAAACGATGTCTTCGCCTTCTGCATACACACCTCCATAAACCATAAAAATCATAGAAACCACTTGGTTGGCGGTAGTAGGCTTGTCAGTGTGGTAACGCAACCCCTCTTCCACTGTAAACCTTATATTTTTGTGCTGTATTTGTAGTATTCCTGTAAGTGACGTTCTAAGTGTTACATCTGCTGTAAAAATATTGGACCAGGCTGTGCAATATGCTTGTTATTGCAACTCCTCAGAATAGCATGTAGCAGCACATGCTTACTCAAAGCATGTGACTGAAGCAACTCAACAGTTTCATTATATATCATACTGATATATATATGGCAAGAGCACATGGAAAATGTTGATTTTACAATTTGATTTTATGCAAATGCTTACGAAAAGGGGTGTCACAAACGTTTAAGTTTGAAACGGGTCTATGTTGCAAATTAAAACCTATATGCACCATAAGTGCTAGAATATAAGGAACCGAAAGACACAATCACCAAAGACCGGTGAGAAAGCCCGGCTCTCTAGATGGCTACACAATGTTTTGGGATTTAAATGTTGTTACGACAGTTGATACTGGAACTTCTTCAAGAAAGTGAAGTTACTGTGAAGTTAGTATCATTTACACTCAGCCACACGACACGCGCAGCATGGTAAGTTCAAATATAGCAACGGGGTTTTAAAGCCGAACTAAAATCTAGATGTAGCATGTAGTGTATATGATTATTTTCCGAGCCGATTGCCTCATTAAAGGCTAACGTTATTTAAAATTTTGTTTCAGAACTTAGTCCCAACTCTGTCGTAGCCAGTTGATGCGCAAACAGTTTGGCTATAGGGTGGACATTGGTAAAGTAGGAAAATTGGTAGGGGACACTAAAGCTTACTTTTTACTAATGCAAAAAAACTTCTTACTTAATCTTTTGAGATATTATGAGTTTTAAAAAGTATGATTGCGTAGGTGTGATGTCATTTTCTGGGAATGTGACCAAGCCAACTTCACATTATGACCACAAGAAAAAGTGAAAATGAAAATGATATAGCATTCTGATGAATGTTACGATCATAACCATCTAAAGTTTTCTGGGATGGTGCAGATTATGTTTATATGCAAGATGACTGTGAAATCTATCTAAATAACCTAATAGTTCAATTTCTTACGAAATATTGTTGTCCATGCACAAATTTCATCTGTCCCACTTTACCAGTATTATCTATTGTTAAAGTGGGACAGCATAGTATGATAAATCTGATTACATATTGACATCTGATTACATATTGTATAGATAAAGTTTGACAACTATTTCAAGCAATATTTTACTGCAGAGTTCTGTGTTTAAGTGGCCAACATGATAAGCGCTTTTCAGCTTACGTCTGTGGCTAAATCATGCAACTGGCCTTATCATAGCGCGCAGCTAAGTGCTTAAGCACAGGAGGAGAATTCTAAGTACGTAAATAGGTCATCTACTGTTTATTTGCATGGCATGTTTATTAGGCTATCAGGAAAAGTGAACTTTTGCAGGATGCTTGCTGATGTCTCGCACAGATAAGTGAGAGGAGAAGAGTAGTGAAGCGCACTTTAGGCTATATTCTTAAACCGACATGCATAAATTATAACTTTCGTGCTATCTGTGTTGATACAGAGGACTGTCGTTGAGTCTTCAAATGGAAGAAGACGTTATGTGTCTCACGCACTGTGCATTAGGCCTTTTCGGAGAAAGTTATGTGTCTCACGCTCTGTGCATTAGACCTTTAAAGACTGGAACCCGCTAAGGGCTGAAATTGCAAGTTAACCGTCGGTCAAGCAGTGTGAAAACAAGGTGTATTATATGCTTAAACCGGGGTCGGGAGAGGAGTTAAGAGAGTTGTGCATGGGTCAGCAGAGGGACCTCTGAGGGAACTCAGAGGGAACTCTGCTGACTCAAGAAGCTTATGATACTTTCTGTGGAAATCTGATAAATAAATCTCTCAAAAAGGCAGACTTTTTTACATGAGGCCAAAGGGGGGCTGAAGATATTGAAGGGGTGACCATGCTGTAACAAAGTCTGTCGGGGTTTTTTAAAAAATTAAATGATTTAATTAGATGAAATGATTTCCTGTATTCTGGGATATTTTGTGGCATATCTGGTGACATGTACTAGACATTCAATTAGCCTAATGGGCTATAGGCTGTTCCAGGGTCATTTCCAATAGGCTACCTTTACTTTAAAGCTCTTATCTCAGTCAATACAAGGGCCATCAACACATGCAATTGTTTTTTTTCAGGACAGTCTAGACTATCGAAATCTGGCAGCGTTTGATATGATTCTACTTGCATATGGCTTAAATCAGTCTTAGTATCAAGAAAAAACAAATATTTTCAGACTTATTGTTTTTTAGATTTTTGCAGATCTCACCATTGGAATCAGGCCAGCACAAATATCTTTTCATATTTGGATAGATGGGGTTCCCTGGCAATATAAGAATCATGATGGTTGGGTACTGTATGACTTTACAGTTTGCAGTTATGTACTGACAGAATATTTTATTCAATTTCATATTTTAATCATTTTTTATTGCACGTAAAATAATGGGGGTGCAATAGACAGAGGGCTGCATCAGAATCTTCTCTATAGGTCACCTGGGTGCTGAAATGATATTTCTCTGATGTGTGTGCTCTCAACATCTGATATGGAAAAGAAATTATTATTATTATTATTATTATTATTTTATGTTTTGTTCATTGAAAATGCAGAACATCTCGATATGATATATTTTCCCAAATTACTTGAAAACTACTGCCCATGCAGAGGAATGCTATACACTATTGGAATTGGTATATGAGAATGAGAAGGGTATGAGAGGGACAAAGCTGTATTAATATTAGTACTTCATGTAAATTCAAAGCTAATTTTCCTGCAAACCACTCATCACAGCACAGTGACACTGTTGAACAATCCATTCGTCACACCCATTGTTCTCTGTTAGATTACTCGCTGAGTTTTCGGCCACCTCTGGCCATCGTAGCTCCGCCTATAGCCTATATGACTGAAATACTGGTGGATAATGGTGTATTTAATATGAATGTGGATTATTGATAAAGCTGGACCATGTAAGGACAATGAATGTAATATATTGACACATAGGGCTCTATTTTCACAATCATATGTGCATTGTCTAAAGTCTGTCGCGCAATTTGGGTGCGTTCCCGACACAATTTGGTATTTTGACAGCGGGAAAAGCGAACATTGCGCCAGGCGCATGGTTCAAAAGGGTTGGTCTTAAAGTACTTCAATTGTCATGGGTGTGTTTTGGGCGTAACATACAATTAACCAATCAGGATTTATAGTCTTATTCCCTTTAAAAGCCAGCCACCATTTTACATGGTGTGTTGCTATTACGATGGCAAATTTACCCAGGAGACAGGAGCGTTTTTCGACCGATCTGCTAGTGTGTGAGGTAAAAGCGTGTGAACAGGTTATCTTCGGGGATGGAAAGAATCCCCCCAAACCTCCACGGGTCAACACGGGTTTGCTTACCAGGCTATACATGTTGGAGCTCTTCTGCCAGTTGAGCTCATCTCTCTCGCGCAGCAGCAGGTGCATTTGGGTTCAATGGCATCGGCACATGCAGTTCAGCAGCACACCTCCAAAGTCCTCTAATGTGTCCTCATGTATGTCATCACAACACCCTCGGTTTATAGCAATGTTATGCAACACACAACATGCCACAAAGAATGCTGCTACTTTTTGAGGACTGTATTGTAATGTGCCACCTTACTTATCCAAACATCTGAAGCGCATTTTCAGCAAGCCAAATGTTCTCTCTATGACAGTGCGTGCTTTTGTGTGTTTTCGATTGAATGACAATTCATGCCTTTAGTGTCACACCCGGGAATCGAACCCAGATTTCCCCGGTCAGAGTCTGGAGATAATGCATTAGGCCACAGAGCCGACAGGGAAAAGACTCAAATGCGGATGCAAACAGAATTCAAGTTTTGGCGTTTAATTCAAAAGGTTCAAAAGCACAGAAGATCCAAAAAGTGAAACAGAAGTCAGTGTCAGCAGAAATCCAACACGGTAATCCTCAACAGAGAAAATAGAGCAAACCAGAGGTCCAGAAGTCAGAGTGCAATTACTTACAAAGAGCGTTCAGCGAAACACAAGACTTACAGGGGTTACAGTGCGAAGACTCAACAAAGGAGGACACAAAACACAGGGTTTAAATACTCTGAGACAATTGGCTGATGAGGCGCACACATGATCCAATTAACAAAGAACAGGTGATGATAATCAAGACAACAACTTAACACAAAAATAATGTTCATGGACCTGGGCAGTTCAGTCTGTAGGAAAGAGGGTTTACCCTCCGGATGACCTTGAAGGGCCTGATGAACCGTGGAGCCAGTTTGGAGGACAACCAGACCTGCTGTCCCACCTGGAAATGGGGAGCTGGCCTCCTCCGACGATCGGCTTGCTTTTGGTTCAACTTGGCGGTACGAAGTAGAGCATCCCCGCACCCTCTTCCAGGTCTGCTTACACCGCCTGACGAAGTGCAAGGCTGAAGGCACAGCAACCTCACACTCCTGGTCTGGAAACAGGGGTGGCTGGTATCCCAGCTGGTCAGAGACGATGTCCTAAGGGAGGCCAAAAACTCGAAAGACATGGTTAAAAACAATCCTAGCAGTCTCCAGATAAGCCGACAGGCCTTAGAGAACCTGTCGACAATAACTAAAATAACAGTGTTACCTTCAGAGAGGGGAAGTCCATTTACAAAATCCATAGACAGGTGAGACCAGGGTCGAGCAGGGGTAGGCAAAGGGTGCAGTAATCCCTGGGGGCACTGGCGTGGGCCTTACTGCGAGTACAGGTGTGGCAGGCAACCACAAAGTCCTTGACCTCCTCCTTCATTTCTGGCCACCAAAAGCATCTTCCTATCAGCTTCCGTGGGTGTTAAGCGGTGGGAGAAGAAGGCACGAGGGTGTAACTTCCCATCGGGGGAACGATGAAACAGGACGGCTCACACACCTACACTAGACACAAAAGGAGAGGAAGGATCTGGCAGCACTAGAATAGGTGCGGAGGAGAATCGGACCTTGAGAACCCGGAAAGTCCGATCAGCTTCAGGGGACCAAGAGAATGGCTGCCCACTCTTTCTAGTCAAGGCAGAGATGGGAGCAGCAATTGAGCTAAAATCCCTAATGAACCGTCGATAAAAATTGCGAAACCCAGGAACTGTTGCACCTCCTTGACGGTCTTAGGGACTTGCCACTCCCACACGGCTCTAGTCTTCCCGCGATCCATCTGAACTTGCCCCTGTTTAATGATGAAGCCAAAGAAGGCAACTTCAGAGACATGAAACTCGCACTTCTCAGGTTTTACAAACAGGTGGTTCCTTAGGAGTCTTTGTAGGACCTGACGGACATGGAGGAGGTGGTCGTGCCGGGACTTGGAGAAGATCAAGATGTCGTCCAGGTATACGAAAACAAAGACACTGATCATATCCCGCAGAACATCATTAATTAGAGCTTGGAAAACTGCTGGGGCTTTAGTGAGGCCAAACCATCAGTCCACCATCCTTCTTGCCTACAAAGAAGAAGCCAGCCCCAGCTGGAGATGTTGAAGGGCAAATAAACCCAGAGGAGAGGGCATCTTTGATGTATTCATCCATCGCCTTTCTTTCAGGAAGGGAGAGTGAAAAGATGGCAAGAGGTCTATGGCACAATCATAAGATCTATGGGGTGGGAGGGTACATGCTAAATACACCTTTTAGATCATGGTACTCGGTGGGAACTCTGGAAAGCTCAACGGGATCAGGAGACGTGGACTCAGTAGAGGGACTAGGGAAGAGGCACGTAGCATGGCAAGTGGGGCCCCACTCCAGGATAGACCCGGTAGCCCAGTCAATGTGGGGGTTGTGGCGTCTGAGCCGTGGGAAGCCAAGGACCACAGGAAACTCAGGAGACTCGATCAGGTGCAAGGACATTTCTTCGAGGTCAGCGATCTGGACGTGAAGAGGAGAGGTGACAGAGGTCACCCTCCCATCACCAAGAGGCTGACCATCCAGGGCAGAGACGGAAAGCAGAGGATCCAGGGTGACCAGGGGAAGCTTCAGTGTGTAAGCAAGGTGAGAATCGATAACATTCCCAGGTGCTCCAAAATCCACCATGGCTTGGCAGGAATGGGTGTGACCATTGAGAAACACAGAAATAAGGGCAGTCTGATTCCAGCCACTCTCAGCGGCCAGGGTGCGAAAGGTAATGGTAGCCTTTTAGCAGCCTCCTGCCCTACGGCGGTCTGGTCAAACACTTTTAGCATACTGTCAGTAAAAAGCTTGTCATCTGAACACTCCGGACCTTGTTTGTGCCAGATTGCTGTGGCCCAAGCCAGGGCCTTATCTGTCAGGAGGGCAATGATGCAAGCTATCATGCTACACACACAGGAAGTTAGTAAGTGTCTGCTTACTTAGGAAATGGCACAAAACCAAGAATTCAGCTGATCTAACACAATTCCAAATACTACTATCCTCCTTCTCCTCCAGTGTCACTGCTGCGAAAATGGCTTTCTATCACAACAAAATTCACAATGCCACGGACACCAAGAAACTCTTTTCCACCTTTAAATCTTTACTAAACCCACCCCCACCACCTCCTCCAACTAACCTCACAGCTGACACTTTTGCTGCATTCTTCACTAACAAAGTTGCAGCTATTAGTAGTCAGTTCTCAAACCAACCCACTGAGGTTCCTTCTCATAGCCTCTCTAAACCTTTTCTTCTTTCACCCCCCTCTCCGAAACAGAGGTGTCTAAGCTTCTCACGGACAGCCGGCCCACCTTTTGTCTTCTAGACCCTATCCCAACAACCCTTCTTCAGGCCATAACCCCCACCATTGTGACAGCAACCACACATATGGTCAATGCTTCACTAACTAGGGGTACATTTCCCACTGCCTTCAAACAAGCCCAGGTAACACCACTGCTCAAAAAACCATCCCTTGCTCCCACTCAAGTGGAGAGCCTGATTCTCTTCTTCCCTTCCTTTCCAAAGCCATTGAATGAGCTGTCTTTAAACAGGTCACAGGATTTCTTACCCAGAACTGCCTCCTCGACTCCAACCAATCCGGTTTCAGAAGTGGCCACTCCACTGAAACAGCGCTTCTGTCTGTGATGGAAGCACTGAAAGAGGCCAGAGCGGCAGGTTGATCCTCAGTGCTCATCCTGCTGGACCTATCAGCTGCATTTGACATGGTCAACCACCGCGTCCTACTGGACAAGCTGACCAACATGGGTATTGATGGCACAGCGCACTCCTGGTTCAAGTCCTATCTTACTGGACGGTCGTTCAGTGTCTCATGGCTAGGACAGACATCGGCACTTCACCAACTCACCACAGGAGTACCCCAAGTATCTGTACTGGGGCCCCTTCTCTTCGCCCTGTACATCACCGCGCTGGGCTCAGTTATCCATTCCCATGGCTTCTCGTACCACTGCTATGCTGATGATACCCAGCTCTATCTGTCCTTTCCGCCTGATGACTCCACGGTGTCAACACAGATCTCGGACTGTCTCTCTGATATATCTGCATGGATGAAAGGACACCACCTCCAACTACATCTCTCAAAAACTGAACTGCTGGTCCTCCCAGCCAAACAAGCCATACATCACGATATCAGCATCAAGACCGGTCGTGCCGCTTTTCCTTATTCAACATAAGGAAGATCAGGCCGTACCTAACACAACATGCAACCCAGCTCCTGGTACAGAGCCTGGTTATCTCTCGGCTTGACTACTGCAATGTCCTCCTATCAGGCCTACCAGCCTGTGCAGTGAGACCGCTACAGATGATCCAGAATGCAGCTGCACGTCTGGTCTTTAACCAGCCAAAAAGAGCACACGTCACACCTCCCAAATGCTACCAGATCAACTGATACCCTCTCCACCTTCAAGTAACTCGTGAAGACCCACCTCTTCCAAGAATATCTCCTGGCGTAAACTTTAAGAATGCACTTAACAATTTAGTTTCTCTGCACTATTGCACTTTCAACTTAAAATGGTGCAGTTTCTATGTTAGCAATATGCACCCCTTGTCTGTTTCTTTCATTGTGTCGTAGCTTGAATGTTATCCTCTTTTGTAAGTCGCTTTGGATAAAAGCGTCTGCTAAATGCCTGAATGTAAAATGTAAATGTAATGGAGCGGTCAGAAGGGTAAGAGGCACGCTGCAGTTCAAACATCAACTGACACTGAGTTAAAAAGCCTCTATACCCACCTGGGTTACCACTGTAGCGTTGAGGAGCTGGAAGTCGAGGCTCAGGGCCAATGAATTGCGGTGGAATAGGAGGAGGTAGCGGAGCAGTTGAGGAGCAGCGGAGCAGTCCATGGGTGTCCATTGTCGCGCCAAAGCTGTTGAGAGCTGCGCGCATTGTGCACGCTTTCATATCCCAAAGCGCTGTGCGCCCCTAAAATAGCTTTTCAGCAATGCGCAACTGACGACAGACCAGGGTTTTGTTGGTCACTGGCGGATTTAATTTTTGCGTCCTAATAGCATCTGGCACGCTTTGCTCCAGACCACACCTCTTTGTTCGCTGACACACCCGTGACGGCGCAGTGTCATCTGCTATCTAGACAATGTGATTTTTTGCCTGAAAAAATGAACGATGCGCTGGCACAGAATAGTAATGACACCATGCGCATGTCACGAATGCACAGTGCGCCACGACATGATAGGGCCCAAAGTCTTTTAAAAATAGTTTTAAAAATGTTTCTGATCTAACACTATTCATTGAGTACATTTGGTTAATAACAGGTCAAAAGGCAAATAGTCACAAAGAGTTAGTTACCATTTTGTAGGTATAACCATTACCGAAACCACTCATATAATGAATAATTCAAGGTTCTTGTTTTTGTTTTATTTGAGCAAAGAGTAATGACAATCCATTTGAGTTCCTGGAAATGTTGAAAATGACTTAGGACTACACCCTACATGTGTAAATGTTAATCCTTTGTGTAGATAGACTGAGAATTATTGTCACACATGTAGCCTGCAGGCTATTACCCAATGTTTATATCCTACCATATACTGAACACATTCCTACCATTACATTGATACCATCAGAGTTTTCCTTAGGTCTCCACTCTGTCAGTTTGATTGAACCACTGTCTTACAAACTATCCTATATATATTTTAAATATTAATATTTCATTACAGTCAAAATTAAAAAAAAACTTAATTTAAAGCATTTGAAAATTTTAAGTAATTGATCCCAAATTAGCTGTGGTTGAACGTTGGTTGAACACTGAGAGAAATATTCACAATTTTCACGATTTACTCCTTTTTGCAGGTAACTAACCCAATAAGGCCAATAAAGTGACCACTACTTAAAAGCTCTCATCTAAAGTGATGACTTTGTATGCTTTACAAGTCACTTGCGCATGCATTGTTAAGGTTGTCAGTACTGAAATGATGAGTCTGCATTCTACATACCTTTGTATCCCTTAAAGGTTATGTAGCTTTGCTTATGCTACATGTTAGATGTGTACACTTTTTGTATTGACATTTTGTTAGCTTTGTAGTACTTGGAATATAAGCAAAGTTTTTGCAAGAATCTAATGTAACCCTGTTAGAATTCATAGTTAAGAAGGTAAAAGTAGATTAGCATAGATACCCAGGTAGCAGATGGGCATTGAAATTATGTAGAATCAACATTGCATATTTAACGTAAAATCATTGATCAGTGATCCAGCTCAAGATCATCAAAGTCTGTCCTTGCTTCAGTCTGGGCTTCGAGTGACCAACCAATCTACAGCCCTTTGCTGTGTGAACCGCCATCTGAAAAAAACAGAAGAAACACAATTGTTTTAGATTTTAAAAAGTTTCCTGCAGAATTAACTTGTGTGTAGCCTAACTGTTTTAAAAGGTATAAACAGCCAAAGATGAAGTGTTGCATGTAAAACATCGGGCAAAAGATCTTTGTACTTTATAAATGAATCAAAGGCAGTGAGCCTTTGCTAACTGAAACACTTCCATAGCAGTGCTTTGGTTCCCATCATGCAGTTTAGTTAGATATCCCTTTTTACTGGGTTATTGTGATAACTGGTTATTGTGATCTATTTATTGCTGTATTGGGTATATCTATTTATACCCACTTAGAGCATTGAGCACTTGTAACTCTTCATTATTTGGCATGAGGAATTGGACATATAAAAGGACAATTAACAAATTGAAGCTTCATAATTCAAGCTTCAAAATAAACTTCATAATTTGTGACACTTCAAGATGTAAAGGTTTGTATGATAACATTGTTATGCCTCATAAGTTTCACCATTAGAATGTATAAACAGTTATGAACACTAATATCATTATTTATAAACCTTTATGAACATATTTATAATGTTTTATGAATGCTGGGTTCATAGAAGGAGTTACTGAAATGGCCTATTTTGGATAACAATTCCATATTTTATATGGCCAGTGTGACGCTTATCAGTTACATTTAGAAAGTGAAAATAGGAAATTAATTTTCTAAAATCCTTGTCTTTTGCCTGCATTTTGGGAAAAAAAATCAAAAGTCATTTTTGTTTTTTGTTTTTGTTTTCCTACAGAAGAAAACATCACTAGAGCTCATTTTACTTTGCATAAGCCTTCTTACTCAAGAGTACCTTGCCGCGAAAGTCTGTAAGGAAATTTTTAAAAAGTGTCAAGATAAAGGAGCAGAAAATGTTTCAAAAATGCTACAGGACATTGAAAATACAGGTACAATGCATACACCTAGGCAAAACGTTAAAGAGATTTATATATTTATGAAATATATCGCTGCTGTGTGGCTGTATATAAGCATCTGAGTGTTGAGCTGCTGTTGCCCAAATCAGTGTTATAAATTTGATATTAGGCTAGTTTCAGCAGCATTTGTGGATGTGATATTTGCTATTGCTATTGTTATTATTGTTGCACTGTTAATGTTATATTTGGTAATATTGTTATTATTTTATGTAACCCCTATAATTTTAGAGAGACAAACTCAAAATTAATTTGATGATTTAAATTATAATCATATGAGACTAAAATAGTAGGTTGTTAAAAGTAGGTAATTTGTTGTCTCGTTGGGCATCTTTCCGAGAGGATCTGTCAAAAATTAATATTAGGCGTTGTAATAGCATTGCATTAATTTAAAGTGTTTGCCTAGTGGTACCAACAAGTGCACAGCTCAAGCAAACCCCTCCTATTGACTCCTATTGACCTCATTATAGGTTGAACGTAATGGAGCAGTTTTCATCATCACTTGCATTATCACTTCATTATCACTTTCTAAAAGCTTGCACCTCTAGAGTATATGTTTTTGTGATAGCAAGCTGGATTTGGCAGCGTTGTGATTTTACAGCATCTTATCTCATTGTAGATGTCCCATTGAAATCCATTGAATTTTCAGTTACTCCACAAGTGTGCAGTATCTCCTAAAGATATTGAAGGATCTTGACAAAACTCGCCACATTTAACACCATGAAGGCCAGATGGGCTGCGGTCAAAAGTCAAATTCAAATAGGGTCATACATTAAAGGCAACATTTGATGTTGTTTTTAGGTTAATTTACCAGTTTCATAGTCACTTTGATGGTTAAATGACCCCCTCTAGCGCAGTTTTTTAACACCTTGTTAGTATTATATTTCAGCACACTGAAGGGCCTTCCTCTAATCTAAAACAAAAAATCTCTGTAACGGGTAGATAACCTGAATAGGCAATCATTGTTACAAGGCCAAAGGTCAAGATTGCATGGGATTGTGCACAAAACATTGTTCGATGGTACTATTTCTGCTGCTTATGCTGAAATCCTTATTGCCCAAAGCACATTTATTTCTCTTCAATGTGCCATGTTGATTGGGAACTCAGTTATAGAGGGAGAGACAGTAGGAGCAAAAGTTGTGCTGTACTGTTGCTGGTGGCTCCTGTCCTATGCACTGTCCTGTGCCACTCACCCACTGTCCTGCACCACTCGTGGAGGAAACCAGGTAGCAAAATGCTAGCAGTCTGCTGGTGGTCCACTGGTGTATAGAAAGGAAATTAGAAACATCTCTAGATTGTACTGAGATGCATCATCAGTGATCCGTGACTGGGATCATCAGGGGTTTCGGGTCTTTCAACATCAGACCTCCTTAGATGCAGGTGACCCATCCATCTGGCGTTAATCAAGTCCCAAATTGCATCCCAGCAGCACTGATCCACGGGCTCACCCTCTTTATCCTGAGGCTTTTTCAGCGTCTTCAGTGATGGAATGTATGGCTCCCCAGAGCTTTCCAGATTGAATGGCCAGCAAATCCCCAGCAACCCAGTTCAGTTGGTCCACAGTGAGCCCGCCAGCCCCAGCTTCTGCACTACTCCCTACTATTTACTACTACCCAGGTCTTGGTACTTTGCCAGCTTCCCCTCATGTGCCTCCTCCATGTGCTCTTCCCACATTCTTAGCTTTTTTTAACAGTGTTGGTGGAATGGTGGTCAGAAATCGTTAATTGGAACTTTTCTCTTTAAGACCTCAACTTAGCTGGTTTGAAACTCATTCTTTATTATGTGCCTGGCTCTGTTTGATATTGGCCCACTTCTTGTCTTTTTGTAGATAAATGTCATCTATTTTACTTAAATTTAAGTGTTTGCCTTTCTAGGCCAGGGACCACTTGAAAAGAGACTGTAGTCTTAACATGCCCACCCTGGTTAAATTAATGAAAAAAAAAAAAGAAAGAAAAATCCTTGCCCATGAGATGACACTCTCAAGCCCTTGTAAGATCCACCTGCTACCAGGGACTGAAAATGTCATCATGTAGGCTCTGATTGGTTGTTGCTGTACTCCTGACTTGTGGCCTGCAACACTGAAAAGAGTTACGGAAGTAGTGCAACCAGTAATAATTTCCTTTGTAAGCCTGTGCCACTCAGATGTAATGGATGGAGAGGTCACTCTCATCTGAAAATTGTTGTAGTAATCCAAGATGAGGTTGTTGATCTTGTTGGGGACATGGTGTCTGTGAAGAGTCTCCTTGACCAATTTGTGTGGTATGGACACATAAGCATTGGCGAGGTCCAGCCAGAGGACCATCAGGTCACTCTTGCCTTCCTTGACCACACTTGTCTGCTCCAAGCAGTCAGCTGTTCCAGAGATCTTTCCAGAGAACTCTCCAACTTGGTTCCTTGATGTGAAACTCTTGTCGGTGGAGCTGGGCTTATCAAGGCATTGTTGTGCGTGAGTTCCTGGTTTCAGAGTTAGTAACATCTCTAGGGTGTTTGGTAAAAAAGTGGTGTTGGACTTGTGAATATAAGCGCTGTAGGCTCTAAAGTATGCTATGCTAAGCTAAGATAAACTAATAGTTTGACCCATTAAACTAGCCTGCCATGATTATAGCATATCACATCTTAGCGTATCTTAGGTTAGCCTAATTTAGCGTAATTCAATTCACTTCCAGACTAGTAGGCCCACTTGCCGTTAATTATGCAAAGCTAGATTAATTATTAAAGAAGTAAAAGAATCAGCCTAGCTTGGCATTAGCAGATCTAGACAGGTGGAGCTGGGGAGGAGGAGAGAGTAATAAAACACAGCGCAGAGCTGTGTGGAACTCCCTGCATTGCAGACTGTGGATTTAAATAGCACTTTAGGAGCAAAAGGTGATTGGTTTGTGTCGCTACTGTCATGATCCTGTTCTCGACTATCCGGCCACCTACTGGACTATTTGAGTGTCGCAGGCTCCGTGCTTTGTTTACCTTGTCCATGTGCTTTTGTTTTGCTGTCTGGCCTGCCCCTTTCCCCCTTCCCGCTCTGCACCCGGCCCCCATGTCCTTGATTGTTGTAATGAGTTTCACCTGTCCCTTGTTTGTTTCATTGCCTCCTTCCCTATATATTCCCCAGTTCTTCTTTTGCACTTTGTCTGATTGTCTGACCGTGTTTCTTGACGTAAGCCGTAATTCTGATTTCTGATTCTCGTGTTTTGCCTGTACCAGTGTTGCTTACCTGTGGATTATTTATGTTCCGAACTCTGCCTATTTGTTACCTTGGATTTGTTTTTCACGAACTAGAGGATTTCTACTTTTTGCTTCTGCCGTTTGTGTTTAGTGTTTTACGGACTTGATCTTTTGTGTGTTTTTTCCCCAAGACTCATATGACTTTTGTGTTTGATTATCTTTTGACTTTTTGGATCTTCTGAGCTTTGTCCCCTTTTAGAAATTACCCCTGATCTTTGTAAAATAAACCTTTTTGCACCGATCTGCTTTTGGGTCCCAGTTCAGTCTGTCACAGCTACAGATATTCACAATTTGGGATGGCATAGGAAGTAGGTTTCAGAATATCAGTGATATTGTCTTATCAGGTATCAGATATCAGCTAAGTGTCTGCCAGGAATGACTGATGATGATGATGAGGGTGGTGGAGGTGCTCCAATTTAATCAGCCTATACACAAAAACAAACTTTTTTATAGACATTAACACTGTTACATTGCCATAAATGCTATACTGTTTTATTCATTAATTAATCATGTGATTTGTTCTTTTTCATGTGTTTTTGTTTGTAAGTTGGTGTATTATATAACAAGCATATTATATATTATAAAGCCAAATTTACATGTTAAAAACGACTGTACAAAACATTGCAATTAACAAGGTTAGGTCAGAAGTAAAATTGCTTGAAATTAAGTTAAATTTTACATATGATGTCTAATATTATTTTGAATTATACTAATAATCCAAAGAAAGGATGTTTTAGAATCTGCAAAATAATAAGCATAATCATACCCCAAAAAATCTTGATTTTTTAAATGAAGTTTATACAGTGATTCAGATCATTCAAAACATCAAATTTAAGTAAAAAGAACACCTCCCCTCCCCCCATGCCACTTACTGTATGCGCTGCTGGTGGACCACCATCACCACATTAACAAAATTTTGCTATCTGAGATATACAGTACATTATGTTTTCTGGAAAAAAAGGAAAACTGTTGTCACACTGTATTAAATATCCAATATCATTTATAGATATTACATGTACAGACAAAAACGAGAAAAATGTCTGTGTATGCTGCGGTGACTGGTTTCCTAACAGTGCGTTCCATCCAAGCAAGAATCCACAGGAATATAAATGTGATTCCACTACGAAAGGTATGCACTGCGCTCTGATATTGGGCAACGCCACTTGTAAGGGATTTGAGCAGTGTGGCTTTTCACCAAGTATGCAGCATAAGTTGCCAGAGGGCAGTAAATGTTCCATCAAGATAGATGGTGGTAAGTTTCTGTCTCTTCCACTCTTCTTACAAAAACTTGTTAGTACCAATTAAGTCAGATTTTCATTTGTTTGGGATGCCTGGTGTTGTTAACAGGATTACACAAACAAAGCGTAAATGTTTTCTTTCACTGATGCCTAGGCTTGTAAAAAATATATAGGATTCAGAGATCCTTCGAGCATCAACACAGACAAGATATGCTGGCCTCTATGAGTGGATGAAAACAAATGCGTGGGGGACAGGCCAGCATGCATGCATGTCAACATGCGCTCACTTTCCTTATTGGAAGGTCACAGTATTTTCTCCCGTGAAAAAAAGAACAACAGAAAAATTGTCATTCATTGCCATTTAAGACTGAGAGATGTGTCAATGTTGTAGTAATTTTCAGTGAAGTCTGGCACTTGTGCAGGTATTTTTTCCCAGGGTGCATCGGAGACAGCTTGACATGCTACCAGACATGCTACCAGACAGCTTGCATGACAACTAACAGAATTATATTTAGCCTTGTTTCTTAGAAATTCATAAATTGTGGGACTGTCACAAAAATCTAACATAAATGTATTTACTGCAATAATAGGCAAGTGTACAGCAGTAATACAATTTATTGTTTACTTCTGCAACAGCGTTACAGGTTAATGCATTGGTAGTCTGCATGAATTTAGGTTCACTTACCAGAACAAGTCCTTATTGGCCCAACTACATTTTTTCACCAAATGTCTTAAAATCGGGCCATCAATTTTGTGCAATCCTGCTAACAAAGCAACAAATTGACAGGGATTAAATCCTCCAATTTAGTGAAATCATTTACAGTACACTTGCATTTAAAAATACATTTTCAGAGACATATATTTTGAAGTGGGTTAAAAAAGAAAATCAAGGTTAGATTTGTGTTTTTGTGTCTCTCCATTTAGCAGCTACATTTAAGAATCCTGAAAGATGTCAGCACACCACAACACCACAATCTATGACAACTACAACATGTGAAGCTCCAATGGGTGTGTTACTGTCCTTTTAAAATGAATGGTGGAATCTTTGCCTTTTAACATTGTATAGAATTATTAGCACCTATATGTAACTCTTTTACTCACTCCTCTTCTTGATCTCGGCCAACTTTGAAAGAACCCTCTGTTTCTGTTTTGATCCCATTGTAAAATCTCTGATATACCACGGCCGCATTTCATTCAATGTTGCTGTGCCATACTAAAGTTGTGTTGGCTGCGCTTGTGTGTTACTTGGCAACCATTCAGCTAGAGGAAATATATTTCTTTGCTGAGGTGCATGTAATTATTATTGTGAGCCAGGAATGCTAAATACACAGATTGTGTCAAAATCATTGAACATAAGATTACTTGATGATGAGCCCTTAGACCAATGACCAGTGACCAAAGGCCTTAGACCAATGACCAATTTTACATTACAGCGACAATGTAAAACGTTTATGACAAAATGTTTGTAAACACGTGGGCTATAGCTAATGAAGTGTATCCATTAATGGGCTTCATGCCTACGGCCAAACCACAGCTATGGCGATATTCACTTTGAGCAATGCCATATTGTTTACATACAAAGATATAGCAGGTTGTGATAAATGCTGTACAAATAATCATGGATAAATTGTGTCTGTTTGGCTACAATAATTTTGTGGTCATATCTTTCAGGCTTATCTATGTGCATGACAACTATTAACTGACCTATCTGTGATTTTTTATACTGTTCTCTAATATATTAATCTCCTCTCCTGTTTGTGGTCACATGTTTTTCTTTGACTAGAATCAACTGAAACTGAGACATGTCAAACTGTTTATTTTAAAATCATGATTATATCCCTGTGTGCCAACGCTGGATTCATTTGCTATTGGATTATCTGCAGATGCAGGGTACAAGGTACAGTTTTTCTGTTTAATGTATGAATGTTACATTTTAATGGTATCTGTTGAATAGTTGTTACATAATTTGGTTACAATAAGTTGGTAAAAACATGGTAACAATTCATAACTACTCACAATACTGAATAATTAATGAATAATAATAACAATAATAGCTACTCCAAAAGTGGAAATGTATCAAATAACATTACTACCACAACAAATTATTACCACAAAACTATCCTTTTATTACCAATCTGTAAAGTGTAACCAATTATATCATAATAGATGAGTTTTTTTGTAATGCTGATTACCCAGTATTTACTCATGTACTTTCATAGAAATCATGGAATCAGAGCTGTAAAATACATCATAGTCTGTTTCCACTAATGTAATATCTGGTTCAAAAATTATAAGACCAGACTATGACCACAAAGTAAGTTGAATTAGCTATACCAGTAGAATTGGCAGGAGCTGTTTGTTTATTTTGGTATGTGGTTTGCCATGTTTGAGTTAGGAAATCCTAACACCTCATTTACACCACAATCTGTACGTTCGTGATTCATATGTGGTGTGGACATTTTTGTTCGTTTTTGTTAAGAATGCATGTTAACAGCAGAGGTGGAAAAAGTACTAAAAAATTGTAATTAAGCAAAAGTATATTTACTTTTGAATTACTATTTTGAATAAAAGTTAATTAGTTACATTCACTTACTTGACTACCCTAGAGGAGTCGTTCCAGTCAGATTACAGCGTCGTTCAATAGTTCTTGGTAGTTCCTGCTGGTGGCAATATAAAAAAAACTTGTCTGTATGGTATGTCAATGAGGTGCCTAGACAAAACTCTGGAAGACTATTTTCTGATACAAAAACATTATGTTTTTCAGAAGAAATGAGAGAAGCTGATAGCTACCTCCTACTAGTCACAGTCTACCTTATTCGTGTTGTGTTTTTCTTAATTGCAAAGTTCTTCAAAGCAGGGAAGTCCACGCCAGGGAATAATGTTGAAGCTGATTTTATTTCAGTAACATAACAAAATGCCACTGGGGGAAGCAGTGTCTAGATTTATCATCCCAGGTGTCATCTTCTCCTGTTTTTCCCAATTTCTTGCTATTTCGTTGTTTTCATTTCTTCCCTTACTGTTTTCTGTATTGCCTCTTCTCCAATTCTTTCTCCCATTCATTCTGCTCCCCAGCTCTGTAGTGTGTACCCAAGTCTTGTATCGTATTCCAGGTTTACATGTGACAAATGCAATGTCTTAACCTTATCACCTAATCAGCATATGACCAATCATGTAAATTTATGAAATGTAACCCATGGTTAACCCTTTTGCCCATTTGACCTCATCTTTGGCAGGTGTTCATCTTTTGACACAATGGTCGTCTGTGCTCTCTCTGCTCTTCCAGACTAACAAGGCCATTTATTCAATAGTGGTCTATACTAGTTAGCTGACTTGGTAAGAGATGTCTGTATTCTCAGGGTCTCCAAGAGGCCCTCTTTCCAGTTTGTACTTTGAAAAATGGGCATGTCCCCCGCTATCTCTGCTTTGTGAAAGACCAGGCCTTGTCATACATGTGCAGAAATCAGTTACATAGTTACACAGAAGTACTTTCCACCTCTGGTTAACAGATTATACCATGCACACCTCACACGTGTTCTGCGCGAAATAGAAACGAGTTCTGTTTTTCCACGCATGCCACTCTTCAAAGTCTTTGATTAATCTTAAACAAGCTATAGTGATTAAGTCTATTATTTCTTAAAATGTAAATATGTAACATAATATGTAATATATTGCAGCTCATGACTCAAACCGGGACAACTGATGAAGCATGATGACAGCTATACAGTGACCTGAAAACTGTGAATAACATGACCACATGTATATTTTGTCTGTGCGGACACTTGTGATAGGCATATGTTTATCTTGTGGTGTGTGGGTCCATTGCTTAACATGAAATGCTTAAAAATGTCAAGGTTTACCAGATTGCCCCAAAGTGCCTCGCATCTCAGTCCGAACCTGTCCTTTAATCAGTTGAACAGAATGCAAAATGTAGGAGTGTATAATAATGGTAGAATGCATAAAAAAGGCTTTATGAGTCCCTGTAGTGGAGGATTTATTTAGCTACTATCATGTCCGCCTTTAAAGTGTCAGTAGACTGCAAACCTCAAATATTTTCTCTCATATAAGATTTGTTACTACTGTAAGGTTTTCAAGGCCGAGAAAGCCCACAAATATGAAATAATGTACATACCATTGGTCACCTTGGACAAAATTGACTAGGGTACTTTGCTCCTTATGGTGTGCAGTAATAAAACCAGACACATGCCTTCTGAATTTTTTTTATTTAGGCCAACTTATTATTCATTTTTCATGTAGCACTTTTTCTCTTGAAATTTTCTATGTATGTACACTTGTCGTAACATTAACTATTTTTTTTTCATTCAACAAACTTATACTTCCTTTCTCAAGTTTGAGTGTACTAAATGTTTATATTGTTTTATGATATAATATTTGCATATATTATATAATATAGTTGTATAAGTGAGGCTTCATGTGTGTACACTACTGGTTAAAGAAGTGCAACTGCCCACTAACAATGTGAAACAGACACTACAGTAATGATGTAAAAAACAAGATTTTTTTGTGCTTACTCAAAAAAACACTATATACTGCACCCTACCCACCCCTCCCCTTAATGTACCCCAGAATGTTATGTTGCTAGTTTTAATCAATGCATCGATAAGAAATCTTAATCAAACTTTTTGAGATTTTGCATTTGTTCTTTTGGATTCAATGCAAGTAGAAATTGTTTTGGTTAATAATTTGTTTGCAATTAAACAAGTAAGACTCATAGTGATTAATTTTAGTTTGTCAGTCCCTAGCGAACTGTTCTGTTTGTCCCCTATGTTTTGTGTGTGTGCATGCATGTGTGAGTGTCTGTGTGATAGAATGTGTCAATCTTGTTGTATTGGGTTTTGATTAGGGGGAGGTGTCCGGGTGATAATAATCAGAGATTAGACATGTTATTTATTGATTAGGGGTATAGTCAAATGTTAAGTTGTATGCAACAGGACATTTTTTTGTTTCAGCTTGAAAAGGCTTCTTCAGTTCAAGCCTGGTGATGGGGAACCAGGGGATATATCTCTGGACTGTGGAGCTGTGAGCTGTAGACAACACCCCTCATCATGTAACAATGAGTCACACAAGTCACCCATTAACACAAAGCAAATTCAAGATCACGCAGCACTGATCTGGAAAGAATATCTGGTTAGAGCATCAGTGTCATAACACTGAAGTGTATTTACAACAAAAACATTTCACCATGGATTGGTGAAAAGTGCTGCTACATTTAAGGTATGTAAAAAGATATTTGAGACAAGTTACAGTACACACTTAGGCTACATTTAGTGCACATACATTATAGATATACATTGAGCGTAACAGACAACACACAACAAGAGAGGTAAGTAGACGTATAGACTTGTAACAGAGCACTGACTGTTGTAAGTAAGGTTCACAGTGGGGTGGAGGTAGAATATAGAGTCTATAGAGTATTTAGCAGATTAGAAAAAGTGCAGGAGTATATTTCAGTTAAGTTTGAATAACACATGTCATGTTTTGTTATTCAGGAGTCTGACTGCATGTCATGTTTTGTTGTTCAACAGTCTGACTGCTTGAGGGAAAAAGCTCTTCCCTATTTTGGAGGTGTGGGCAGTTACTCTGCGGTACCTTTTCTCTGATGGCATTAGAGAGAAGAGTGGATGAGACAGGGGTGTTCTGTCTTGAACAGACAGAACACCCCTTGGCTTTGCGCAGACAGTGGGTGTTGTAGATGTTGGAGAGCAAGTGAAAAGAGGTCCCAGTGATCTTTTCAGCTGTCCTCACAATCCTCTGCATGTTTTTTTTGTTCTGCAGCAGTGCAGTTACCAAATCATACTGTGATGGTCTCCATGACCATACTGAGGATGCTCTCACCTATAGTTAGCACGTCAATGTGTGAATTGGAGTGAGAGTTACAGCTCACAGCTCCACCTACAGTCCAAAGATACATCTCCTGGTTCTATCACCAGGCCAGAACTAAAGAAGAGCTAAAGAAGGATGAAAGGTGAAACGTCTTCAGGCTCCAAAAAAAAAGTCCAATTGCATACAACTTCACACTTTCGACTACCATGACCTGGATGAATGAGAATTTTCACAGACAGATTAGGAGTATGGTTATTAATCAGGGTTCTAAGACGTTCATTTAGCTTAGTCAGAGATGAGAATAGTTGAGTTAGAGATGTGTTGGGTGATGTGTGTGTAAATGACTAGAGTGAGTGTTTTTTTATTTCTTAGTTGAGGTTTGTTGCTTTATTTTGGACACCACCTACTGCCCATTGCCTAGTCTGTTCAGTAGTAGGCAATAAACTTGACCTGCATGGTTTTCGGTTACCCTTTACTCCTGTTTCCATCCTTCAAGTTACCATTTGATGGAATTGCTGAACAGCACCAATTTGTAGAAAGGACCAGGTGAAGAGAAGTGAAGTCATGATTTTGGGGTTTATTTCAACATGGAGTCACCCTCCAAGTGTTGTGCTCCAAGAAATGGCTGCCCAGCCATGTGAGCCATTGATTGATATAGTATTTGGACAGGAGGAAGTGACATCTCATTACAAGGAAATGACACAGCCTTCTAAGGTGTGTTTCAAGTGAATGGCGGGAACAGGAGACAATATGGTTAGGGGAGATGACACCTTGAACTAGTTAGTAGGAGGGAAAAGGTGAAAGGGCATGGCATGTCTGATCACACTAGCCCTTTGAATGCTAATTAGACAAAGAGTACATGTTCTGTAATATCAGTCAGTGTTACAATATTATGATATTTCAGTAGGAAGTAGGAAGCACAACTGAAAACTGAAGACTGTCCAATTAGTTTCATGGTATAGTTCCATTAGCTCTATCTCTTGTGCTTTTAGATCAGTTTGTGCCAGGTCATTCATTGCAACTATTATGTTGCCTTTAAAGCAGGCTATGTGGTGTTTTCATTGAAGGTTTTTGGCTTAGTTGTCTGGAGCACAGACAAACCACTTCCAAATGCTTGCAATAATTACTCAATGACAACTTCTCAGGTATTGAATATGCACAGATGTAATAAAATTCATTGTCCAAGGTGCAACACAGTTGGTTAATACAGGCGTAGGCTACGCTGGGAATGTTCAGGGTTTTAGAAACCAAAAATGCAGACAAGGATGTGACGAGGAATTTAGGCCACATGACCCTCATTCAACCCAAATGCTGTCAATATTATGAATATTCCTAATAGGAATATTGGAGTAGGCTATGCTGTGCATACAGGCCTAAACATGGTCACAGAAAGAATGCTGCAAAGTACCCTACCATCGTCATCATGGACCTAACCCTGATCCAGCAAAGTGCACGATAGCTCAGGGATATGAAGTTAAGATGGTCCAAAAAGCAGGTTGCCAGCTGGGGTTTTGCTTTGAATGACTACCAATGGTTCACATTATGCTATTTGGGATATCCTACACTTACAGCCCATTAACTAATATTGATAGAGGCAAGTGTGAAATTTTGAAATAACCTGCTGTAGGCAAGGTTTGGATTTTTGTAGTGTGGATTTTTGTAGCCTGATCCAGTTTTGCATATAGGCTAGGCTTGTGAGGTGTTTGAAGAGTCTGAAGAGGTCAGAAAGCCAGGGTATAATTATACAAACCTGTATTACTTTGTGTATTACATGATGTGATGAAATATTTTCATAGTTTGGTATGGTCCATAACATGGCAACCTGCAAGAAGCTTGTTTTGATCAAGGCTGCAATGCCATATGTGAAACAATAGAGTGTGCAATCTTAGATATAGCTCCTTGAGCATGCCAGAGTGCTGAGAAAGGGGAGGGCCAGAGGGGCCACTGAGATCCTCAGAAGCAGGTTATGAAGTTCAGATTGCAAGCTTTAGTGGAGGAACCCATTGGATCAGCTGCAGATCACACAGCACTCACAACTCTGGAATGGAAACACACCCATGACAGGAGCAGGGACCATCACAAATGTGACATTTAACAAACCCCTCCAGAGGCTTTAAATAGTAACCTGCCTGCTGCTTTGAGTGCTTTGGCTGGTTGGACTGATCACTGCTGTGCCTCTCTGCTGCCTGACTTAATGTAAGTATATGCCTGTTTGTGTTCTGTTTGTGTTCTCTGTTGACTCCAGCCTGTTTCCTTACACTAAGCCCTCCATGAAGAGTGTGTGAGTCTGAAGAAAGTAGGATCTGTGCTGCCACGTCTGTGCTGCTGATTAATCACCAGAGCCTTTTCACTGAAGTAGTTAAAGGACTGTGCCTCTCTGACCATGCTGTAGTACAGTATACTTGCACCATTGCACTTGCACACAACCACCACAACAGAAAAAAAGATATTTTATTTCTCACAGCAGTCATTAACAAGCGTCATGTCAGAGATCGAGAAGGCTGTGGTGGGTGATGGGATTGGGGCATACTGCTGTGGCATGGAGCAGCTGAAGCAGTCCTTCCCTGTGGAGCTGGCAGACATCACCTCTGAACACCAGCGCCTTCACACCTTGGCCATTCAGGAGTTCATGAAGAGATGCTTTAAGGATGATGACGGAGAGTACCTGAAATCTTTAGAGGTAGAGGCCTCCTACTGATTTTTTTTCAGTATGTTTATATGTGATTTATTGCTTGTCTTCATTTCAGATGTACGAATATTGTCAAGAACAAATTAGCACAGATTTAATATGAATTGAATTTAATTTTATATTTTAACAATTAACAATTTGACAATGTGACATTTCAGATAGAAATTAGCCAACATTTTGATGCATACTTACACCACAATGAGGAGGCTTCAAAGAAAAAGTGCCAGGATCTTCTAACCCGTCTGTCTGCTGATATGACTGGTCGTCTTCAGAAGGGATCTTACACTAAACCCAGAGGGTACAGACTCTTCTGCCAGCACATGGAGATTATTGTGGATGTGTACAACAGGCAAACCATTAACTCAGTCAAGGTTAGATATGCTGGATGTTAGACATTGAAGTTAATACACAAATACTTTTACCAACAACCCTCATGATTGTGTTTGTGTGTGTGTGTGTGTGTGTGTGTGTGTGTGTGTGTGTGTGTGTGTGTGTGTGTGTGTGTGTGTGTGACTTTCATAGGCTAAAGAAGTTTTGGAGGAGTTCTTCAAGAACAAGCATGTAGAATCTGAAGCCATCAGGCAGGCTGACTTGACCCTGAGTAAACAAGGGAGACAAATCTGTGGTATGTCAAATTAAAGAAATGAGTTTTGGCATGTTTATGGATTGCTCTTATTATTGATATCTATTTTGTATTACAGATCACAGATTTTGTTTATTCATTTGGCTGATGCTATTATACAAAGCAACTTAATGTTAATCAAGCCTTTGTGCAAAGCGTCTGAAGCCTATCCATTAGCATACGTTAGCTCCACGGTGGGCAGACACTCTCTGTGTTCTGCTTTGACGACTGTTTACTGTAGCTACTGTTTGGTTGTGACGTATGAATTCAACATTATCACGTTCAGCCCTCCCTCTGTTTCCTGATTGGTCTGTCCAAGCTCAGAGATGGTGCGAACCAAAGCCTACAGCTGGCTCACTGACCAGTGGTTGGGCTAAATTGAGCAGAAGCACTACCCAGTGAATGCGGAATGTTACAAAAACGTTGGCCTATGGTTTTCCTAAGGTTATTTTAAGAACTTTTTTGTAAACCTTCAAAGAATGTTAGTTGTTATCACACTCACAAACATTCCCCAAACTTTTTAGGAACCAAAAGCTCAAACGTTCATGGTTGCATTGTTCCCTTTACATAACGTTCCCACTTGGTTATTTTTTGGCATTCCTATAATGAAACGTTGTCGGAATGTTACTGGAATATTGCACTGAATTGTTTGTGTCCGCTCCAATTCGGGATATCAAAGTCAGCGGAACAATCAGAGACAGTTGAGCCAGTACCCGACGTAGGCAAAACATATGTATGCCTATAAAGTGAAAACATATGTACGCCTATGTCTTATACTTTATAAGGACAAAACATATGTACGCCTATGTCTTATACCCTATTTGCACAGCAAGGCTTTAATAGGCCCCAACGGTCTGTCCCTGGAAATCAGGGTCATCTGGTCCCCCTATATCTAGTAAATACCTACTAATCAGTACTCTGAAGCTGCTATTCAGCTTTAGTAGATGTTGTTACCAAAGAGTAGTGCTCCAGAATCTTTGGTTGTTACTATGGTTTCACACCAGCTCTTGTCCACATTTTAATTTTGTCTTTGTGTTTCTGTTGACCACCAGAGGAGACAGAGAAAGCATATCTCCTGCGACAGAAGATGAGTTCTGAAGAGGAGGAGATGACAAAGTTGGAGGCCAAGAGGAAAGCCAACAGGGAGAGTTTCGAAGAGAGAATGAAACAGATTGAAGCGAAGAAAGAGGAAGTGAAGAAACATGAGGAAGAGGAGTCTGAGAAAGTTCTGGAGAGCAAGATGAGGGAGCAGAAAGAGATGCTGGAAAAAGGTCTTGTATCACAGGCAGAGGAGCTAAAACAGGAAGTTGATGATTCCAAGAGGAAACGTGAGGAAACGCAAGCTGTGCAAGATAAGCAGTTTGAGGTAATCTGAGGTAATCATGGAGAATTTCAGGAAGGAATGGCAGGAGCAGGAGAAAAACTATGAGCAGATCATGGCTCAGATGATCCAACAAAACCAGCAGACTATTCTACAGATCAGACAACAGAATGAACGAGCACTGGCCGAAATGCAGCAGCATAATGACAGTGATAGTGATGCTAACAGCGACAGTGACAGCGATAGTGAGAGTCACTACACAATATTATGAGACAGCTGCAGGTAAATAACAATATTATGACGGATGGTTACTGTGCTACTGTGAAATATGAGTTGACAGTGACTGCGATACAGTGAGAGTCACTGCACAATATTATGACACAGCTACAGGAAAATAGCAATATTATGACAAACTGTTACTGTACTGCTGTGAAATATGAGTAGAGTTTCTATGTTACAGTGACATATCAAATGGCCAACCACAAAAACATGTTTACATTTGCCAGTGTGAGAGAAATTCCAGCACAAGAGTCCTTTGGTTTCTGGTTACTCCACGCCCTCTGCTGCAGTGAGCCATCACATATCATATGGTCACCTATGGTGATAGGGTCATACTATGGTGATATGGTCAGGTACAGTGTAATTCAATACAGTCTGGCCATATACTGGGTTACTGCATATAAACTACAGCTACTGCTGCTGCATATATGCCATATATTTTTTTAAGTTAAAAAAAACAACAACTATATAGCATCTTCTCCTGTAAATCCACAGAGCTGTCATGAGGACTGAGAAGAGACTGTATCAGCCTTTGGGCTCCTCCCCTTCTGTCAATGAAGGGAAGTGTAAAATCATTATTGCCTTACCCCAGTTCATTCACTAGATGGCGCCTCATCATACAGTTTGAGAACAATGTCATTCAGGCATAGGGTCACTATACAGCTCTGGCATGTTGTAGGTTAGGGCACCATCTGGTGGCTGGAGTGGTGTCTTACACTTCTAAATAAGGCTTTGGCTCTTGGTTCATTTCATGATCAACATTTTGTCTATAATTGTGCAACAATTTTCAAAATGCTAATAATGGTGACTTCAAACATATACCTTATGGAAATAAAGTGAAACACACATGTGGATGTTGTACTACTGTACATTGTGCTGTATTTAGAGTTTTGAAATGCGACCACAGTTGGATAGAATCATGTTAAGAACCTTAAGAACCCATGCACAATATTTAATAGTTCTGAATGACACTACAATAAGCCAACATGCCTTCATATGCAATTTGTGTTTTATATACATATATAAGAATATATGGAATGAAATGAAACCTGAATATATTGAATGAAACATATATATATATATATATATATATATATATATATGTGTGTGTGTGTGTGTGTGTGTGTGTGTGTGTGTATTGTTGACACAATCATATAAAAGGTGTGTTCTATATCTGACACTGAGCATATCAATAAGTGTTGTGTTCTAGGAGATACAGATTCATCCAAGCACTTTTTTGGCCCTCCATAGCTTTTGTACTCTAGGTAAAACCGCAGTGAGAAAAGCACTGCAATGCCAGCAACAGAGGAGACAAAGATGGGAAGCTATCACATGGCGTGAAGGAGAGAGGCATGTGTCATGAGAGTCTGGTTAATCAGTGGTTGTGAGCTGACAGGAAGTGAGGACAGTGAAGAAGGGTGAGTAAAGACAAGTGTTGCAAAAGAGTGAGGTGTCAACTAAGCAAGTCTCACATTCAACGTATGAGATTTAAGAGCCCTGAACAGTACCATCACGTTGCTAACTCTTCATTGTGCTCCTGCACTAAGTGGATCTATGTTCACATGTTCATGTTTTCCTCTTCACAATCTTCATTGAACTTCTCCAGACACTCCCTACCACCCAAAGTGACTTTGTTGCCGTAGTCTCTCTGATGTTTATCACTCACTGATGTGTAGATACTCAGGTTGTCATGATCCTCTGTCAGCTCATTCCTCCTCTGTGTCATTCCTCCATCTGGCCTTGCGCCATCTGTGAACACCAGGTAACTCACAACTAGCATTTTTGTAACATAGAAATAAATAGTTCTAAGAGATATTTCTGGGTATTATCTATATATGCATGATTCTTTATGAGTTTAGTAAATATTTGTATTTTTATCTTCATGTTGTGATTCCACATATGCTTAATTCCCTCCATGAGTGTCTCATATCTGCAAGACTCAGCCAAAATAAAAGATTTCAATAATAGTGTGGCTTTCATTACAGTGAACTTAATTTGAATGTAGTTTTATTTATGGTAACACTTTAAATTACAGTGTCTTTACAATGTCCAATGTACCTACACATTAATTACAGTGTACCAAAAAGTACAATGTACTGACATTGGACATTTGATGGGAATTTGTGCTACTGACTGCTGTTTCATGTGTAATAGCAATGAGTAAGGCTACCAGACTGTAGTCTTACCCACTATGTTCGTAATCTTCCCACATTCCAGCTGTCTGCACCCCACTGTAGCGCCTTTCAGATCCCAGTTGTAATCACACACGGTTCCCCAAGTACTGTTATGGAAAACCTCCACCCAGAACTGGAGTTAGTTCCCTTTTTTGGCAGAGCATCTAATGATCAAAACACTCTAAACAGCATTTCCATTCATGCATTTAGCAGACACTTATTTCCAATGCCACTTTTTGTCAGCTGTCAATTTCTTTAGGGCCAGTCTCCCCTAGAACAACTTAGGGTTAAGTGCCATGCTCAAGGACATAATGGTAGCAGCTGACATTTGAACTGGAAGTTTTCAGGCTACTTGCATAAACTCACTTCTTCACATGAGGCAGAATATCTTTATTTGAAGGTTCACATGTGTGTGAACTGCATTGAAACATTTCTGACATAGATCATCTATGTTCAACAATATTAATTATGGGTGGAAGAAAGATCACTGACTTGATAAGACTGGAGTCTTCAAAAGGTTTGCTGCTGCAAGGAAACAAAAAGGGTGTAACACATAGTGAGTCAAAGAGGTTCTTCCATTGTCATGTATGGATCCAAAAACAATATGAGACAAGAACAGACTCCTATGTACTTTTTATTCGCTCCATGGACATTAAAGGTTAACACCCTTCTTCACTGTGCTATCTGGTGATTTCAATATAATCAAATGAAATAGCCTGAAATCACACTGCTGAAGGGTGTCAAACCAAAACGCTGTGGGAAGAAACAAAAAAAGGTACTGATGTCCTGGTTTCATACTGAATAACAGTGATGGACTGGCCATCTGACATACCAGGCATGTTCTCAGTGGGCCGACGTGCTTTGTGGGCTGATCCTACCCATTTTTTTTTTTTGTCTGACTGGCCCCTTAGTCATAGATCAGCTGCCCATTCAAAAATGCATCCTCCTTCTCTGTACCGACATATTGTGCATTTTTCAAGAAAGTCAGTCAAATGTGTTTTTTCAACCAGCCCATGAAACACATAGATCATTTGACACTGGGCCCACAGGGGTTTTGTACTGGTGTGCGATGTCGGCATCTGTAAAGTTAGTCAAGTGAGATACTGAAGAAGCGCAAGGGGGGTGCAGAGAAATTGCCCTAAAAAAAGAAACTGATTAACTGATTTTGAATTGTTTCAAAATGTGCCAAGTTCACAGGTATGTTTATGTGACATTAAAGGGAATTGTTTACCATTCGACTACGCCACCCTAGGAATTAGAGGAACCCAGGGAACACCCACTTATTCCAATAAGCCTCACAGATTCGTTGCCTGAAGGGCAGAGACATGGTTTTGGTTTTACACCAAATACTGGCATTTATTGGCAACTGACTGCAACACTCACACAGATACACAAAGACACATAGATCAGGAAACTGAGACAAACAGGTGATTAGGAAGCAGTTACCATGTGTCCTTTATGGACACACAGGGATCCAGGGCACAGGGCACAGGCGAGTGAATCCAAACATGCTGGAGTGCTACTACCACTCAGACAAACTACAGACCCAATGACCTTCAGTTTTGTCTACAAGCAGGTGACTGGTGACCAGGGACCACAGCACACAGAGACTGACCCAGCACCACAAGGCATGCTTTGTCTACTCGTAGGCAGCCAATGATCTTTTATTCTGGTGCCACAGAGGACCAGGAGAGGCCATCACATTTGCTACAGCAGGGCCCTTGTATACATTTACATTTACATTTAGGCATTTAGCAGACACTTTTATCCAAAGCGACTAACATTAACATAATCACATTCAAGCTACAACACAATGAAAGAACTAACAAAGAGTGCATATTGCTAACATAGAAACTGCACTATTTTACTGCACTAAATTAAGTTGTTATTTCTCTTAAGTTGCATTCTCAGAAATTTACGCCAGGAGGTATTCTTGGAAGAGCTGGGTCTTCAAGAGTTTCTTGAAGGTGGAGAGGGTATCAGTTGATCTGGTAGCACTTGGAAGGTCATTCCACCAGAGCGGAACCAGATATGAGAAGAGTATGGATTGACCTGCACAAGGAGTAGGCCGTGCTAGAAAACTCTCCTTAGAGGAGCGAAGCAGTCGTCGGGTGACATAGGGCTTCAGGAGAGTATTCAGGTAGGTGGGAGCAGAGCCATCATTCACCCTGTAGGCCACCATAAGTGCCTTGAATTTGATGCAAGCAGCCAAGGGTAACCAGTGGAGTTCAGTGAACAGAGGTGTGACGTGCCCTTTTAGGCTGGTTAAAGACCAGACGTGCAGCTGCATTTTGGATCATCTGTAGCAGTCTCACCGCACAGGCTGGTAGGCCTGATAGGAGGACATTGCAGTAGTCAAGACAAGAGATAAACAGGGTCTGTACCAGGAGCTGGGTTGCATGTTGGGTTAGGTACAGCCTGATCCTCCTTCCGTTGAATAGGGAAAAACGGCACGACCAAGCCACAGTGGCAACGTGATCTGCAAGTAGTCAATCTTGATACTGATGTTGTGATGTATGGCTTGTTTGGCTGGGAGGACCAGTAGTTCAGTTTTGGAGAGATTTAGTTGGAGGTGATGTCCTTTCATCCATGCAGATATATCAGAGAGACAGCCCGAGATCCGTGTTGACACCGTGGAGTCATCAGGCGGAAAGGACAGGTAGAGCTGGGTATCATCAGCATAGTAAGTCAAGTCAAGTCAAGTAGGATTTTATTGTCATTTCAGCCATATACATAGTACATAGTGAGACGAGACAACGTTTCACCGGGAACAATTGGTGATACACGTAACTGTTAAAACACAGTATGGACAAGACAGATGCGTAATAGTGCCTACATACACTATTGCGGGACTACACAGATTCACTCACCCACTCACACACGTACTCCACACACACAACTACACACGCACCCGTGCACACTCTTGTACACATATGTACATACATTACAAAACAGTCGTAAACAATTGGCAGATCAAAAATACAGGTGACCTAAAACAAACACGCTAGACAGGGCATGGCTTTTAGCAGAGCACTGTGGCTAGTGGCGTGATTTGTAAACAGAAGACTGTTCTATAAAATATAAATAATAGCAGCAGGGCTAGGGGTTATGATTTGTAACAAGAGACTATTCTACATAAATATAAGTGACAGCAGCAAGAAAGTGCGGGGGGCATAAAGGTGCAGTGCGCTGTGACATGCTGGTTTGCATCTTGAGTTACAAATAAATTCCAGTCCAATTGCACAACAGGTTGTTCAGCAATCTGACTGCCTGCGGGAAGAAGCTCTTGCCTTCTGCGATACTGCAGAACCTTCTGCCAGATGGTAGTAAGTAGTAGATGGTAAGATGGTAGTAGCAGTGGTAAGAGAAGCCATGGTAGTGGATGATTGAGCCCAGCAAGGTGATGTACAGGGCAAAGAGAAGGGGCCCCAGCAAAGATCCTTGGGGTACTCCTGTGGTGAGTTGGTGAATGTCTGTCCTAGCCATGATTCGTTGAATGACCGTCCATGTATAGTAGTCATGGTGCCAGCTCTGTAAGCTCCTATAAAACTGATCTAAAAGTGTCAATACACAGTCTCCAGCAACCACACTACCTTGACATGCATTGCACTGTCCACAAAACACACAATGGGCAATACACTTTATAGTTTATAGTTTATAAGTTTTTAAGCCAAATATACTTCGGGGCAAGTTTATAAGTAAGATAAGTCATTGTACAATACATGTGGCTACAATATTTTGACCATAATATGTCCTAGCTATTTTAACATTTGAATATCATGTATGCACAGGTACACAATGATGTGGAAATTAAATAAAATACAGTGCTTACTAGGCAAGGAAAAGCCTCTTTTTCTGCAATCAGCAAATTACGTCAGTATATACCAGGGACTTTCCAATGCCAACCTCCCCTATGACAAAGGCATGTACTTCCTGATGCCACATGATGATTACCGTGACCACTATGCGTAAAGGACACTGGAAATAACACACAGCTCCAGCCCAATGATGTGTCTCCAAGCTGAGGTGAAAGTGAAACTACACTTGTCCGGATGCGGCGTTAGACTGATGAATTCCACACTAAAATAAGTCTTTACCATTTAGTTTAAGTATACACAAGGAGAGGGAGAAGGTGTAGGACTGAAAGTATAAGAACATGGTTTAGCATATTTGAAAACAAAATGGAAGAAATTAACTGTGGACCATCTTAAAAATGAATGAAACTATAAGAACATGGTTCAGCATATTTAAAACCAAATGGAAGAAATGAACTGTGGATCAGCTCAAAAATGAATGTAGCCTTGTTATTTTTGATTTTTATGAACTCAACTTTCAGCAAACATTTGTAATGATTTTTTAATAAACTTGTGCAACACTTCCACAAAATAATGTAGTAACTCTTTTTGTTAACCATAAATGCTGTCAAAGCATGCCACAAGGAAGAGAAGTAAATACTGCAGACAAGATTGAAGAACACTCTGATGATACTTTTCCTGATGGTAATTTTTTAAGCGCTGTTGCCAGGTATCATTCTTCTGGCACACTATCCTTGATTCCATGTGCTTTGTGGAAAACTTTGATCATTATTAGGAAAATTGTCAAGATCCTCTAATCAAAACATAAAGAACCGGTTATGTGGTTGCCCAACAACATTGCTCAGCATGTCGCTTCATCTAACAGTAAGAATGCTTTTCTTCCGATTCAGAGAATCAGGCTTGAACTTTACTCCCCGTAAATCTGTGATACTCCACCCACAACTTGTATAGCCTGCTGCACTGTAAAATAGATGTACAGGATTTGATCACAAAGACTAGCAGGAAACTCAGGAGGAAACAACAAGAGCACTGCATTAACATTCTGCTCAACCTCAGCTTAAATACGGGTGAGCAAATAATGAAATTCATAATAATTTCATTCATATGCAAATAATGAAATTAGACATCTGATAATTATGTTGGTAAAAATGTTGGTTATATTTGGATGGGCATTTTTTTTCTAGGTGCAAATTCTTGCTAGTTGCTTTGCCCCCGGGAAAATCAGAATATGCAATCAATGACTACACAAAATAATCAAACTTACAGTAGCATTTCAGTCATTTGTTGATAATTTACAATAACAATAGAACTTTTACATTACATTACAGTAACAATAAAACCAGGCATAGTACCTTTGTAACACAAAAACAAAGCAGACGTTTGCAGAGATAAAGACAAAAGTGAGGCGTACAAAGACGTTATTAAACCAATAATGGAACAAAGTATCACATCATTATTTGTGTACCCAGTGCGTCATGTCATAACTTACATCAAAATGTAAACAATATAGGCTATCATGTTGTTTTTATGTTATGTTATGTTATGTTATGTTATGTTATGTTATGTTATGTTATGTTATGTTATGTTATGTTATGCCTGAAGATAAATGTTATAATCCTACTCTTAAGCAGGTGGTGACCTACTGAGCTCCTGAGCTACCTGTTGGAGACCCATGCTCTAGGGTCTTATCAGTGCATTCAAATAGGCCTAGACATTATTAAAATTGTAATATCCTAGAAATGAATAGTAATGTGATACAAATGTATGCCATGTGTAACCTAAAGGTCTAAAGGGTTAAGACAACCAACCAAGCAAATTATGGTTAGGAACGTGGGAAACAGAAGGTGCTAGTGCTCTTTTCACCAGGACATGGGACCTAAACAAGCTAAAACAATGGGAGGGCAAGAAGCCAAATGTCATTGTGAGGGCAGGAAGGTCTGGGGGGTATAAAAGGGATCCTAGTCTCCAGGAAGACAGGCTTGTTACTATACATTCCTTGTGTAGGTTTTGTGTGTGTAACTTGTCTCCGGCGTTGTGATTAAAGACTGCAGTAATCCACCAAATGTGTGTGTGTGTGTGTGTGTGCACGCCCATATGGCTGCACTTCCAGGGATCATGCAGGAGCCAGTGTGTCTCATCAGTAATGACGAGGATGGGGGCCTGGATGTTCAGCAGGATGCTTTGGAGATCCTGCAGCAGATCCAGCAGCCGGTGGTGGTGGTGGCCATAGTGGGGCTCTACCGGACTGGGAAGTCCTACCTGATGAACCGCCTCGCTGGACAACAATCAGGTAAGATCTTACCAGGACCAGCTTGACCAGCCTCACTTTACTGAGGTCTGTCACAGTAACATTCAAAGTCTGCAGACCAGCAGACTGTTTGTCCATGTTACATATCTGTACATCTGTAGATTTACCTATGCATAGTAGCTTCATCTGCACATTGCTCTTTTGTAAATCAATACTATGTTATACCCATCTTTTACACTGCCCTATCTGTAAACAACTGCTCCATAACTTATTTGCACATAATCTGCACATAACCATTGCCACTATAATTTATTTGTAATTAATGTTCAGATATCTATACACACTTTTACACTGCTTATGTGTACATAACTGCCCTTAACTGTATATACTGCACATATTGTACATAGTGCACTTTCTGCTATTTGGACTTCTGATTAGATGCTGAACTGTATTTCGTTACTCTGTATTCATACATGTGTAGTGACAATAAAGTTGAATCTAATCTAATCTGATGACATTCCTTGCTACCTCTTTATCACAGGTTTTGCCCTGGGCAATACTATTGAGTCCAAAACTAAAGGAATCTGGATGTGGTGTGTACCTCACCCGGCCAAAAAAGGCAAGTGTACACACACACGCACACACACACACACACTCACATATCTTAATCATAAGTGCACCATGCCTGTGCTGTGTTGTTTATGTTTTTAACAGACCATACACTCGTGCTGCTGGACACAGAGGGATTGGGAGATGTGAAGAAGGTGACAATTTTAAACATAACTCACTTTCTCCATCTATGACTGTTTTAACCATAACCTTTTCCAGAGATGGTTTAAACATCTACAGTCCAGTTAATGTAACACACTAAAGAACTGGTGAGCACAGTTTTTGTAATTCTGTATCACATTACAATTGCAAGATGGGATCCCGGGTCTGCATGTATGTATGTATGTATGTATGTATGTATGTATGTATGTATTTATTTCCAGGGAGACCCAAAGCACGACACCAAGATCTTTGCTGTAGCCATTCTACTGAGCAGCACTCTGATCTACAACAGCCGAGGGACCATTGATAACAGGGCCATAGAGGAACTGCAGTATCCTGCCGTGTTGTCTGAGACACACAAACATTGTGTATCACGCACGCACACTTCTCAATGTGCCATTCTTGTGTGTTAAGAACAGATGTCAAAATGTCTGCCGTCAAAACGTAGATGTTCTACCACAAATCTTTTCCAACTTTTCACACAAACCAGCTGATTCTCATTAACCTGACTCTTTAGCCAGCTATTTGGTGTGAATCAATCCATAGTCCTGTTGTTCAAGGTCACCGAGTACTGTTGGTAGGAGAAAAGAACCAGAAGATTTGATACAACATAGAATAACAAATCCGTTGTTAATGTTAACTGAATGGGGCATAGAGAATTTAATCTGAAACTAAATTACTGTACACCATTTGGCTAGTGCTAGCTGAAGATTTGCTATTTGGTCTATGTTGTATCAATTTTTGTCATTCTTTTTCCTGCCAACAGCACTCTGTGACCTTGCGCAACAGGGCTTTGGATTGATTCATACTGGATGTCTTCTTTAAGTCCTCAGGTAGAACCAATACACGCAGGACTTTTACTCTCTGAAGGAAGACTTTTCTATCTCAGCTCCAGCAACTGCTAATACCTTTTAGTTAACTGAGACTGAGTTTCCCAAGTAATAATTTCTCAACCCAGTGCAGATATGTAACTGAACTCACAGAGTACATAAAAATCAAATCTTCTGATGAAGAAGGAGAAGATACAGAGTTTGTGAGGTTCTTCCCAAACTTCATCTGGACTGTGAGGGACTTCACTCTGGAGCAAAAGATTGATGGCTTGGATGTGACAGAGGATGAATATCTTGAGTATGCTCTTCAGCTGAAGAATGGTATGGAAATCCGAAGACCAAATAGAACCCTGAGACAATATCAAATTCAAGTTAGGGTTCTTTTATGGCCTATATAGTTATAGATGTGGTGAGATGTGGGCATAGACTTCACAGACTATATAAATATACATAGATATATAGTAGCAATTAGCAATAAACAGACGTTTCAAACAATTTGTTTAAATTCCTTTGAAGGTTCCTCAAAAACTGTGATGACCTACAATCTTCCAAGACAGTGCATTCGGAATTATTTTCCATCTCGGAAGTGTTTCACGTTCCCTTTTCCGACTCTTCCGGATAATATGATTCATTTGGAAAGTATGAGTCCAGATGAGCTGTCACAGACTTTTCTGGAAGTTGCAGAGCGATTCTGCCAGTTCGTCTTTGACCAGAGCCAAGTGAAATTGCTGAAAGATGGATACAAGGTGAATGGTAAAGGTGAGTTCTGGAGATCATTATGTACTTTGGTGGTAAAGTGATGGGTTAGAATATTAGCATTAGGAAATAACAGTGTAGATTCTCTGGAGTAGCACCACTGGCAGCTGGCCAATAGAGGGCACTGGGTGCCACCCTACTTGGAGGAAAGTTTGCATTTGAAAATATACTCACGATAGAAATAAGGTATTCAAGTCCAATTCAAGTCTGGGACTAACACCAGAGCTCGTCCTACAGTTGCAGAGTTCTGTTAACTGACTGTTGACAAGTAATAAACATGATTTCATGAGTTTTGTTCTTCAACGTGGCACCAATGCCATTGTGCAAGAATGGTAGGGGGAGTTGAGGGAGCCTTCATTCGCCCTGTAATGAGTCACTTCACCATCAAAGTGACCACAAACCTGCTAAATTAACACTAAAATCCTTACATAATGTAAAGTATATCACAAAGTAAGCATACCCCTCACATTTTCATTTGATAAAACTATAGAAATTAAACTTTGAGAACTTAAAGTACATCATTGTACAGAGGAGGATTCCAGTAGAAACCTGTGCAGCTGGTGAATTTCAAGCCCATAGTGATTAAGGCAGTGCATAATAATGGTGCTCACACAAAATATTGACACAATTTGTTATTGACAGAATCTGAGGTGTACTCACTTTTGTTGCCAGCTGTTTAGAGGTTAATGGCTGTATGTTGAGTCATTTTCGGAGGACAATAAATCTATACTGCTATACAAGCTGTACAGTCATTTCTTTAAGTTGTATCAAAGTTTCATTTCTATAGTGTTTTCCCATAAAAATATGTGATGTGAATATTTGCAAAACTGTGAGGGGTGTACTCACTTTTGTGATATACTGTAAAAATCCTTTAAAATGCATAACAATATTGTCTAAAGAATAATTAACAATGGTAAGAGAATCGGCACAGTCAGCTAAGTTTGTTTTCTCTGCCTGTAAGTGGCATCATTTCAGCACTGCTGTGCCATATATGTTCATTAGTTGCCAGTTAATGCATGAAAACACATGAGTGTCCACGAGTGTCCATATGAGTGTCCATATGAGTGTCCATGAGTGTCCATATGAGTGTCCACATGAGTGTCCACGAGTGTCCACATCAGTGTCTCTCCATTCTTTCCGAAGTTCTGGGTCATCTAGTCGAGACATATGTGGAGACCATCTCCAGTGGTGGCATGCCATGTCTGGAGAACGCAGTGGTGGCCATCTCAAAGATTGAAAATGAAGCTGCAGTGGGTGATGGGATTGGGGCATACCGGAGTGGCATGGAGCAGCTGAAGCAGTCCTTCCCTGTGGAGCTGGCAGACATCACCTCTGAACACCAGCGCCTTCACACCTTGGCCATTCAGGAGTTCATGAAGAGACGCTTTAAGGATGATGACGGAGAGTACCTGAAATCTTTAGAGGTGGTTCAGTGCCATCATACCAACTCATTTTAATATCTATATAATTTATTGTCATTAAAGGAGAAAAGTGGTCAATCAATCAATAGTCCTGTTGTTTTAGGTCACTGAGTACTGTCTGTAGGAAAAAAGAATCAGCATTAGCATAACATTAACTGAATGGGGCATAGGAAAATGAAACTGAAAATGAGTTTCTGTGGTACATTCAGTTAGTGTTAGCTAAGTTTAATGAATTAATAGATATTTCCAGTAATGAAAAAAACTGATGATTGACTATTTGTCATGTAACATTCCAGAAATGCATTGAACAACATTTTGAGCAATATTTATACCTCAACGAGGAGGCCGCAAAGAAAAAGTGCCAGGATCTTCTGACGAGTGTCTCTGCCAATATGACTGATCGGCTTCAGGATGGGTTCTACGCTAAACCTGGGGGCTACAAACTCTTCTGTCAGGACATGGAGGCTATAGTGGAAGATTACAACACACAGACCAGGAAGTTAGTGAAGGTAATATGCACAGGCACTCAAAGACCAGCATGAAAACTTTAACAACCACCACCACCTCCATCATTTTGTGTGTGTGTGTGTGTTATTGTTTGTGTGTATGTGTGTGTGTGTTTGTGTTTGTGTGACAGGCAAAAGAAATTTTGGACGAGTTTTTAAAGAACAAGCATGCTGAATCTGAGGCCATCAGACAGACCGATGAAAAGTTGAGTGAGCAGGAAGAAAAGATTTTTGGTGAGTAGCATGAAACATTTTTGCTAATCAATATTTGTGTTTAATTGGGCTTGAAGAGTTAGCCTGTTCCAGCTTGATAATCTAGTTCCACCTCTGCTTGCATTTCAATCTGTCCTCTTGATTCTATTGATCACCAGCGGAGAAAGAGAAAGCTCTTATCCTAGAACAGAAGATGAAGGCTGAAGAGGAGGAGAGGCAGAGGCTGGAAACCAAGATGAAAGCGGACAGGGAGAGTTTTGAGGAGAACTTGAAACAGATAGCAGTGGCAAAAGAGAGAGAGAGGAGCCACAGTCAAGAAGAGTTTGAGAGAGCTCTGGAGAGTAAGATGAGAGAGCAGAAGGAGATGATGGAGAAAGGCTTTAGTATGCAGGCAGAGAGACTGAAGCAGGAGATCGATGAGACCAAGAGGAAACATGAGGAGAACCAAGCAGTGCAGGCTAGGCAGCATGAGCTGATGCTGGAGAGCTTAAGGAAAGAAAGGCAGGACCAGGAACACAAGCATGAGCAGGCTTTGACTCAGATGAGCCAGCAGCACACACAGACCCTTACCGAGATGAAGAACCAACATCAGCAGGTCATGGCACAGATTCAGGCCGGGATACAAAACCAGGAGAGAATTCAGGCGAAGCGGGATGAGGCTTTTGCCATAGAGACACAGAAGCTATTGCAGGAGTTAGAGGTGACCAAAAAGGAGAACGCAGGTAATCAAGCTATACAGGCCAAAGCCATCGAGGTAAAGATGGAAGAGATAAGGAAGGACAAGCTGGAAGCACAGCAGAGACATGAAAAGGAGATGGCTGAACTGAAGAGGCAATATGAACAGAGTAAGGTCACGGTAGAATCAAAACACCAAGATGGGTGTAGTCTCCAGTAAATTCAGTAAATCCTGTCAGTAGTCTGTTATGAAGTAGAAGCATTGCACCATAGTGAGATAGCAGATAAGGCCAAATGCACACCGAACCTACTGGAATCACACTCTAAGAAGCAGGGTTACACTAAAGTCAGAGTTACTGTAGATTCAGGAAGATTTATTTTGAATTAAGTTGAGTTGAATTTTGAATGGAAGTAGGAAACAGGATGAATTCTTATTCATCTTAAATGAGGTAGAATTAAATATGAAATAAGTGAATTAAAACTTAATGAAATACATAGGAGCAATATTGGTATTGTTGTTATTGGTAGATTTTAGGGGAAACGGTTGTATTGTATTTAAGAAAAGGGGTTGTATTTTCATTGTAGAAATAGACAGCAGAAATTACCAAAGGCTACTTTAATTCTAGTTCCTTTCATAACCTGCTGGCCTTTCATTTTGAAACATGCCCTAATTTAAACAAGGACTCCTTCTGAAATCAAGACATTATTCATTATTAAATCTCTTTCCTTGTGTACTCTCCTCGACTGACTTTTTCTCCTCATGCTAGGCTAGGACTTTGATCTGTAGTCCTCCAGCATCTGCTGGGACAGACTAATCAGACATCATGCTTTAACTGATAATGCAGTTACATACAATGTTCCACATTATAGCTTTCCTGAATATGGTGTGTTCATGTTAATATGTGACAATGTATATTATCAACAAAACATCAGGAAACACCAACAAATGAAATCAACAACAACAAATAATTTATTACTAAAGCCACTAGAGGGTGCAGTGGGGTATATTATGATATTATTCTTTTTTTTTTCATTTTTTATTGGTCAGTTTTTTTACCCATAATAAAACATTGTTGATGCAAACAATACTGAAATATATTGTGTATTTCTGTTTCACACACAGCACAGTTTACTATTGTACACAGCACCATCTTACAGCATCTAATACATAGCCTGGATTTGACTGCCAAACTCTATACCATGAGTCCAATCACAGTTGAATAAAAATGTCAGGCCTTTTGTTCAAGGTTTCTGTTGGTAGAAATTAGAATAAGAAAATTTGATACACTGTAGCTAACACTAACTGATGAGAGCAAGGAAACTATGTTTCACAGAGTTTCTGTGTTCACATAGTCTCCCTCCTCTGCCAAACTCTCCTCACTGTTCCCCAGAGTCTCTGTGTTCACATAGTCTCCCTCATCTCCTAAACTCCCTGTCTCACATCCCAGAGTGACTATGTTGATGTAGTCTGCTCTATCTTCATCATCCCAAGACTCGTAGTCTCTGTCATCATCCTCTACAGAATCGTTCCTCCTCACCCTGTCCTCTGGCCTTGAGGTGTCTGGACATGGAAGGCAATACAGAAAGGGGGGACAGATAAAACACACAAACACACACACACAATCTGTACATGGCAGTTTAGACTACAGCTTTTAAGATTTTGCTCTTGTACATGGTGGAGCAACAGTAACATAACTAACTGACAATTACCTTAGTTCAATTGCCAGACCCCATGTTGCAAGTCTGTGTGCCTTTCTTAAAACAACTTCAACTTCAAAGCAATGTGTAATACTTTTCAGTGAAAATATTCCAAAACAACCTAGAGATCGCAACAAAATGTGAAGACACAATCATATTGATGTTGTAATGTATGTACATATGTGTACAAGAGTGTGCACGCGTGCGTGTGGGGAGTGTGTGTGAGTGGGTGAGTGAATCTGTGTAGTCCCGCAATAGTGTATGTAGGCACTATTACGTATCTGTCTTGTCCATACTGTGTTTTAACAGTTACATGTATCACCAATTGTGTGTGAAACGTTGTCTCGTCTCACTATGTACTGTGTATATGGCTGAAACGACAATAAAATCCTACTTGACTTGATATTATGTCAAAAATAACTAAGCACCATGTTGTGCAGATATCCACTGAAAGTAGCATGCCAATAAACTAGCTTTGGCTCGGCTATCCTCTTATACGCTCTGTCACCTGTGGCTGCTGTATTAAATACAATGTGAGTGAATGCAATGCTGCCTTCAAGACACCCCAAAAGTGAAAATATTCTATTAAAACTTGTTCATGAAAGCTATGTGCAGTTACTACACTTAAACATGAGGGTCTGACATGAGGATAAACACAGACAGTATACCTGTCCTGAGAGATGATTTTGTGTGCTTGTTACCATGGTGGTATCTCCATTCTAGAAAGATGGTGAGGAGGAGGAAAAGCGAGAGCAGCCCACCTCCACCTAGGAGAAGGAGGAGGAGCCAGGAATCTGGGGAGATCAGAACACACACACACATAGTTTTAATTTTCTTCAACATGCAGGTGTTGATTTTTTTTTTTTGATGGAGAGAAACTTGGGTGGCAGACCAAGGTTGCAGAGTTGTCTCCTGAGCATCTCATGGTGCTGAATGCTTTGCTGGGGTCAATTAAGCTTATGTGCTACTCACTAGTCTTGAAGCACACACACACACACTTATGTAAAGGCATAATGTATCCTCCACTGCACAGAGTCGTACCTTTGACAATGACTGTCAGAAGTTCAGACTGAGAGGAGTTGAAGAGGCGAGACTCTACAGTCACCCCATACACACAGATGTAGTTGCCCTGGTGGAAGTCGTCTGCCTCAGGAAAGGAGAAGAAGGATGAGAGGTGGAGCGCTGGAGCACTGAGTGCTGGCTCGGTCCAGGTCTCATTTGACCCACTGAAGAGGAGCTGAAAGAAGCCTCCTTCATACTGAGACACAGTGCAGCAGATAATGGAGAAGTTGTGACCTTTGGTGACCTCTACAGTTTGGGGTCCCATGGTGACCTCTGACTTCTGTGAGTTTGGGGAACACAACATGGCCCTTTCCTCTTCTGGAGAAATGGCAGAGATGCTGGGCTGTTTCAGACTCACTGAAAAACACAAAGAGATCCTCATTACATTCAGAACCCAATATATATATATATATATATTGTGTGTATATTGTTGACTCAATTGCACAGTATGTGTCTATATTACTATTTGTATACTATGACATGACTATTTGTTGAATGTATAGACAGCTATTCTAATTCTGATTCTGATTCAAACTGCCTAGAAAAACACAATGTAAATATCCACCCAACCAGAATGTAGATTTACCCCCAAAAGGTACTGAGCTGTCTGTTTTCTTAATGCCTCAAACTCACTTACCTATAGTCATTTTGATAATATTGCTGACTGGAGAGTTTTCAACATCCTGTGGATAGCCACATGAGTAACTGCCCTGGTCTTGGTCACTGGTGATGGTCAGATTGAGCACCACACTGTCCTGGTAGACTGTAGCCCTAATAGCCTCTCCATTCCTGTACATCTGCAGTTCTCTAGTGGTGCATATGTCTGAGGCTCTGGAGCACGTGAGGGTGACATCATCTCCAGGTTGGACCGCAGACAGGGAAGAGGTGAGGGAGGGTCTGGGTGTTTGTGCAGTGCCTACCAAACAATCAACATGTAGCCACTAAAAACTTGCGTAAGCTCACTGAAGTTATACACAGGGGCACCGCCAGGGATGGGGGAGTTAGGATGACTCCAAGGGCCTGGCACTGAAAGGGGGTCCTAGAGAACATTTGAATATTATAATCATTGTTTGGGGGGCCCAAAATAATTTTCTGTCATAGGGCCCAAAATTTCTAGCAGCGCCACTGGTTTTACATGACAGTGATCTTCTGTGGATCTGTGTGAGTAAACTGAAGTTAGCAGCCTGTTCTCAATGCTGATATGTTGCAAACCCTGTCAAACCCACCTGGGGGCACTGTTGTTCCTCAAAATGTGCCCCCAGGTAGGTTTGACGAGGTTTGCAAAAACATTTTCTGTCTGAGCAATAAGACCAGGTAGCAGCAAGATACGTCAATAATTTAAAAATCTACAGTGCTTACCAAAGCAAGTACATGTGAGTACTACTAAAGATGCTCTTGTCCAGCTAAAGGCTTTAAAGTGGTCAAATCTGCTCTTTATAGGTCTCATAGCTTACAAGCAAGAAAAAAGCTTTTAAATGATCTAATATGAGATGGTTTCAAACCATCTCTCTGAGTTAGCTGATGTGGGCCACAACCTGAACATGCTGGTATTACCAACTAATCAAGCAGGTCATGCACTTGATGGACACTGCGCGCTAAACTGACTTGATGAGGGTAACCAGCTAGTGATATTTCAGTATTTTTTAGTTCATTTCTAGTTTTTTGTGTAACCTCTATAGCTGAAAACAGCAAATCCATAAATATCATATTATGATTTTATGTCCCAAAAATGCATAGCATTGCATTAGTATTAACCTAATAACAAAACAAACAAGCATATCCAGTTCAATATTGCTCCACTATGTGCCTGTTTTAGTAGTGGTGCTAACTATGAACTAGTTAAGCTACTGCTGGACTGATGAGTGCTGCTGCCTGAATGAGACAATACTATTGTAAAAGGCTCTGTATAATACTATTGAATTGAATTGAACTGAATGAGCTGAAAAAAATCTAAACTGTGGAGTTGTAATGAGTTGAATGATGCCACGTATAATACTGACCAGTGGTTGGCTGTGTGGAGGGGAGTGACTCAGCCAGCTTAAGGTCGTATTTGCCCCCTGCGCCCATGCGGTAGGCATTGGTTTGGCCAGAGTCCCACCTCACCTTGATCCAGCTATCCGAATCCAGCTCAGTGATCACATTGCCCAGGCCAGGAGGAGAGCCATCCTGAAACACACACACGGACGCACACACAGAAATGTACATATCTCACTGTACATAGACATGTTTGCAGGACAGGGAGCTTTGTGGACTGAATCAAATCCTTAACCACATACGCAAACACACACACACACCCACACACACACACACACACACACACACACAGAGTACTTATTATGGTACCTGGTTTCTCCACTTCCAATCCGGACCTCTCATGACCCTGATACCGATTGTTATTATAGTGGCCAGTTCTGGGCCAGACAAGGCCTGGGGGCCTGCAGGAAATAGTAAAAACATTCATCAGACTATGACACACACAACAATGAACAACTTCTTTCCCAGTCATCACTTTTCTGAACTGCTGATGAGATAGGTCATCCCCACCGACTTATCTTACACATTACTTTAGCATTAAAATATGCATATTGCACACTACATTTACACTATTACTTTTTAATTTTACATCCCACTCCATGTGTGCTTTCTCTTGAATATTATGTCTTACTTGTATACTGAGTTGATATGTGCCTGCCTATATTGTGCAGTATGTGTCTATACGTTGAATGTACAGAGTTAACATTCACTGAGGTCCTTGTGTATGTAAGAATACTTGGCCAATAAAATCTGATTCTGATTCTGATGACTGCCATAAAGGACCATGCCAGGTTGTTGTGGCATTTTGCTGCAGAAAAGTATTTAGTAGGAGTTATGAGAACAAAGGGCTCCAGCACCCTTTCCCTTGTGGATCCTTGGTAATAAAAATCTAAACCTAATTAATTCACTGGGATGATTACAGTAAAAGTTGAGTTTACCTGTGCACACCACACCTGCGTCCTTACTATGAACACAGCCGCCAGACCCGCCGATTTTACACTGAGAAAGCAAACTCTCAGAGCCTGAGCAGTCAACAACACGCAACATCTTCCCACTCCCCTGGCCAAAGTGGGCATTTCCAGGGGCATTTATAGCTGCCCCACATCCCAGCTGTCTGCACACCACTGTAGCACTTTTCCGGTCCCAGCCATCATCACACACAGTTCCCCAGACACCGTCATCATTGTGGTAGACCTCCACTCTCCCAGAACTGGAGTTAGTTTCACTCACCAGTCGTATGGGTAGAGTATCTAAACATCAAAAGACTCTAATCTTAACTTAGAAAATTAAAATTTGTAAAATTAATTTTAATGGGTAATAATGACAACCCAGAAAAAGACAGCAAACCTCCGCATTCAACATTATTAATCTAAAAATAATTTTTAATCTAATACATAGGAAGTTCATGGAAATCCTTTGAGGTTTAGAGGGTTTTCATCATTATCATTCATTATCTCTTAACTACAATAAGATCTAAACTTGGTGTAATCTCAACTAAACTCAGAGATCATCAATATTCAACCGTACTGACTATGTGTTTGAGTTCTGAGAAACATCACTCACTCACTTGATAAGACTGGAGTCCTCAGAAGGTTTGCTGCTGCAAGGAACCAGAGTTTTATTAAAGCACAGTATTTTGCCATAACTACAAACAGTAAGTAAATAAGATCTGTGCTTTCATTATTATTCATAGATCAAACCAGGTAAATGTCATAAATTACTTTCCACTCTGTTTATGATGTTGGAAAGGAAACATAATTGGCATTGGCATACATATGGCTTCAAAAATGAGTATCAAGAATCTATAGCAAGACGGTTCAACAGCTGAATTAAATTGAACTCTGCCTCATTTATGTAAAGGAGAAATCCGATGTGAATCAATCAATAGTCCTGTTGTTTGACATTGCTGAGGTTTGTCAGTGCAACATTGAATTTGCAAAACAGCATGGGGTCCACAGGGAACATTGTTTCAGTTTTTATTTCCTGTGCCCCCATCAGGAGCATTAACTGCTCTTTCAATACTGACAGATGCTATTACAAATTCTCACACCAGCATTAGGAAATGTCAAATAACAGGACTATTGAATGATTCACAGCAGATAATATATATCTCAAGGTGCTTTACAGAATCAACCTTCAGATCAGTATAGTAGAACTATCAAGAGTGCAACTCCATAATCTATCAAGACTGACAAATATGGAGCAGCCTCAGGCCAGATGGTTAAAGTTAAATTAATTCATAGTGTAGTTGTCTCACTGCTGCTATTTGAATGACAAGGAAAACAAAAACATACCCAGCAGCCCACTGAGCAGAACTCTGATCATCCTGGTCTTTTTGGAGTATTCTATCTGTGCAGAGAGTGTGTTGCTATGCTGAGGATTTCTCACTAAACCTCTGAACCAGTAGAGTTTTTTTCAGCGGAAGAAAGCTTTTTTTCCTTAAACCAGTCCAGTTCCTCTTTTCAGTGACTGTTGAACAGTACAGTACTTCCTTGCAGTGGGTCCTGATTGAGGCTAAAACTTCAACTCTTATGGCTTCTGTTTCTGGGTGTAAGAGTTGAAAGCTACTCTATTTTACACAATGTTTTTCAAGGATGGGGGTGGGGGTGGAAGGTGGGGGGGCGTTCACACTTGCATGTATGATTACTTCTTCATTCATAGAATGTGCAGGCCTTGGGTTCTCTCTCAAGCCAAAAGAAGGCCTGTTTTCAACCAAGAGGCTGCTTCCTGAATGTGTATTTGTGTGTGTGTGCGCTTGTGACTTGATTGTGTTTATGTGCAAGTCCCCTATATCACAAGAGATCAAGGGATTTAGTACTTCTCCTCAACAATCTGGATGTCTTCTAGACTTGTAATTTAGTCTTAGATGAAGATATTATTGCAACAATCCTGATGTCTTCTGTGCTTGTAATTTAGAGATAAAGACTTTCATACATTTGTTGGCAATATAGAGGAAGTGGACAGCATAGAACCACTGCAATGGATTAATGTAACATTAATGGGGAAATATATTAACCAGGCATTCAGTAGTACATTTGAAAACATTTTCATATTTTTGTAAAACGCCCTATTATCGCCCTATTATCCTGTTGCTTGAGCTCACTGAGCGCTGTGTGGAGGAACAAGAAAAATCGTTACAACATTGACTTTGTGAACTGGCAGCTAACAGGAACTGAAAGGGCGGGAAACTGAAACTGAAAATGAGTTTTCTTGCCCTCATTAGTTAGGATTAACTGCTGTTTCACTGTTTCACTAACTGCTGTTTCACTGTTTCACTAACTGGTGTTTCATTAACTGCTATTACATTAACTGCTGTTTCACTAACTGCTGTTTCACTATTTTACTAACTGCTGTTTCATTAACTGCTGTTTCACTAACTGCTGTTTCATTAACTGCTGTTTCACTAATGTGGTGTTTCACTAACTGCTGTTTCACTAACTGCTGTTTCACAGTTTCACTAACTACTGTTTCACTAACTGCTGTTTCATTAACTGCTGTTTAACTGTTTTACTAACTGCTGTTTCACTAACTGCTGTTTCATTAACTCCTGTTTCACTAACTGCTGTTTCACTAACTGCATATTTGGTCCCCACTATAGCATATTTTCTAATTTCTCCTCCTAACGAAAGCACTCAGTGAGTTCAAGCGAACTTTGTGAACTGGCAGCTAACAGGAACTGAAAGGGCGGGAAACTGAAACTGAAAATTAGTTTTCTTGCCCTCATTAGTTAGCATTAACTGCTGTTTCACTAACTGCTGTTTCAGCAAGAGGATGGCAGTTCACTGGTGTTTTGCAGTTTACTGCTATTTTGCCATGTATGGCATTTTCTTAACATGTTCTTATCTACATGATACATGGTGAAATAGCGCAGGTCACAGGACACAATAGAGGACACAGACTGGAAGAAGGTGGGACTTGTCTCAGTGCATATTAAATCACATCTACAGGGTGTAGGCCTCTATATAGGTTAGCCTGTTTAACTTGTTTACCCTTACAGTATAGGCCAAAATTCATGAAACTGTCATGCCTCCCTGCCAGTATCACCTGGTAAATTCCCGATCACTTGGCCCTCCCACTCACTTGCTCCCTCGTTCATTTAATTATGTGTCCACCTATTGCTCGTTGTGTGCTGTCTTGCTGTTTATTTAATCCCCTGTCTCCCAGTGTTCTCTGTCAGACTGTCTGCAAACCTACAGCCTTTCAAGCTCGGCAAGCATTAAGATTCCTGTTCCCCAAGCCTGTTACCTGCATTTTCCTGTGTTCCTGTCATCTGCCTGTTCCACTGTCTCCGTCCTGTCCTCTTGCCTGTCTTTGTTCTCTGTTCTCCGCCTCCTGATTGACCGCCTTACCGCTGACGACCCCGGACCAGCTCGACCTCCGCAAAAAAACACAGTTTGTGGGCACAGCAAAGAATAAATGAATACATGTGGTGTGCTCCTAATTCATGCACTCAGAACAGGTTTAATCATCTTCCACAGTAAATACAAGGATATACAACACATAAACAGGCTTATGAAACATGTATAGATGGATATACATAAAAATGTGTGATTGATAAGTCATGTGTCACTAGACCTCCACAGCTCTGATGGGATAGGAATGCTGGCATCTCTGCAGTACTGAACCAAGCACCACATTCACACGGGCATCTCTGCAGTACTGAACCAAACACCACATTCACACGGGCATCTCTGCAGTACTGAACCAAGCACCACATTCACACAGGCATCTCTGCAGTACTGAACCAAACACCACATTCACACAGGAATCTCTGCAGTACTGAACCAAACACCACATTCACACGGGCATCTCTGCAGTACTGAACCAGGTGCCACAGTACAGTCTTGGACCAAATGCACACATGCCAAAACAGCACACATGCCAGCACAAGAAACAGTATAACAGGAAATATGTTGTATGAAACTAGTTCAAACATCCGTATATACCTGTTACTGACCAATGCCTTTTTTCCCCCCCTCACGTCATCAGTATATGACTGCACTAAGCAGATTCGCATTCACATAGTCCTCCCCATAACTCTCTATACACTCATAGTCCCCCACCCCATCACCCAGAGTCTCTGTGTTCAGATAGTCTCCTTCCTCTTCCAAACTCTCCTCACTGTCCCCCAGAGTCTCTGTGTTCACATAGTCTTCCTCTTCTCCTGAACTTTCCAGAGTGGCTGTGTTGCTGTAGTCTCCTTTATTTTCATCATCATAATCGACTCGTAATCTCTCTCATCATCCTCTACAGAATCATTCCTCCTATAACTCATCCTGTCCTCTGGCCTTGAGGTGTCTGTACATGGAGGACAACACATAGAGAGAGAAGTTTTAAAAACACACTATTCTAAATTAAATGCCAGTTTAAGGTACTGTTTGTAAAGATTTTGCACTCAAGTGTTAAGCAACAGTAAAATGAACTGTTGCTCACCAACGAACTCCATGTAGTAAGTTTGTGTGCTTTTAGATAAAAGCTTCTGCCAATACCAGTCAACTTCTCTAACTTATTTTATGATTTTTTTTTATCTCTGGAGCTCCCCCTACAGGCGCAGGTCATGATTTGTAATAGCACAATGTGTATGAGTTGTACTGAGAGAAGACTCCGTGTTGGTTGCTGGGAAGGAGTAACTGCAGCTATACTGGCCTAGCTGGAGGAGGAGTTCAGGATGAACACTGAGCTGTCAGATTTGTTTGTTGCATTCATCATGTTGACCCCGTCTCTATACAAGTGGAAGCTTACACTGGTGCCAAGCTGTGTGGGTCTGGAACATATGATCTGAATGTTCTCTCCAGACAGAACAGCAGGATCAGGACAGGAAATCGATGGGACTGCCAGTTGATCATCTATCTCTTCAAAACAAAACGGTGTGAAAGACAAGCAATAAGAAACCATGCACTTCTTTATAAGACAACAGTTCAGTGTTATAGCCTTAGCAGTTTCTTCATCTAAAAATGTCTAAAAATGAAGCTTTCCATTTTTAAATATTATTTATGTTGTGTTTTGGATTATTTTCCCCAGGTGTTATCAAAAAAGAGATTGTAAGTGAGTCATGACAGAAAGTATTTCTTGTTTTCATGGTGCCTATATATGCAGTTTGTACACCTAGTCATCCAGTGCCATTCAAATAATAGGCCTATATCTGTACTATACAATACAGTAAACTATTAAACACATTATCAGCTACAGTGAGGATGTACAGTTATTGCTCCAAAGCCACCCCAGCAACTTCACGGTGTTTACAGTCAGGGGTCCCAAATTCTCTGTGTTTACACTCGGAAAGAGAGTTCTCTGACCCAGAGCACTTCACATCATCCAGCCAACTTTGTCCACTCCCCTGTCCAAAGAAGGCTTTATGAAGAGCTACCCCACATCCCAGCTGTCTGCACATCACCATGGTATCATTCAGGTCCCAGCCATCATCACACACAGTTCCCCAGGAATTATTAAGATCTTTTTGAACCATTCACAAGTTTTAAGGACTGGCCATCTGGCCATGGAGAGACTACAGAGAAACATAACATCACACATTGCAACCCCCAATTCCAAGAAAGTTGTGACCTTTTATAAATGTTAAATATAAAGATCAAACGCTACAAAACATACAAGCAACATGTTTGCTTGAGAATAATCCAACATATCAGTTTATTATTTGGGATATTCATATTAAGCGGGGCATCTGAACTCAGCTGAACTCCAGTATGATGGAGGCTTTCTTTCAGTTGAGTCATTTGATGTTAACCAATGGGAATCATTCAGCTCAGACATCATAACCTTTCTTCCCGGGACAGCTCCACCGCATGGATGGCATTTTTTCTGGCTCATGCCCTGCAAAGCACTGTTGCCCTCGCCCAGTACTTCTCGACTGATTTTACTGGAGTGATTTGTGGGAAACACCACCAGGGCTCCAGGGCAAGATTACTTGCCATTCACTGAAGGGTCAGGCCTGGTCCCCCAGTCTGTCCGCCATGGTGGCCAACAACAAACCAGTCCTCACCCTCCAGAACCTGCCTGGACACAGCCACACCGGAAGAAAAGACCATCATTCTGGCGACAATATGGCATTGCACAAGTGGACTAATTTGCAACTAAAGATGATGCCTAATGTGAGTTGTGGTTGCTAGTCAAGAATGACAACCTGCAGCTTGGATCGGTGATGTGCAGCCAGCCAGGGCAGTTGCTAGCACATAAGGAACTGCTTTAACATTTAAAAAGGGCTTGTGTTTGGGTGTAAACCTGTCCATTTCCTCTATAGCCTGAAATGCACCACTACTTTGCAATGCAGCGGATGATGTAGTGTAGTTGATAGGTCATGGGGTAACCAAATAAGGACCGATAAAGCCTTCTAATAAGAGGTGGTCAGACCTACTTCCTTTTCCAGCTCAGCATCTGATTTGCATGAGTTAGATGTTTACACCTTCAAGGCAGTGCAATGTGCTTCACAAGGCCAAAGGCAAAGAACAGTGCATAACAGAAAATAAAATGACATAAAATGATTGAGAAAAAAAGACACAAAATAAGTAAACTAAATAAAATGAATGAAATATAAAAACATAATTTTAAAAGAACAAGGTTGCTGTTGAACACTGAAAACCACCTCTCCATGGAAAAGAACAGAGCTCAAACCCACGTCGGACCAAATCCGCACGTGTTACAAAACATGTTTAACACCTAAACAAGGAAACCGGCAATCTCTTTTTTCCAAGAGCTGATTCTGAGTCAAACTTCACTGACCCAGTAAGTAATAAATGATTAAAGTTTTAAAAAGATACAGCAGTTAGAAAACGGCATCTGAGAACAGCTTAGTCTAGATTTGAAATGACCAACAGTACGAGCTGTTCTAACATTCTCATTGGGTGAGAACACAGTGATCACTTACTTGATGAGACAGGAGTCCTCAGAAGGTGTGCTATTGGGAACACAATAGGAGAGTGAAATCTTTGCTGTGTTAAATTTTTGAATCATTTGTCTTTACAGTAATCGCTCCAGATTGAAGAATATCATTTCTGATATCCTTTAGATTTACTTCTTCATGGCACAATAGATTGTTTCTGAAATGGCTGTACTTACTGCACAAGAAATCTACAAAACTTGGGAGGTAAAAATTTAACTCTTCTGAAATAAAGAACCTTTTGTATCAAGGGACTTGTTTGACTTGTGCACTCACTTTACTGGGTCATTTACTAAAATGAGGTCACTATTTAGTCAAATTGGCACAATTTAAGAATGAGTATATTTTCTTAATAGAAGAAGAACGTATACAATCCAGGCTCTGTAAAATGAGATAACGTTTTTCAACAATTCTAGTTCCTCTTTTCAATGAGAGAAGAGAGAATGTGGTCATTACACTTCTAAATGTGATCTAGAGTCCTGACCAGCAACATCATGGCCGTAAGTTAGTCAGTGTGGTATGCTTCAGCTGTCAAACAGTTCCTGCAGTAGGCGTGGGGTGTGAACATGTTGACTGTTTTGAGGCTGAACCCCCCCCCCCAACACACACACACACACACACACACACACACACACACAAATAACATCTGAGATACACTTCAGAAGAAACCACTCCGCAGAGAAAAAGGCAAGTTGGTTTAGTGGTCTAGTGCTTAAATTAGGATATCTGCTAATACTCTGAACACGGTATATCTGGTCAAACTCTTAGAGTAGCTTCATGATTACTTCATCATTCACAGAATAAGCAGCTCTGACACCGTCTTCCCTCTGCCATTTTCAGCCAGGATGCTCCTTTCTTTAAGCATTGTATGCACAGTTTCTGTATTTATGTGTGTGTGTGTGTATATTTCTGTGCAAACCACTTACTTATACCTCAAGAAATGTAATGTTTTTCCTGTATGTATCTGAAATCAGTTTCAATTATAGTAATTGTACCGTCTCTTTATAGCCTAGATGTTTGTAGGTGTTTTAGGCCATTTCTTTTGACAAATTGGAGGAACTAGACATGGACTGGAGGACACATTGAAGGAATGCGATATAGTGTGCTCGAGCGGTGGAGGAAGTTTTTCCCGTATGCCCGTATGTCCGACATTTCGGATGTTCACCACCAAACAATAAATGTTTTCAGGGCACCACAGAGTTTGCGTTCGGTGATACGCCTCTTTGCCCCGCAGCACCCTTTCCTCTTTCCCACATCTCCGCGGCACCCTTGGTGCTTACCCGTGTATAATAAAACAACAACCACATCACAGGAATACAAGAGACAGTTCAGCTTAGCGCTATCCTCGTTCCCATGTAGTCTGTAGCGCTACTTTAGTGACGGTGAAGTTCATTCCTTCACAAGGACACAATAAAAAATATTTCCTAGCCTTACAAGCCAGACTATCAAAATGTATAGTCTGGACATGACTGATAGACTGGGCTAATGCTAAATGACTCGGTTCAATTAAGGCATAATATGGCAGCCATGCGGTGCAATCTCATGGCAACTAGGGCTACATGTGATTAGAGAATGATCAGCAAGGTAACTCATGCAAATAAATCCCTCTATTCCCAGTTGGTGGCGCTATACCAGTTTGGCCAAAAATCTTTTTTTTTTCAATCGCTAATACATTTACATTTCGGCATTTAGCAGACGCTTTTATCCAAAGCGACTTACAAAAGAGGATACCATTCAAGCTACGGCACAATGAAAGAACAAACAAGGGGTGCATATTGCTAACATAGAAACTGCACCATTTTAAGTTGAAAGTGCAATAGTGCAGAGAAATTAAATTGTTAAGTGCATTCTCAAAGTTTACGCCAGGAGATATTCTTGGAAGAGGTGGGTCTTCACAAGTTTCTTGAAGGTGGAGAGGGTATCAGTTGATCTGGTAGCATTTGGGAGTTCATTCCACCAGCGCGGAACCAGATATGAGAAGAGTCTGGATTGACCTGCACGAGGTGTTGGCCGTGCTAGAAAACGTTCGTTAGAGGAGCGAAGTATAGGTTAATAAGCATTAACCTATACTTAAAAAAACTTTTCTAAACTCTTAACACAGCAAAACACCTACATCACACAATTAGTCAAACAGTTCACAGACAGTCTGGCTCAAAATCAGATAATTCTATCCAACACTAACATGTGTTTTCTTTACACAGTGAACATGTAGTCAGGACACTGACTTTCAAAATGCATGCTAACAAGTGATGGCATTTCTGAAACTACATTCCTTTTCAAATCTACAACTTCATGGACTACACTGACTTCAAAACTCTTCAAGAATTGTTGCAGACGCACATACACACACATACACACAGTTATTCCCAGCTGCTGACATGCTTTTGTTCAATCTGTAATCACTCTTTTTCAAAACTCCAAATACAACATATTCAACTCCAAATACAAAAACATCAGTCTGTTGTCAACACCTGTCAGTCTATTCCAACTGCAATTGGAGATGTTTTTTCTATTTTTCCTTCTCTGTTTTTTTTTCAGTCAGTGTGCTATGACTGACCACATGTTCACTGTGTAAAGAAAGCACATGATAGTGTTTGGTAGAATGTGATTTTGAGCCAGATTGTCTGTGTTTTGGTGGTGTTACTGGGTATAGACTTAGTGTTTTGTTAAGAAAGCTAACTGTTTAATGTGTAATGTAGGTGGCTGTGTTAAGAATTTAGAAAAAGTATTTTAAATATAGGTTAATGCTTGCTAGCAATTGAAAAAAAAAATCACACACATCATATGTCAAAACACACATATTCAAAACCTCATTCTCTCACTCTTTCTTCACTCACTCACTCTTTCTTTGACCAGCTGGTGGTGCTATACCAGACAGGCATGTTGGGAGTCCAGATGTCATCAAATTATCTTATAACTTAACTCATCTTAGTAAATAACTAATAAATCTCTTTGGCCTCTCATAAGTTAGGCCTATTTAAGGCCTGGTTTTAAAAGGAGTTTTTTTCAGGGTTTCTCACGGAAGTTTCATTTTAACATTTTAATACATGTTATTACAAACCTTTTCAAACATATTGGTGAAAAATTGTTATGGTAACAATTGGTTGGAGTCGAGGAGGTTGTTCTGAGTGAGAAATTCTGTGACCTGTTTAAAGACAGCTCGTTCAATGGCTTTGGAAAGGAAGGGAAGAAGACAGGCCGATAGTTCTCCACTTGAGTGGGAGGAAGGGATGTTTTTTTGAGCAGCGGTGTTACCTGGGCTTGTTTGAAGGTGGTGGGAAGTGTACCCCGGTGGGAAGCACTGACCACATGTGTGGTTGCTCTCACAATGGTGGGGCTTATGGCCTGAAGAAGGGTTGTAGGGATAGGGATTTGTGCCATTTCCTCTCAGCAGCTCTGAGGTTAGTGCGCATTGACCGAAGTGAGTCATTAAGCCACGCATGAGTGGATCGTGCGGGTCTGGTAGACAGAGGGCACATATGATCCAAGCAGGAGCTCAGTGTATAACAGAGTGACTCTGTGGCATCATCAACCTCAAGAAAAGAGAAACTTCTAGACGGTGGTAGAGCAGACGCCACCAAGGAGGAAAAGTGAGTAGGAGATAGATTCCAGAGATTGGAAAGAAACAGTGGGAGTAAGAGCAGATGGTTGCTGACAGAGGGAACTTTGAAATGAATAAAGTAATGGTCAGATAGATGTAGAGGAGTAACACGGCGCAAAAAAAAAGTAGCTTAGCACTTCCTGGTGAAAATGAGATCAAGTTTCTTACCGGCTTTGTGAGTTGGAGGACTGCAAACCTGCTGTAGCTCAAAGAAGTCCATCAGAGATAGGAAGTCTGCAGAGCCTGGATTGTCTAAGTGGATGTTCATATCACCGAGAACAAGCATGGGACAGTCATGCTCAAGGATAGAAGAAAGCAGAGTGTCGATCTATCTGACCACCTTGCAGGCTTGTCTTTGCTTGTCTGTGTCTTTACACATTATTTCACTTTTTTGAGTTAATCCATTTAGTCATCTATGCAGTAATGCAAGCTGACACATTCACTATTTTGGGATAATGTCCAGATGCACTCATACCTTTGACAATAACAGTCAGTAGTTCAGCCTGAGAGGAGTTGGAGAGCTGAGATTCTACTGTCGCCCCATACACACAGATGTAGTTGTCCTGGTGGGAGTCGTCTCCCCTGTTGAAGAGAAAGCTGGCTGTGAGGAAGAACACTGGCTTGGTCCTGGTTCTGTCTGCTGAGTGGAGATGCAAGTTTGATCCACTGAAAAGGAGCTGAAAGAAGCCTCCTTTGTACAGAGACACAGTACAGCACATGATGGAGAAGTTGTGACCTTTGCAAGCTTGGGTTCTGTTAACCTCTGTATGTTTTGGGGACACAGCACACCCCCTTCCCCCTCTAAGGTGCTCACAGAGATGCTAGGCTGAGACAGATTCACTGAAAAACAAAAAGCTGCTGTCAAACTGTCTACTTACTCAGCAAGTAATCTTACCAAAAGTGCTCTCTGCTCTGATTTGTAATAGTACACTAGAATCACTTACCTAAAGTCAATGTGATGGTGTTGCTGATTGGAGAGTTTGCAATATCCTGTGGATAACCACATGAGTAACTGCCCTGGTCTTGGTCACTGGCCAGACTGAGCACCACACTGTCCTGGTAGACTAGACCTGATGGCCTCTCCATTCCTGTACATCTGCAGTTCTCTTGTGGTGCATGTGTGTCAGGCTCTGGAGCATGTGAGGGTGACATCATTGGCAGGTCAGATGGCTGGCAGGGATGAGCTGAGGGAGGGTCTGGGTATTTGTGCAGTGCCTAAAAATACATTTAACATATCAGGAGGTTCTGAAAAACTTTCAAGATATGGTTAGCGAAGTCCCCTTCTACTGTAAAGTGCTTTGGGTGCCTTCAAAAGCACAGTCTGAATGGAACATATTACACTGAATTAACAGAGAAATCTGGCATGAATCAATCAATAGTCCTGTTGTTTGAGGCCACCGAGACTGTAGAAAAAGGAACATAAACTTTTTATTCAACATAGACCGAATAGCGAACCAGCAGGTAACATTAACTAAATAGGGGACAGGAACATGAAACTCAAAGTGAGTTTCTGTGCCCCATTCGGTTAGTGTTGGCTGCCAATTCGCTATATGGGTGTGTTTATTTACTGAGCTTTGTGTAACAAAAATTAAGAATCAGTGAAACTGAAAGAATCATCTTGAAAAGGGTTATCGTCAGTCAATCAATTGGTCACAGAGCATAAAAGATTTATAGAATGAAAAAATCGTTGAAAATCAACAAAGGGTACATTTTTAAATTATGCTTTGTTGCATCAGTGTGTATGATCCTGAAAATTTGTCAAGGGGCAAAAAAATATAAAAAATAAGTGAAAGTGTAAATTGGAAAATTAAGCCTTGTGGTATGTGTGGGGGACCAGGTTTTATGATCTTAAAAAGGTTTGGTGTCAGTAGGTCAATTGGCCAAGGAGCATAATAGATTTATATGATGACAAAAATAAAAAATAAAACTCAAAGAAAGGGTGAACTGGAAAACCATGTTTCGTGACATGTGTGGAGGACTAGTGTGTATAATCTTGAAAAAGTTTGGTGTCAGTAGGTCATTTGACCAAGGAGCATAATAGATTTATAATGAAAAGAAAATCAATGAGTGTGAGGGACCATTTTGTATGAAACAAAAAGGTTTAGTATCAGTAGGTCAATTGGCCAAGGAGGATAATAGATTTATAGTATGAACAAAAAAACATAGATGCAAAAGTATACTGGCAAACTAAGCATTGTGGCATGTGTGTGGGATCAGTGTGTGTGATTCTGAGTAGGTTTGGTGTCATTAGAGCAATTGGCCTAGGAGCATAATAGATTTTAGTAATTTCTAAATTTTTCAACAAAATCAACAAAATGGTAAATTCCAAAGGTAAGCATTGTGGCATGTGTAGGGCATCATTCCGTTGGTGAAAGAGCATAATAGATTAGTAGCCTGACTTAAATGTGTGAATCTACAGGAAAAGGGCACATGGGACATGCAAAGTCATACATTTGAGAGAGTCTAGCACATGAGTCCACTTCCTCTGTTTAGTGGATGAGAGGTTGTCATTGAACATTGTATACTTGTAAATGTGACGTACAGTCCTGACCAGAAGGACCAGAGCTCTAATTTAGTCAGTGAGATGTACTGTGGCTGTTAAACAGTGAATGCAGTAGTTCCCGCAGTAGACCTTGTTCAAAGGCTGAAACCCACCATCAGTTTGGGAGCCCCTCTAGTCTCCTGTGTCTGGATATCAGAGCTAACAGACATCCTAGTATCCAACCCCCCACCCCCACCAAATGACACCATGACACAGATAGGCCTATATACTTGTGAAGAAACCGCTCAGCAGAGAGAAAGAAGAGATCGGTCTGGGAAGGAGAACCTGCTTAAATGAGTATATCTGCTAGTGTGCTGTACACTTTACTACATACAGTATATCTGGTCAAACTCTTTAGGTTCACTTCAGGTTTACTTCATTCATAGAATGGGCAGTTCTAACACTGTCTTCTTTTTTCTGCCTGTTTTCAGCCCAGATGCTGCTTTCAGGAAGCACTGTATGCAGGCAATGATACAAACCCTGTACAGTATTTGTGTGTGTGTGTATTTCTGTACGAATTACTTTACTAAATGTTATGCTTCTCCTGTGTGAGTGTGATGTTGAGATGTTTTCTAACCCAAACTCAAACCCTTCCAAACCACACTGACAGGAGAAGAGCTAATGCCAGGCTACAATGGCACAGATGTGTGTGTGTATGTGTGTGTATGAAGTGTGTTTGTATGTGCCTAACAAGAAGATGCATCCTTATTAAGGACTGGGAAATAAAGGAAAAATCTGTGTGAATGTATCCATAGCCCTGTTGTTCACAGTCACCGTGTACTGTCAAACGAGAAAATATGATGATACAGTGTAGACTAAATAGCGAATCGGCAGCTAACACTAACCAAATGGGGCATAGACACTCACTTTAAGTTTTCCTATGCCCCATTTAGTTGTATCAAATTTTCTGGTTCTCTTTCATGAGGGTATGCTCTCTCCAGTGCATAACTTCCCTTTAAACTCAAACTGCTCCAGACCAGACCACAGGACAGAGCAGTTGGAGAAAGACTCTGTAATTCAGTCATATGGAGCAGACTTCATTGTTTGGCCCCTCCTATTAGTGAAGAGAAGAAGAAGATGCACAAAATCCCTCTTCTTCCATAAATAATGTGCTACTCCACACAGCCACTAGAGGGGGTCATTCAGGCAGACTGGACATCAGTGTCACAACATTTTAAAATGATTGTACAGGTAGGTCCCAAAAATTATAATATTGTGGAAAGGTTTGTTAATGTCAGTATATCAATGTAATGAATATTGAAATGTTTTGAGACCTACCTGTAGATGCCACAATTCATTAGCCAGGCTTGCACCACACACCTCTGCTCAATATTATATTTTGTTACAGTACTACAGTACAGTACTACAGTACTGTAACATCAGAGTACAGTACCAGTTTCCCAAACTACTATTTTCTAGCAACCAATTAGTGAACAGAAATGTAGGGAATAAAGGAAAGACCAATAGTTCAAACAAAATGCCCATCCAGTGCAAAGTAAACATGCACCTGTTGAGAGTAGACTCGTTGCACAAAGTAGTGAAGTGAAAGAACCTGGTCTATCAGGCCATGTGAAATGCAAACACATTGTGCACTTCTATTGCACACAGAGCAGTTTTACTCATACACAATATACCATACAACATACTGTGTAGGGAATATACAATATTATACAGTATACACAACCTAGGATATCCAATACATCACATGTAGGCTGTAGGTGGATGCAAATAAGGTTTTTCATACACTCTTCAATGAAAACATAAATCAAGCAAGCAAATATCTGCAGTACTGAACAAAGCATCATATTCACACTGGCATGTCTGCAGTACTGAACCAGGCACTGCATTCACACTGGCATCTCTGCAGTAATGTACAAAGCATGATATTCACACTGCCATCTCTGCAGTACTGAACAAAGCATGATATTCACACTGGCATGTCTGCAGTACTGAACCAGGCACTGCATTCACACTGGCATCTCTGCAGTACTGAACAAAGCATGATATTCACACTGGCATCTCTGCAGTACTGAACAAAGCATGATATTCACACTGGCATCTCTGCAGTACTGAATCAGGCACTGCATTCACACTGTCATCTCTGCAGTACTGAACCAGGCAACTGCATTCACACTGGCATCTCTGCAGTACTGCAGTCTTAAACCAAGTGAATTCTCCAGTACCAATACCAATGGACCAGTATGACATTCTAACAGCAACTTAAAAAATATATTAAAAATATTTTTTTTCTGCATCTTCACAACTTTTATCCATTTCGTATTAGGTTACATTTGTCTGTTATAACAGTAGGATTAACCATTCAGGTAGACTGTATGCCCTAACATGACACATACAATACCTTACAGTGTTTGAGTGGATAAGTTACATTTATATGTTTTAGTGCTTGTTAATGTTGTACCTGAATGAATGATGTGATGAAGGCCAATGCAAATGTGTTATCTGACTACTTAGGAACTTTATAAGTACCAGTAATTATTTTTGCAGTGCATTTTGGCTTTTTTGGCTTTATGTAGGTGAGGACTGACAGGAAATGAGTAGGTGAGAGAGAGACTGGATTTCAACCTGGACCTCCATGGTTGTTGTAACCTTCACTTTTTCAAACACCAGTATGACCCTACATGGACTGTCACCTGGGACTGGCCGGTGCCTATATAGTCCCTCTTCACATTATCAGTATATTTATGCACAAGATGGATCCACGTTCACATAGTCGTCCCCATCACTGTGTTCACTGTGCTTCTCCATGCACTCATAATCCCCCACCCCATCACCCAGAGTCTCTGTGTTCACATAGTCTCCCTCCTCTGCCAAACTCTCCTCACTGTTCCCCAGAGTCTCTGTGTTCACATAGTCTCCCTCCTCTGCCAAACTCTCCTCACTGTTCCCCAGAGTCTCTGTGTTCACATAGTCTTCCTCATCTCCTGAACTCCCTGTCTCACATCCCAGAGTGGCTGTGTTGATGTAGTCTTCTCTATCTTCATCAGCCATAGACTCGTAATCTCTCTCATCATCCTCTATGGGCTCATTCCTCCTGTAACTCACCCCGCCATCTGGTTCTGTGGTGTCTGTGGATAAGGAGGACACCAGAGAGAGAGAATGGATTAAAAAACACACATGGCAAATGTTTGTTTAAAACGTGTGTTGTGTAACTTAAAAATAGATGCTAGATGCTAGAAAATAGATGCTAGCTGGTGTATTTCAGCAGTACAATCTAGGTATAGTTAGCGACATGCTAGTTCACTATACTTTGCAAATAACTTGCTGTAAATAACATCCAACAGAGTTTTGGATTCAGTGGCAGGATTTTGAGATTGCATTGTGCCTATATTTCAAAGGTTGTGGGCAATCATGAGATGTTTGCTTGCTAGTAGAACAACTAGAGATTGGCTAAGCATGGAAGGGAGTGTAGAAAAGATCTCCTGAAAAGATGTGTGGGAGATGGAGGCATTTAGAGTGAGCTTCACCATCAGGGCTATCTATGATGTCCTGCCTGCCTTTAACCCACTGGCCAGCAACAGCATGTTTGTGAAGGAGGGTTGAGCTGGATGTGCCATTCCAGGAACAGACACTGGGCAGCTGGATAGTGCGCAAGATTGGAAGCTGCTGGTGGACCGATGGGCCATAAACTTCAGCCAGGCTAGATCTGCCTAGTGCCTCCTCTCAGTATTACATTTTGCCAATGCACAGTCAGGAATCTCTCCATTAGCATTAGCATTTCATTCTGAGAATGTTTTCAGATGGGTACGTAGCGAACTCACTGTAGCCTGGGAGGATACAGTGGAAGAGGCTTACGAGTGCAAGAAGCTGAGGTATGCCAAGCTCGCAACCAATGCACACAATGGGGGTTGAAAGGTGTAATAAGTTCAATAGGCTGCACAGGATTTATATATATATATATATATATATTTACTTCAGTATCAAGGCAACTGTGGCAGTTGGGAGTGTGAGAGCAGGCGCCAGCGACAGCGAGGTGGTGAAGGATCTCTCCAGAGCGGTTGAAAAGGGGCTATCAGTGGCTCTAACTCAAGAGAAAGAACTCATAGGGGGTTAGCCCAGGATTCACTGCTGGACCCTCTGGGGACATTGTAAGCCTATCAGCAGAACGTTGAGGAAGGAATGCGCTTACATGATAACCCAGAATGGTGGCATCACTCATTTGACCATTCCACAGAGGTTCAGCTGAAGGTCTCACATATGAAATTAGGGATACAAACACCTAGTCCTAACACAAAACTGGGGATACTCACATCTACCATCACTGAGAGATGCTTTCTTGTGCTTGTTACCATGGTGATATCTCCACGCTAGGAAGATGGAGAGGAGGAGGAAGAACAGCAGGAGCAGCCCACCTCCAACTAGGAGAAGGAGGAGAAGCCAGGAATCTGAGGAGATCAGAATAACAAACACATATACACACAAAGAAGCCTTGTTTTTTGATTGTTTATGATGAAAGTTGGTTCAGATTGGTTCAAATTTTGTCAAACACCTCTATTCTGAGAATTTTCAGTTGTTGCAGTGGCACCACCCCACCTACAGAAAGTCTGCATAGGTACACTGGTGCGATCTTTCCTAAAACACATTAAACTTTTGTTTGTAAACACATGAAACTCACAGAGTGGTCTGTAATGTTCACTGATATGCTGACACTAAAATCGCTGCAAAGTATGGTTTCCAGCAGGCTTTTAGCCATTCATTCTCAATTGTGGACCATTTTTATTTCAAACCATCTCACCCATATGTAAACTTCTATCTAAGAGTCTGACCAATACATGCTGACATAAGACACACTTTGCGTTGTTTTTATTGTCAGCATATCAGTGAACATTACTGACCTCTCAGAAATGAAAGTTCAATGCGTTTTAGGAAAGATTGCAGCAGTGCACCTATGCATCTGTTCTGTAGATGGGGAATTGGTAGCAACAACTTCTCGGAACGGAAATATTTGTCTAAATTTGAATCTTAACCATTCTTTTTCATCATAAACAATCGGAAAACAAGGTTTTAAGTGTAAAAAACCCAAACCTGTCCTTTAATTTTCATCCTGAACATGACTAGTTAGATTATCTCCATAATCAGCAAGAAATAATTTTGCTTCATTGCGCAATCTAACTTCAGTAACACACACACACAACCAACACACAAACACAATATTCTGGAATGGCATAATGTGCACTCTAGGAGTCGTACCTTTGACAGTAACTCTGAGAGGTTCTGACTGAGAGGAGTTGAAGAGTCGACGACCTACAGTCACTTCATACACACAGGTGTAACTGCCCTGGTGGTGGTCGCCTGCCTCAGGGAAGAGGAAGCTGGTTGAGAGATGGTGCGGTTGTTCTATACTGGTTCTGTTTGCTGAGGTGTGAAACCTTGGCCCGGGACTGGTTCCATTTAAGAGAAGCTGAAAGGAGCCTCCTTTGTACTGTGACTCAGTGTAGCAGATAATGGAGAAGCTGTGACCTTTGGTGACCTCTACAGGTTGGGTTCCTGTTGAGCTGTGTGGGTGTGGGGTAGACAATGTGCCCACCTCCTCTTCTGAGGATCTGAAGATGCCGGGTTGTTCCAGAGTCACTGAGAAACACAAAGCTGCTGTTAAAGATATCCTATGCAAGCCAAAGAATGTTTTGACAATGTTTTGACTGATGTTTTGACATTGCATTTAATTAATACTATAAAAATAAAATATACAACAACCTGTGAAAATTCACCAGAATGCCTATTCAAACCACAGATAATATACATACAGACAAACAAAAAAAAGATAAAAAATCCCTTCATTCAGCAGACTTTGAAAAATAAAATGAGGAGATTGAAATACTGTCACTCCCCTGTGTAATCTTCATGAATCTTACAGACAATGACTCTAACACTGTGACACTGTCAAGCCCAAAATAATGCATTGATTAGCTCACCCACAGTGATGTTAATGTATTCACTTTGAGGAGATTTCATGGTTGTTTCTGGGAAAGAGTAATGGCAACTATACATGCCCTGCTTGGAGGACGTCATGTTGAAGAGGCTGAACTCTTTAGAGGATGAGTTGTGAGAAGCGCTTGTGATATCTCTCATGGTTTGTCCATTTCTGTGCAAGTAAAAGTCTGCCCTGGTGCATGTCTGTGGGGGTTTGGAACATGTGATCTGAATGTTCTCTCCAGGCCGGACAGCAGAATCAGGACAGATAATAGAGGGAATGGGCAATTGGGTTTCTGCTACAAAACACCAGATGAACAAATGGTGAAATACAAGCAGTAGTCATTATGCGTTATTTATGTGTTAATGTTTTTTGGACCCATTAGAGTTATTACTTGGGCTAGTTAGACTACTATTCTGCATTACTAGAACATCCAGTCCACACACAATGCGAAGTGACTAAATTCCTAGTATATTCTCTGTTAAAAGTCAGCCATTATTTCATATAGAAGAATCATTAAAAACAAGCAGAGTGTAACAGAGTTTGTTATATCTATATCTTTTCTATCCTATCCATTCTTTATTAAAATACATAGCTTACCTGTACACACCACACCTGCATCCTCGCCATGTCCACACAGAGTAGTATTGAATCCACTGAGGGCACATTGAGAGAGGGTTGTCTCTTTGCCAGAACACCCAACTTGATGCAAAATTGGTCCACTACCCTGTCCAAAGCAGGCACCACGAGAAGCATTCACAGCTTCCCCACAACTCAGCTGTCTGCATAGCACTCTAGCATCGTTCAGGTCCCAGTTGCTACCACATATGGTTCCCCAGGTACCATTCTGGATCTCCACTCTTCCACTGCATTTGTTTGGTCCATCCTTAAGTCTCAGAGACAGGGTATCTGTCCATGGATATATTATAAAGACACATGTAATTACTCCTTGGATTAAAAATGGATTAGAATAAGGCATTTTACTAGCCTGACAAGCCAGACTATAACATCAAAATGTATAGTTTGCCCACGACCGATAGACCGAGCTCAATCCTAGGGGTGGAATCAGGGGTTGTCTTTCAAACGGGATAATGCTACGACCAATCAGAGCAACGTCAGCAAAACAGCAAATACATCCTTGTTTGAAACAAATGACTTGAGTACTTGAGTTTTTCTGCCCAGCTTTCAAAGAAAAGTCTTACTCTTCCAACTACTGCTATTATATTCTACTGCTGTTCCTTGTTCCTTGATGGTTCTTTGCACCATCAAAGAACCATGTCATTTTCGTGTTAAGCCCGCCCAACGACTCACTACAAAGATAGAGCATTGTGATTGGTCTTACCAAGCCTGTTTAAGACCAATGGTAGACCTACTAAGGGACAAAGTGGGTTTTCTTGTATTTTACCAGGGACAGACCACCAAAAATGGGGATGTCTGGCCACCCCACCTCAGGTTAATGACATAACAGATGTTTTTATTAGACCAGTTCAAAATCACAAAAATGTGCTTAAATAAAGATCCTCTTGAGTTGGCAAACAAACTTTTTCAAAAGTATTTTTTTTGTGCTGAATCCATGTTTGTGGTCCGCCAAGCTGTCTCTTAAGTGAAAGAGGGTATATTTGTATAAAATGTACATATTCCGTAGTGTAAAACTGTATATTGTGTGTAGTATAAACTGTTTACATATATCTGTTGGCTAAATAAGTGCCAAATTTGTCTGCAATTGGATGAAAGAAACTCAAAAACAGATTCTGACATAATGTATGAGGCCCAAATTAGCATGATGGCTGGTAGTCACAATTAATGGTCTAGGTCACTTGACTCATCACTCACCATTCCTTGATGATCATTTGAGATGAGTATATGCCACACTCATCTGCAAGCCATCAGAAACTTGCCAAAAAATTACCAACGCATATCACTGTAATGTGTTACATCACTCAGATTATCTTTGAACAGCTAAAGGAAATAAACATGCTAAACTTGACCTGGAATTCCTTCATTAAGTTGTTCATAATATTGTCTCAATAAAAACTAAAACATGACCTGCATGGCATATAAATGCTAAAAGCCTTTTAGACACATGCTTTCCAGTTCCAAAAGTATGGCAACATAAAAAAGCCTCTAAAATATATCCATTTCTGTAAATTATTAGGTAGAAGTCAAGCTTTGCATACTAGGCCTATACTTTTGTTTGTTTTGGGTTTTATTTGCTTTTATTTATACCCCACTGTAGCCATCACCAGCCTCTTCCCATTAGTTTTGAATCCAGTAACTGGACATGAACATGTGGAGTTTTATAGTTTTTGATGTTGCTACATAACCCTGACCCAATTGCGACTGTTTACTATTCAAGCCCAAAATGACAAAAAGCCTACTTTAAATTAAAAACAGAATAAAAGTTCTTGGATAAATATGAACCCAATTCACAAACTTTCATCAAAAGACAATATGCATACGTCTCCAAACTAATTACATTTGTAATATAAATGCTGCGGCCGGACACTCACTAGAACTAAAAAATATGAACATATCTCCTTGTAATCCCAAGAATATCAAATCTACGATAGGAGGAACAGCCTTTTGTTACCGTGCACCCCTCCTGTGGAACAAGCGGACACTCTCAATACCTTTAAGTCTAGACGTAACACCTTCCTCTTTACTCTTTTGGGAGGGACTGGCTCTGCTGTTGCCCCCTGTTGCGAGGCATGGTGGCCACTGACCATCCCTGCAGTGCTGCTGAGTTGCCATACATCATACCTTAGTTATGCTGCTATAGCCTTGTGCTGCCACAAAACCTTCATGTGTCATGCCGTACAACTCTCTTTCTCTCTATTACCCTCTCTCTCCATATTTACATATATTTTTATATACATATATGTATGCACAAATGACACATTTGCTCTCTGATGTGTGAGCCTGGCCTAATTCATTTGCTTCCTCTGTCCAGAATAATTTCAGCTGAGTGTCATCCCTGCCTCCTTCCTTTCACCCTCCCTTCCTTTGTGACTGACCCCCTCACAATGGCACTGTCAAACGGACCCTTATTGTTACCCCCATGACCCATAGTTTAACACTATGTGTGGCCGCTGCTACATTGTCCAGCCATAGTTCCTGATAACCATCTATGGACTGACTACCATGTAATGTGAAGTAAGATAATACTCTAACTATTATGAACCTTAGCTAAAACCATAGACAACTTGTAGTCTATCATGGTTACTACTGATTGTAACTTTCCAGCATGACCCCTGGCAGTTGGGTTAGCCCCTTGAGTCATCTGCCCAAGGTTTCTTCCTAGACTAACTAACATAAGGAAGTTTTTCCTTGCCCCTGTTGCTCTTGGGTGCTCTTTCTGTAAAGCGCCATGAGACAATACTATTGTAAAAGGCGCTGTATAAAACTGAATTGAATTGAATAAGGTCAAAAAATATATTTTCATGACAACTCATGCACCAGTATCATTATTCCCACCTTTTACCGTCAATCATACTTGTTAAACATGATAAAAAATGTTAATGTCAATTTAGAGGTCATCTTGGATATTGCTCTCTACTGAGCTGTAAGAATTTGCAGAATCCAAAGTCAATAAGCCCATATGCTTTTTCTTTTAGGCTAACGAGTGCCGAAAAGTCATGCCATAGGAGATTATCACTAAATATTATGGGTGGACTGTTGCTCAAATAAACTTTTACTTATGTCCTTAGCAATCAGCACTGACAACATGTTTGTGGGCTGTCATGTGAGTGTCTGTCCAGAGCCATCATGCCATTGTCTGTCCTAGGAAAAAAATTACACATATGTGAAGTACTGAACCCCGGTCTCTGGACCCTAGAGGAATGATAATACCACTGCTCCCACAACTTACCAAAAATCCAAACAGAAGTTAAAATACATTTGGCTTGTGTGACCTTGCATAGCTTTTTCTGCTCTAACTTTGGATGCATTTTAATTTTATTTCCTATTATATCTAAGGGATAATGAACTCCATGGCGTGTGTATATCAGTTAATATTGTTACCACGTTGTTACCACGTTCAAGGCGGTGATAAGGCCCCGATGCGGAGCGGATACCACTGTTGCCACATCTGCGCTATGTAGCTTTGCTAACAATTTACACGTTTTAATAGCTAACTCAGGGTCATTTGCAGAACTACTTCTTTCTGCGCAGATTGACTCATTGAAAAGTTACAGGCATAAACTGCGAGTTGGGCGAATTGATATGCTTCCCGAAAAAGTGGAATTACTTCCACTTGCCGTCTGAAAATAATGCATGTTCTAAATAGCGCATCACAATAGGAAAGCAGTGGTATTTTTTTAATCGCTAACAAGCATTAAGCTATACTTCCATTTTATGAAACTATCTACCTTTTTCTAAATCTGTGAACAAAACCCATTATTTAAACCACATTCTGAAAAGCCTTGAATCTTATCAAAACTGAACAATCATCTCAAAATAATTTTAACTGTCCTCAAAACCAGCTAATGTTGAAGCAGGCAGTACATTTTCACTGATACAGTAACATTTAAATTTACTCTCAGCATGGCCAGTGCATGCAAAAAAAAAGGTTTGAGGATTGAGAGGTGTGTGTTGGGGTGCACTCTGACCCTATTCAGCCTAAATGCAAAACGTCATGTGTTTAATATGAGTAGGAAACGTGATTTAACCCTTTGTTCACCCAGATGTTTTAAAATCTAAATTATTGGTGGGGACAGCAGACTGCGAACACAGTCTGTGCGCTGAGCAAATTTTCCGAACAGTTGGCATGTCCCTTTTACCGCGATAGAAGAATGGTAGTTATACAAGGGAGCTTGCAGCAAAGTAAGTTAGGTAGGAGCGATAACTGGCATTATTTTACTGGAAAGGATGTGACTTGACCAAGTCCCTGTGCAATCAGCAGTTATCCAAAGTCACTCAGTCTGAATGAGTTAAAGCCTTTCTCTTAATGTGTGTGACTTACCTGATAAGCCAGATATTCTCACAAGATGTGCTGTTGGGTGAAAACAAGCTTGGAGTGAAACCATGTCTATATCAGATGTTTTTACATCTATCTTCAAATTTTAAGAATGTGTTTCACCATTTGATATAAATAGTGTTGTCTTGTTCAGTTTGAACAATGTGATTTCCAAGATCAAATATCAACCATCCTTGCTCTCCTTCAGGTTTCCTTCCTTAGTATTTTAAACCAAAGATACCAACAAACTGTACATGAAATTGTAGCCTTCTACACTGGACTCAAATATAAGACATATCTTAGAACTTTCGCTACAAACACAGAGATCTTAAGCTTACCCAGCAACACACTGAGGAGAACTCTCAACATCCTGGTCTTTTTGTAGTATTCTATCAACTGTCTGTTGCTATGCTGAAGGTTTCTGTAAGAATGAAAGGCTAATGCAATGAACCAACACATTTGTTTTACAGCGGAAGGCAGCCTGTGGTTTTCCTCTGTACTTTAATTCAGTTCAGTTCCTCTTTTCAGTGATCGAGAGAAGGTTGTCGTAGCTCAATATAAATTAAAGTATCGACTAGAGTTGTTACTGGTGAGGCCACAAAATGAGCTTTGACTGTGTGGTTGTGGCTACTAAACAGTAACTGCATCGCTTCCTGGGGTGGGTCCATGTTGTTCTTGTTCAGAGGCTGAAACCAGGCTTCAATCTGTGGGGCATCACTTGGCTCCTGGTGTCTGAGTTGAACGGCAGGTATAAAAATGCCCACTGTAGCTGTATATGTATAGTGAGCAAACCCAAATCCCATTGCCTTATGAGACACGCTAATGATAGATGCTAACATCCACCCATGGGTTTGCATTTGTTGCTAGCACTCTCTCATCTGAGGTGTTGCGAGTTCTTTGGCAACAAATAGTCTGTGACAACCATGTAGCCTAGCCTGCTATCACGCCTGATGTTCCCACTAGCTGCCCAGGTTATAGGTATGATTTAGACTGTGGCCGAGGACAGATCTCATAGAAACAGAAATATTATAGTGTAGCAATAAAGTATCTGGCTAGTATGCTAAGTAGCCTGGAAATTGTGGGCTTGAATCCTAGCTGCTAATGTTGTGCCCTTGAGCAAGGTACATAATCTGTCTCTAGGGGAGGCTTGAAGTAATTGATGAATGTAGTTAGCTTTGGATAAAAGCATCAGCCAAATGCAGAAATAAATAAAAGAAAACAATCAGAGTTACAGCTGTGTGCTGTGATACAGCTTACCCAAATGGCTCAGTTTTGTAAAGAAGAGTAAGGGAAAAGAATAGCTTTCTGGTCACAGAAAATATATGTAATATTATAACACTGTTAAATACTTCACCTTTATACCACTGCTTGATGAAATTTTCTATTGTGATGCACTATTTAGAACGTGCATTATTTTCAGATAACTGCACACCATGAAGAAGTTCCACTTTTCTGGCCGTATTACACTTGCATATGAATCCCCCCAACTCAATGTGAAGTTTAAATGAATTGAATAAATTAAAATGAAATAAATTTAGAGGCCTGAAATAAATGTAGAGGCACAGCTTAGTGTGTATGGGAAATAGTGATTTTTATGAAAGCCAAGATGTGATAGAATCTTTCGATGCAGCACTTGACCATGGCAGACCAAACAAACGATACGTTCATAGCAACCATCCATTTAGAACTAGTAACAGCAGTTTATTCCAGTAATTCCATGTCAGGGCCCTATCACCACTTCAAATGTGCAATATTTACTGATATACGCACGCTGTGTACAGATCATGAAAAATCACCTCTGTAAAAAAAAAAAAAAATAAAAGAGATTGAGGAACTAACCAATATATGCTTGTGAAGAAACCACACTGCATAGATACTGTAAGAGATAATCAGACTAGAGAGAAAGAACTGGTTAAATTAGGATTGCTGCTACTACACTTAACACTGTAGCCATAACTGGCCCCTTGGATTACTTCCTTATTCATAGAATGGCTCTTACCATTTCCCCCTGAAACAAAGAAAAGGACTTTTTCAGCTAAGATTTGAACAGCACCTCTACCACCTACGCCACCACCGCCCCGATGTGTGTGTTTATGTGCATACGTTTTTGATGCCTGTTAGAGTGATGTGTACAACAACATGAGTAGAACATGTTATGTGTCCTAGTGTGTCTGTGTTTGCATGTGTGTGTGTGTGCATGCACACGTTCAAGTATTTGTTTGCATATGTGTGTGTGTGCATGTTTGTCTGTTTGTTTTGTTCACACACATTCATGTGTTTGCATATGTGGACTTGTGCATGTGTTTGTGTGTGTGTGCGCACATGTTCATGTTGTTATTTGTGTGTGTGTGTGTGTGTATGTTCACACATATGTGTTTGTGCGTGTGTGCACTTCTATATGTGTGCATGCACACATTTATGTGTTTGTCTGTGCGTGTGCATGTTCACACACGTTCATGTGTTTGCATGTGTGTGTGTGTATGTTCACACATGTTCATGTGTTAGCGTGTGTGCACTTCTATATGTGTTTGCATGTGTGTGCGCGCACATGTTCATATGTTTGTGCATGTGTGCACTTCTCTATGTGTTTGCATGTGTGTGTGTGCACATGTTCATGTGTTTGTTTATGTGTGTGTGTGTGCGCGCACATGTTCATGTGTTTGTTTATGTGTGTGTGTGTGTGCACATGTTCATGTGTTTGTTTATGTGTGTGTGTGTGTGCACATGTTCATGTGTTTGTTTATGTGTGTGTGTGTGCGCGCACATGTTCATGTGTTTGTGCATGTGTGTGTGTGCGCGCACATGTTCATGTGTTTGTGCATGTGTGCACTTCTCTATGTGTTTGCATGTGTGTGCGCGCACATATTCATATGTTTGTTTGCGTGTGTGTGTGTGCACTCATTCATGTGTTTGTTTGAGCGTGTGTGAGTGTGCACTCATTCATGTGTTTGTTTGAGCGTGTGTGAGTGTGCACATGTTCATGTTTTTGTTTGCTTGTGTGTGTGTACTTGTTCATTGTTTGTTTGCATGTATGTGTGAGTGCACACATCCATACGTATGTGTGTGCGTGCACACGTTCATATGTGAATACTGAAATTACATTTAACACAATTATGTAATATTACCTTTGCATTTATTTAAAGAAAAAAGTGTAGATGTCCCATTATTTCCCCACAAATTTCCCTAATGGTTTGTGTGTGTGTTTATCTCCACACAGTGTATCAGTGTATCTCTACACAGCCTTACAGCCCCAACCCCCCAAGCCATCCCCTACTGCACTATATGTATGAAATGGGAGGAGGACTGGTATGGGTAACAGATGCAATTTCAGTGCATTTCTTACACCCACACCCAGTAACTATATTCAGTGTGACAGTAAAATTTCCTTGTGACCTTGTATGTCATTCAGTAACCAAGTCAGAATAAAAGTCGTATTGTCTACGTAGGCCTACACTTATAAAATCGAATATGACAAAGTGATTATTTGTTCCAGATTGTTATTTTTGAGATTGTTGGGAGCCATAATTGTAATCATGCCCTAGTGTGTCTGTGTGTTTGTATTGGTGTGAAGGCTCACTTTCACTTTCCTGGTCCCATCTCTGCTGTGCCTTTATGTAAGCACCACACACACATTCTTACCTCTTTTCCAACAGGGCCATGCTGGTGCTGGACTTGAACTGGTTCTGGTCAAGCACCAGCACCAGGACTGACACACATGTTTCAGCACCGATATTTTTATAGCAAATTGTTAACATGGTTGCATTCACAGAGCCTTGGTTCGGTGGTCGGTAACTTTTTTGACTTGTAGCCTATCATTTATTATAATTTTAAATGATTAGTTCTGACACTCCAAGACAAAAACAGATATAAAGTATGTGCGCTGAAATAGTCTACATTCTCATTTTAGCATAATTTCACACTTTCACATTATGAAGGAACCCTGAATACTTTTGTTGTGACTTTGTATTCATGTCAGTGTAAAGCTAGCTGAGGGATTTATGGTGGTATTGGCCAGTGCTGGTAGAAGTTGTACTTAGAAAGCACGAATGTTGAGTGATAAGTGCATTATGGTAAACAAAACTAACTAGTGTCAAATGTTGTTAACTATACAGCAGAAGGTTGGGACAGCCACAAATCACAGAAATCACAAAACACAGCTTGCACATAACGTTAGCATCATTATGCTTACAACACAGCACTATCACGTTTGTGGTCCTGACTTCGGGACCAGCAATTTTAAAGAGCCGTGCTCATGCCAGCTTTCTGACAGCAGCACCAGTGATTGTTCGGTCGAAACACGCAGAACAAGTTCTAGATTGGGCACCGGCACCATGGCAGTGCAAACAAGCTATCTGTGCCTAAGTTCAAGATCAAAGTCCTAATCAGATTCTCCAGTGGATCTAATACAGTCACTCCGACAATGCCAGTTTCTGTGACCACTTACAGCTGTAGTAGTGGTATAGGATTTTACAGAAATTAAATGAAGTGGAATTTGGGAAGTGAGTCCTCTGAAGACACTCTCAGAAAGAGGCCAGTAAGAGAAAGTCATTGCCTGGTCTCAGGATACACGTCACAGTGGTGAGCTGAAAAGGGAAAAAAGGTTGGATGCAGCAATTAATCTCATTCTAGGAAGGCACAAAAACAAAGCATGTGTAAAATAACCAACCCCAGATTCAGAGGTATACATCTGGACCAGGTACATCTCCAACTGCAGTATATAGTGATGTCCACACAAGTCGTGAACATACAGTGCAGTTTACAGTAATATAACTTTGACACTTAATGTAAACAAACTTGTTTTTTTTCATCTAGCAGTAACAACCTGTCCCATTTTAACCACTTCCACTTCGTTTTGACGCTAGGCCTGGGTATTGCATGTTCTTGTGTAAGGGCAGGATGTCACAGTTCTTTTAAAGGCAAGGGGAAGTGTTTTTCAACCCTGAAAACCACCTAGTAATTGGACGGCAGTCTGGTGCAGATTTCAAATTAAGTGTGAAATGATTACCCAAAATACCTTTAGAATTTTCGCAGCAAGAGCCTAGAATAGCTGAAGAAAGACAATGGTCACCACTATGGGCCCTGTAGTGCAAAGGTGCACTGTGCCTTAATGGCTGGCGCAACCTGTCAGTACTTTTTTGGTACGAGCTCATTGTGTGTTTTTTTCCGCCAGAGATGCACATTGTATAGATAGGAGATGAACATAGCTACAAACGTCAAGTCTGGTTAATGGTGCCAAAATGAAAGGGCAGGGGGAAAAACAATCATCAGGTAGAGAAAACTGCTTAACAATAATAGAAGTAAAACTGAATAAAATGCATATGAGATTATATGTCTGATGTAACGTTTTGAGTTATGCACTATAAGCCTATCCATTCTAGTCCATATTCAATTCAGTTTTATTTATACAGCGCCTTTTACAATAGTATTGTCTCGTGTATCATAGTAGACCAAGGGAGCCATCTTTGGAGGGTTAGTGTTCATGCTCTGTCTTAATTATTACTGTTCCATCTGAAATGTTTGATGGTACAATATGGGCCTCTTTACAGTTTGGTGCTTAAGCCTATCTTGTTGTGGGTTTCTGCAATCAAGAGAACTGTCACAGATTTTACTAGATAGGGTGGCATGTGTGATGTAGGGACCTATGTAGGCTTATGTGTGTTTGCATGTGTATGTAGCAGCTATTTATTCCAGATTTAGGGGTATGCACTAGTTATTGTTATCCCAGCTGCCACCGTTGTGCCCTTGAGCAAGGCGCTTAACCCTAAGTTGGTCTAGGGGAGACTGAACAGCTGATAGTTGACAAGTTGTAAATCGCTTTGGATAAAAGCGTCTGCTAAATGCATAAATGTAAATGTATTTGGGGAATGAGCTGCATCTAGTACAGCTGTGTGTAATGAATGCAGGATTCCGAATGAGTGGAAGAATGAAGGGAACCACATACTAAAGATTCTCACAAGATGAAGCATTTTAGACGGGGCCAATGACAGTTGAAGTCTGCCATACTGATACAGGCTAAAACTGTAATTAATTGTTTTGGTTCAACCGTGTCTGCCTATTGTATGAAGATGTGATGCAAACTGTAAACCTGTGTTTGAAGATGCTTGATCCTTCTGAAGATACAGCAGTTAACTTTTTTGCACTTGTAGTTCTTGTTTAAGAAACTCTAATTGTTTCTGCATGATTGTCATTTCTTTAGAGTTGCACTCCAACTGTTTTTCTTTAATTGGCAAGGTTTTCATCTTGGCTCTCAACAACAGGTCCTTCTCATCTAATAATTTGCCTTGACTCTGATTTTTATTTTCATGGCCCTCTTGCTCTCTCTCTATTTTTGTTATTATTGTCAGATCTAAAACACATGTTTTTTTTAGTTTACAGGTCTACAAATACATTTCACAGCAACATTTACTTAAGTTAAAAATGTTGCTGTAAAGACCCATTAAAAGAAAAATATACCCATTAATTAAGATTAATACACCCAAAATCTCACCAATACTGAAATCTCCATCTTTATTAAGTCTTCCTCTGAAAGCACACAAGCAGAAAAGATCACAAGAATCTATGTTAAAATCTCTACATTTTGATGTGATTGATTACTTAAGTAAATATTGCTGTGAAATGTATTTGTCATGATCTTGCTCCCTGGGACCTTGGCCACCCACTGGACTCTGCATCCTACATGAAACCTTCCCCTACAGTATACTGGCAACTCTGTACTAAATAGTATACAGAGGTCTTTTTTTACATCTTTTCCCCCTCTATAAATGCCATAATGCAGGACTGCACATGATCAATAGCAAAAAGTGATCAGAAACACCATTCCAATGTGGAGTCCAGTGTGACAGCTGGTGGCAGAGGCTAAGTTGCATGTAGACCTTTATCTTGTGGGTGCCTTAAAGCACTATAGTATTCAACTTTTGTTGACTTTTAAAAAACATTTTTGGTTCTGAGTCGAAATAAGTAGGCCTATGGCAATTTTGTTGATGCAGAAAGACATTGTATACTGACTAGATGTACTATTCTATCATGCCACTTAGGGAAGCTTGATGTGATAGAGAAATCACTATAGACCCACTTGGTTTACTTTTTGAACAGCACAGTAGTGACACTGAAACAGAAGAAAAGGCTATTATCTGCTTTGTATTAAACAGGGCTGATCAGTATGCCACTGGTCCTTCTCTTCTTGTGTGTGTGCTACTACTTATTAGACCTAGTCCTGATGCAGATTAGCCTGACCATGCCTTTCTATGCACTTCTGTTTGATTATCATCTCCCTACGGTGCTAGTCTGGATTTGATTCTATTGAGTTGGTTGTCTCAGATGGCATTTTAACCTATCCAATTAGCGAACAGAAGGAGGAGTTGTGAACACTGAGCTAGAATGCTATTAGTCAAAGCAGGCAATCGATGAAGGGCTGATCGAATTGTTTTAAACTTCAACAGTCTTTGAAGCAATTGTTTTTTCACTATGGAATGTCCGAATGGGGTTTAAGGGCACTTGCTTGTGCTCAACTGTGTCCATGCTGTGATTTTTTGTGAATGAAAGTTGCCCTGCCATACATTTATTGGGTGTTTTAAATAGTTCTTTGAGGTCTCCAAATATGGTATGCAGTTGGGCTGAAAACCGGAAATTAAGTCATAAATTTAGTAATAAAGTTATTTTGTAGGCCTGCACAAACAGGCAAACAGACAAGGTGGAGGGAGTGGGAGGTTGAGGAAGTTTGTTTCCTTCGGGGAGGGGGAATCTCTGCTTCATAAGATCCATGCAGAGATTGCATGGAGCACAGCACAGACCATTTCAATGACTGACCCTCGCAGGAACAGTGGGGCAGAGTGAGCTGATTTCACCCCTCTCCACACTGAGCCAAGCTGTACACCCTGCTCCATATTGTGCCCAGCTGCAGCCAAGGCCAAAGGTCTATAATGGGTCCGGAGGAAACGGAGGTGACGAACTTTTTGGCTCTGGTGGACACGAAAGTTTCGGAATAAGTAAGCGCCAAAACACGTTGTGTTTGGCCACATTATAACTAACTTTTCCCAAACTTTTCACTTGATTTAAATATTTCATTTTCGGGAGACTCTAAGTTCGCAGGTAGGCCAATGCTCATGGCAATGCTAAACTAGCAAATGGCTATGAGATTTTCAATACCGATTAGCATTATGCTAGAATGTTCACTAAGTGTATTTGACGACAGTTTGTGTGTGTATGAAATCGGAAATGTCGAAACGGTATCGATAAAGTTTTTAATCAACTCTTGTAGTGTAAACGTCTAGTTTAAAGTGTTGCAGCATTTGCTTTTGAGTAGTCTAACTTTATTTTAACATTGCCTACAGCAGTGTATTTGGCTAAGATGTTCATTTATCGTGGAATACTTTCGGTTTCGTGTTCTCCTGAATGCATTAACTTTTCATTTCACTTATGGTGGCCAGGGATCTTATGAATCAGTTCATAAAATCTCATACTTATAAAGTCAGAAACACTTTAATAGTGTCCGCATTTTGTCATAAATGTTAAGGTGGCCTACCTGATTAGGCCTTCATCTAACGTTAACCTAGTGGTTCTCAAACGTTTTCTGTCATTCTGAGGGTGATGTTCATGCCCCCACTTGTTCTATTTAAATAATATAAGCTCATAACTTGTAGGTTTCTGGCTGTTTCGTTTTAGTGTAGGATATTGTCAAAGGCAAAAGCCTGCTAAAGGTAGGCCTATGTTAAAATATCCTGTTTGTCAGGTGTCTCCCTTGGTGGGGCCCTCTCCACCCAGCCTTTTATTTAACTCTGTATTTGACTGACTGATAAGGCCTAGTGTTTGCCTGCCTTCATTCAGTGCCAGGATACTCTCTACATGTCTGTGATTCTGCTCTTGGTTATGCATGTTCAATCTCCTAATCATTTTGAATTCACACACCATCTGTTGTACATAGGCTACAGTAATTTACCAAATCTAGGCAAAGTTGTGCCATTGTTAAAGGACAGCGCAAATTTAAAAACCAAAGCTGGATATTAACCATATCCTGTATTAACCACACCAATCTATTAACTAAATCTAAAGAAAAGTGTAGAATAAATAATTTCTACTAGCAACTAGGCTATAGCCTGTAGACTTGAGGGCTGATGAGTAAACTCTTTTTTGGACATCTCATATATCTTTTCATAGGAGGAACATGGCTGAAAGGGAGGATTTAGACGAATGGGGCTTCATCAGTGACCTTGAAGTGAAGGCTGTCAGAGAGTTCAGTGAATCCTTGGAGACCCAGAGCATCACATTAGCTGTCCAAAAGATCCAGAGTTACTTCAGCAACCTGGACCAGGTGATATTAAACATTGCCGTGACAGGGGAGTCTGGGTGTGGTAAATCCTCATTTGTGAATGCCGTTCGGGGCTTAGGCGATGATGAGGAGCAGTCTGCTCCAACAGGGGTGGTGGAGACCACCATGGAGCCTACACCCTACCCCCACCCTAAATACCCAAATGTAATCTTGTGGGATTTACCAGGGATTGGAACTCCTAGTTTTAAAGCAGACACCTATCTCAAGCAAGTTGGCTTTGAGAAGTATGACTTTTTCATCATCATCGCATCAGAGCGTTTTAGAAGCAGCAATGTTGACTTGGCCACTCAAATCCAGTCAATGAAAAAGAAGTTCTACTTTGTACGCTCGAAGATTGACACAGATATACAGGCTCAGAAGAGGAAGAGGAACTTCAATCAAAATTTGGTTCTTGATAAAATAAAACAGGATTGCGTTCAGGGTAAGAGACTGAATCCATCTGATCCAGAAAATGTCCTGTGTGTCAGATATAGAAAGGGCACTGCAGAGAATGTCCAGAAAACAACTATTCTAGTGAGTCCAGTGAATATTATGAAGATTTCCCCCAGTGCTTTATAGTTAAGGCTGCCACCTTGACAACAAACACCTCCCACCTTTATTACATCCCCATTTTCGTCTATTGTGATCGAGATCGATCGTGATTGAGTAATCGTATAAAGCATACTTTCGTGTTTTTAAACAGCAATATCAATACTGTGTTATGCAACATGAAAGGCCTGTTGAAATGACCAAGCAGTTGGCTGTTATTCCTGACCAAAAAGGTTTCTACTCCAACTCAAACACTCCAATCATTGGATGAAAGCTCAAAACCTTTGATTTACCTGCGTCTAAACTAAGACCATTTAGTGCATGTGTCATCTGACAGTGTAACAAATACATAACCATACACACAGTATAATGTAAACTTACTGTGAAACAAGTAGAACATAAAAAATATGAATTACAACTTCACAAATAAAGGCTATTTGTCCTTAGTTTAGAGAGTGTGTGTCTGTCCATCAGTGTGTGTGGGAGGGAGAGAGAGGTGATGAGCAGATGACATGAAATCCTGGTGCATTTACTCACTTAATGCTTACCATGCTTAGTCATTGCTATAGATTCATAACAGGCCATAACAGGTCGTTATTCGGCTAGCACCAACTTTTACGTAACTTTGTAGCTCAACTTGGTGAACTGCAGTTAACGTGCGAATGTTTTCTGCACAGGTCTTGGAGCGTTGACATTGAATGGTAAACCAGTTCTGCACCATGGTGTCCACCTTATGAAACATTAAATATACATGTTCTACCTTTTACACCGTCCATGAGCTGGTTTTCGAACGTCGCCATAGACAGTAAAATAAATCACGCAGCTTTACATCTTCAATGCGTATCAATAATAACACTTTGCTTAGCAGTAGTTTACAAAACACATTTTCTGTAATCAAATTCGAGTTACTTGAGTAAACATTTCAGCCATAATCGAGCCAAATCAGCCCTTTCCCATGATAATCTCTTGTCCCCCCAACACACACACACACACACCTTTACTGACTAATTTCCTGCTGGAAAAACTGATCATGGTGCAAACCTTGTGGGCCAACAGTTTAACAGTAAGTCTTAGCTTTCCTTGGGAGGTTCAGTAATCAAAGAGATTACTGTATTGGCAGAGCTTGTATACTGAAAAGTGTCCAGTTATTCATTTGTGTTCTTTGCAGTGATCATACATATACTGTAGGCCAGCATTTCCCAAACAATCATCGTGACCAAATTTACAAGCACATTTTTTAAACCACTGGAGGATTATTCAGTTACATACCTATATTTATCATTTATACCATAGGCCTACATCACATTATTTTGTTAGATCAGTTCGTTTTTCAGACTTTTGATTATAATATGGTGAGCCACATGAAATCTCTGGCAACCCACCCATGTGTCCTGATCCACTTTTTTGGAAACGGTGCTTTAGACAATGTTCTGTGGAGTCTGCTGTAGACTAATCTTTATCTAACTCTTTATGTAGTTCTGTACAAAACAGATTGGAATCTCCAGTGCTTTTCCAAAACCAATATGAAATACATGGCTACTAAACCAGCTTGCTGTTGTTTTAATTCACCCCCAAGGGCTTGTCAAGAGTGGTGTAGATTCTCCGGTGGTCTTCCTCATCTCCAACCATGACCTCCGCAACTATGACTTCAGCCAGCTGGAGGAGACCATGGAGAGGGAGCTTCCTGAACACAAAGGTTATGTCCTCCTGCTGGCCTTACCCAACGTCTCCACCAAAATCCACCAAAAGAAGGTGGCTGCTCTGAAGGCAAACATATGGAGGAAGGCCCTGCTGTCTGGCACCTGTGCTGCAGTGCCCATCCCTGGTCTGTCCCTTGCTGTGGATGTCAACCTGTTAATAACTGAGATTAAAAAGTACTACCAGGCATTTGGTTTAGACGATGATTCTCTGGCATGCCTTTCCTGTGTGACAGAGGTGCCAGTTGAGGAGTTTAAGGCTTGTCTCAAGTCTCCTCTCAACAAGGAGATCAGTGCTGATGTGGTGGTGAAGATGCTGACCAAAGCAGCAGGAGCAGGCATGATGGTAGCAGGGCATGTTTTTTTTAACATGTTGCCCCTCCTGGGATCTTTGCCTGCTGGGGGTTTGTCTTTTATCTCCACCAAACTCATGCTGGAGAACTGCCTTAAGGAGCTGGCTGATGATGCTCAGAGTGTCCTGATGAGGGCGCTGCAGACTGAAGTTTGACATACCAGCAGTACAGAGTTCTCATGTGTTGTTAAATATGTTATATAGCATTATTTTATTATATTATTATATGTTATATAAATATTATATTGTGTCTTACGAATGTTTTGATTAATCTTTTCAGTGATATTTTCTGTACAGTAAATATTGAAAGAAAATGTGTAATTCCATTAAGGACCTGGCTGACGATGCCCAGAGTGTCCCCATGTCCTTTTGTACAGAGGGTCTGGACATTTGGTAGTGAAATTTGATTGTTTGCTTGAAGTATTTAAGTTTTAAAAGACTGGATCAGCCTCTGAATGATGGCAATCTAGCTCTGCATTCACAACACCTCCCATTGTTTGCTGATTGGACAGGTTAAAAGGCCTCCAGAGACAACAAGCTCAGTGGGATCACATCCAGACTAGCACTGTAGGGAGTTTGTAATCGAGTGGAAGTGCTAGGAAGGCATGGCCAGGCTACTTCAAATCCTACCAAGTACCAAATTTTCACTAATTAGTTATTATGCTGCATGTTTAAATTTCAATTATGTAACATGGGAGAATGACGATAGCATGCATTGTTTGTTAGCTGCTACTACTACTACTACTAGTTATATTTCTGTAGCACTCTTCAAGACACGTTATAGTGGAAAGTGGACCTCACTAAAAATCACTAACACCCTCCCTGGTGATTCATGGCAGCCATTATGTGCCACAACACTCACCACACACCAGCTTGAGGTGGAGAACTAGCAGCAGGTTGGGGTTTTTAATGATGCAGACTTGCAGCATCCGGTTCCTTCCTAGTCTGTTTCAATATCTTACTGATCGCTAGAGGGATTCTAGCTTTGTCACTGAAGAAGCAGACTTGGAAGGCTTGAAATGCTTGACAGCTTCCATGTTTTACTCTTGCAAAGGAGGATGGGTTCTCTTTATGCAGACCTGAGTCTAGCTCCAATATGCTGACACTAAGAGACACTGAAAAGTTTATTTTGTGATGTAATGTCACACTCCCACTTTTTTAGACCGTAGCTCTTCACATTCCCTCTAACTCTATTACAGTTATAGTATGCTAATGCAGCAGACTTGGTCACATCGATGTTACAGTGTGCTGGTGAGGCCAGGAAGACTGTTCCTTGTGTTGTCTGTTGTTGTCTGATATATCTCATACATTTGTTGTCCTGCTACAAGTTCCTTGTGATTGCAGTAGTGTTGCAGATCCAACTGCCTCACATTAACAATAGTTAGAAGTTATCTACTACTGATCTTTGCCACTACGTTCATACTGAACTGTATAATGATCTATGCTCGTCCTCAAAGTCAGATACAAAGCAGTTTGAATGTTAAAAATCTTTGTTCTGTCTAATTAATTCAGCCACAGATTTGACAGGTCTGTCCATGTAGTATTCAGACATAGGCCTAAACATACTTGACACACTTACCTGTCTTCAGTCTATCTTAGAGAGGTGGCTGCTTTATCCTCTGATTGTTATGCAAATTACCCCAATGGATCAGATTTTATTTACAATAATTTGGAGTGACTGTGACTGCAAGACTCAAATCCTTGGGAGTTGTAGGAGGGGTAGGAAGAGACCCAACTCGGCAAAGAAGTGCTGGTCCAGAGTTGTGGTTATTGTCAAAAGAGAGTAAAAGTCTTAGTGAGATGAAATTGACTTTCACAGCAACAAGAACATGTTGAAATTCAAGTCTCATGGTCATAGTTGAGACATGAACCATGACAGGTTGGATATGCAACCACTGTCTAAAGTGACAACTGCATTTTCTTCTAGTCTAATAAGATAGACAGTAAGAAAGACAACTTTGTGCACAGGGTTGAATGCTGTGTGAGTTTGCTTATTTCAGAAGGTAAATAGGTGAATATGCTCCAAAGGACCCCTCCCCCTCCCTCCCACACACACACAAACACACAATTTCACTGCAGTTCACTTAAGGCAATTAACAATAACCACGTTACAAAAAACTTTCCTTGTTTCCTTTTATGTCCAATCTTATTTTAAAACCTGCCATACGAAAAGCAAAACTAAAGCAAAATATGCAAAACTAGAGCAATGCAAAACTAGATCAATTTGAATCCATTTATGCAAATAATACCCCAAACAACACCCACTGTGAGCACAATGTGTGTAGTCTGTCAGTGATTACCTCCATAGCTCTGATAGGCTACTCACTTCTGACTGGCACCATAAAGATCAGAGAGATAGACAACTCTGAGCGCAGAGCACTGAATCCTGTTTGTGCAGGTGTTTCTCTGGTTATTCACAAGGCTAATAAGGTAGGTAAATATTTTCCAGGAATGAGTTTCTTTGAAATGTGATTTTCTTTTACATTTTGCAATCAAATGAAAACAATGTGCAATATATGACCAGACTCAGATGTAATTGTATATCATTTTATAATTATGCAGATCTAGAACATCATGACAGATGATGATTATACCATTATTACTGACATTGAGGTGGATGCAGTTAGACAATTCTCTGAGGATCTTGAGACCCACAGCATGTCATCTGCTGTTGAGGGAATACAAAAGTACTTTCATGAACTGAATAACGTTTGTCTCCATATTGCCATAACTGGGGAATCAGGTGCTGGAAAATCCTCATTTGTGAATGCCCTCCGGGGGCTGGGAGATGAGGACGAGTTGTCTGCTCCGACAGGAGCGGTGGAGACCACCATGAAGTGCACATCCTACCCCCACCCTGTCTACCCAAAACTTGTCTTGTGGGATCTGCCAGGAATTGGAACTCCCAATTTCAGAGCTGAGGAGTACCTGGAGAAAGTGGAATTCCACCGTTACGACTTTTTCATTCTGATTGCATCAGAACGTTTCAAAAGTAGCAGTGTTAAGCTGGCCAAACAGATTAAGGAAATGAAGAAAAACTTTTACTTTGTGCGCTCCAAACTTGATGAAAGTATACGGGCAGAGAAAAGGAAAAAGACCTTTGACCAAAAGAAGGTTCTAGATCAAATACGAAAAGACTGTGTGAAGGGTAAGATCCTAAAGTAACTTTAACTGTATAAGCTTTAAATGTATACTTACTATGTGCTTTAAGGACAGCCCATAGGCCCTTGTGTGAAGAACACATCACAATCACAATAGCATCGTTGGCATGTTACCATGCATGTATAAGTGAAAAGATAACAAATGAACAAGAGTGCTTGTCCAGACTTGCTGCTATAGAAACATTTTCTAGATGGGGGCAGACATAAATTGTGAACAACCGTGTTGATAGGTCACCTTGGACAAGACAAAAACACTGCTGCAGGCATTATTGACCTGTCCAAGGCATTCAATTTTAGCTATGATTCTGAACATACAGACATAAACATAGACTACAGAATAGTCCAAACCATATTATATATGTGTATACTAAATGATTTAAAGTTTATCATGAGTAATTTACTAATGGGCTATTATCTGAGTGGTAGTAAAAAGTAAACAGTTCTGTAGCTCCTTTATTCATGTAAAATTTCCACAATTATTTTTGAATTCATTAATCCTAAGGGCTTGAAGAGAGTGGAATTGAGTCTCCAAAGGTCTTCCTCATCTCCAGTCATGAGCTCGGGAACTTCGACTTCAATCAACTGCAGGAAACAATGGAGAACGAACTGCCAAAACACAAGCGTGAAACACTTCTGCTTGCCCTGCCTGTTCTTACTTTGAAGATCTTCCAGAAGAAGAGAGAAGCTCTGCAATCTGGAATCTGGAAGTTAGCTCTACTGTCTGCTGGTGTAGCAGCTGTCCCAATCCCAGGCCTCTCAATATGTGCTGATGTGGGAATTCTGGTGACTGAAATCAAAAGGTATTACCAGACCTTTGGTTTGGATGACCAGTCCCTGGAAAATCTCTCCCGTCAGACAGAGGTGCCTATTGAGGAATTTAAGGCTTGTCTCAAGTCTCCACTGAACAAGGAAATCAGCAATGATGTGGTGATGAAGATGCTAACTAAAGTGGCAGGGGCAGGTGTCATGGTGGCAGCACACTTCGTCAACCTGTTGCCTTTGGGCTCTGTTCCCGCAGCAGCTTTGTCTTTTACTACCACTAAAGTCATGCTTGATAAGTGCCTGAAGGAGCTGGCCGATGATGCCCACGCTGTCTTAAAGAGGGCACTGCCGCAAACATCTGTGTGACCAATCTCAGTGCTCTTTATAATTACAGCAACACTAAATGTACTTACAGTTGTGTTCAGTACATGCACATAGTCCTAAGATGTAAGCATTATGCAACATGTGTGCAAACGACAGTTGTTCATATCATCTGTGATAGCCTGCACTTACTGCTCTCATATCTGTTTGCATTATACTAAAATGTACTAGCTCTGTATTCTTTTTCATTTCATTAAAGATGGTTGAATATGAAAACTTTTTTTTTTAGTTGTCATACTTTTTGTTTGTTTTTTCAATCTACTGTTTAACTTGAAATAATAAATATGGAGGACGCATAGCAGAACTTGAATGTACAGACAGATGAGGCATCACTTGAACACAGGTGCTGGTCAGAGAAGGATAGGTGATATACTCAATTTTCAACAGTCAATGGGACAACAAACTGAACACAAACGACTGAACATACACACATTACACGTGTCCTTGTCAAACCAAAACCTGCCTCTCTTTAAATGGGGCAGTGATAGCCTAGAAATTGTGGGTTCAAAACCTGACTGCCACCATTGAGCCAGTTACTTAACCCTAAGTTTCTCTAAGGGAGTCTGGCATTGAAGTAATTAATAGTTAGATAGTGTCTGGTAAATGCATGAATGTAAATACTCACCACAGATACACTTAGTGGTTATTATAACACTGTCATTCTGTGCTGTGTCCGGTCTAAAGAAAATGAAAAATTGTCCAAATTTCTCTCCATCCCTGCTCCTGACACATCGTATGAACCACAACTCTTATAAGCTCATCCCTCTGGGAAGGTCTAATTTCTTTCTGGATTACTTAATAGTACGTGAATTCAGCAAGCTACATGTTCTCATGCTTATTTTGCTATAGGCCTACTGTATGGTTTGTCATTTGTTGAGTAAGAGTTTGTGGGTGAAAGTGAGCGTGTGATGGATATAGAGTTGCAGAATAGCCTATTAAGAAATGTAATGTGGCCTACTGTATATTCAAAGTTATTCTTCTTATCACACAACGAGTGACTAGCGTCATTGGAAAGTTCAGGCCACACAGTTTCACCTGATATGAGCATGGTATCTCTCTTATATAATGTGAAAAATAACTGATGGTGTCTCCAAGCATGAAGGAGAGAGCCTGAGACATGGGGAGGGGGGGCTATGCACCTTTCAGTAATGAAATGAGAAACAGAATGGCTGAATGGACAGAACAACATGAATGAGGCGGAGTGGGCCACTAAAATCCACCAGGAATATGCTGCAGGAATATGCAACAGAGAAAACCAGACAATCCAGTAGAGAGGGCATGCTGTCCCCGCCTGTGCATGCTCAGAAGAACACAAACATGGTTGAATCAGGCAGAGGCAGAGTGCTATTTTCTCTAGCATGAGCACATTCTGCAGCATTATGCTTGAATACATATTATGTTCTCTCTAAATGTATGTACGAGATTTTCGCGGGTTATTCATTCAGTGTTTGAATAGTCATGTACGTCAGGGTCGGCAGCATTTGATTCACGGACATATTAAAATATTGTGGGCTGGTCAATCTAGTGATAGTCATATGTTAATCACATTTTTATCAGCAGCCATAGAGCAAACACTTCATTTTGATTAGAAGCATTACATATAAAAAAGGAGGCCTTAAGGCCTCAACTTAAGGATAAAAATCAGGGAATATTGTTCCTTCACTGGATTCTTGCGCAGACCCCTTCTGCAGAACGCTATCTATCTCTCTGCTTGGTGCATTAACTGTGACTATTGTCTGGTTGAAGTAACTTTGCAGCATGGTGAATAAAGATTCACATCAAAACATAAACATGATGTTTTTAATCTCTCTGCCTGATGAAAAAGATGCAGGCAGAATCTGGAGGGTGGCTCCCAAAGATTCTAGAGCAGAGCGTACTGGCAGCTCTGCAGTCTGCAGGCAAAGCTGTTGTTCCTGACTTCTCTTGCTGTGCAAATGTGTGATTCCTGGTCTTAATGATAAATCTCTGGACAATCTCTCCCATCAGACGGAGGTGTCAGTAGAGGAGTTTAAGGCTTGTCTCATATCTCCTTTTAATGAAGAGATCAATGGTGATGTGGTGGTGAAGATGCGGACTAAAGCAGCAGGAATGGGCATGATGGTGGCAAGTGACTTACTCAACACTCTGCCCTTCATGAGCTCTGTACCTGCTTCCTGATCACCAAACGCACACTGGAGAACTATCTGATGACACCCATAGAGATCTGTAGAGGGCTACAAAAGTTTAAATTATCAAACATCATGAATACCATGTCATGTTGCAGCAGAGAGGTTAGATGTGTGCGCAGTTACTATAATTACTGAACATGTGTGTAGCGGATAAATTTTGTTGCTATTGTTATGGCTGTAATTTAGTAGGCATCTAATTGTAATGATAGTGATAGCACAACACAAATCCTAACTCTAAACTCATTCATTAATTATAAGCAGTGGCAATTCTAGACTTTTTTTGGCCGGGGTGTCCCTTAGGTATACAGAATATTATTATTAGAATATATTTTGTGCTGTTCAATTCACGTTCACATGTCTCAAAGCATTAATCCGATCATCACATTTTGACATGCACAAGGGGTTTCTCACATTGTCCTTTTGTTTACATCCATCTGTCGTCCCTTAGCTAGCACCCCTTAGCCTACTACCAGTTGTGGATTAAATGCTCTTTGTAACAAATAAACACATTGACCTTGATATACAAGGTCTGTATTGTGCTCCATTAAAATGATGGCAGCTGTTTACATTATCATCCAAATACGTTAACTTTCACCCGTTTGGCTAATTAATGTTAACGTTAACAAGGTAGCAGTCAGCTAATGCCACACTTAGCACCCTATGGAAGTATGTAGGTTACTACTTTCTAGCATGCTAGCTACATTTGTATTGTAAGATAAGTGAAAATACAAACTCATTTGCGGTCATTTCTGTAACTTTGTGGTGCCGCTAGTACTTTTAAGCTATTTGTGTGTATATTTGAGTCACCACGCATTTATCCCTACACATGCGCAAACAGGAAAATGTAGTCCATGAATCCAATTGCACGTTTACATGCCCGATCGGTTTATCAAAAGGTGTACACCACTTCTCTCAATCTAATTGAAATTTCAAACAGATCAAGCTGAATCTGATTGGATGGCATGGATACGTTGTATTTTTAATCAAAATTTTTGATCTTACAAAGCTCCTTTAACAATGCTACTACTGCAAATAATAATAATAATAATTCTTTCCTCTGGTCGTCATGTTCCAGAGTTCAGAGAAACTTTACTTGAGACTTAAAACCTTACTTTTTCTTCAGAATTTCAGTGTAGAAACACAGGGCAACATAGCACATAGCAAACATGATAAACACATATACATATACAGTGTCACAGGAACAAATATCACAGAAGAGCTTAAACACAGGGGCAAACTAATCACAGGACATGAACCATTGGACAGAGGCAAAAGTACACAGGTGAGAACAATGTAGACAACAACTAAGCGAACCAACAGGAGGAGACACAGGTGGAACCAATGACCAGGAACTAAGACGCTGGAAGAACACAAGATCACACGACAAAACTAGGAAGTAAAAACAAGCAGGACAAAAACCAGGAAATAAACAGAGGGCATGGACACAAGGTAGGGTAAACACAAGCACACGGGTAACAGGAAATAAAACACAGGAAGAACATAGAAGTACAAGAAACACAGGGGGACCAGACACAGAAACACAAGTGAAACTGTGAACAGACCAAAACCCTGACACTGGGACTAAATAATAGTCTAAGAGGTAGAGTAAAAAAGCAAACAAACTGGTAAGTCTTGTTTGTTTAACCAGAGCATAATGAAGCCAGTCGACTCAGTGGTCAGCTGCTATGCTTCACTGTATGCATAGCCCTGTGCACCACTCTCTCGGCATCCTGGCTGAAGTCTGTGACTGTCTTTTTCAGCAGGTAATAGGCAGCTGTGAAGGAAAGTCCTCCAGAGACAACCGAGCCCAGCACAGGCACCCTGCTCTCCAGCTGTCTGATGAGGATCTGAGGGGCCGGGGCCAGCTGGGACAGCATCTGTTCCAGAGTCCCTGACTCCAGCTCTCGACCCAACGACGACTTCACCTCACCATAGAGATCCTGCACACAGAGTAAAACTGCTACAGTAAATTGAGAAAAAGTTAAGAAAAAAAGGAGAGTAAACTCAAGGATCAGGGGATGGAAAGGAAGTGCCAGCTTCTGCAACAGAGCTCAGTCACAGAATTTGTGATCTATAGTTAATCTTACTGTGACGCCCCCCCTGGGCTTGTCTCATGTTTTCTGTGTCTGTCTTCCCTCTTATTAGGTTCTGTGTTCTGTGCTTGTGGGAGGAGTCTTCCAATTATGGCTGAGGTGTCACACTGGCGTGCAGGTGTGCCCTGGCGTTTTAAGGAGCTGCTCCTGTGACCATGAGGGATCTTTTTTTGCTTTTTGGCTTTTGAACACTCAACATGCACTCAACACATCTGACTGCCACTTCACAACACAACTGGTTCCTGACTATTCCAACCTAACCCATTTTTCCACTTCCACTTCGCAACACAAATGGTTACTGACTAATCGAATGTAACCCATTTTGATTAAATAAATAGTTCTCACAAATGGATTCAGCACCTTCACCTCCATTTTGTTGTCGTGGTTTCAGCTGGCCCATGACACTTACCTGATATGTTGTTCCCGTCATGGCCGCCAGGCGATGCAATGATGCCTGGTCCAGGCCAAAGTTCCTCTGGTACACCCTCAGTGTGTCCATGAGCTTAGGCAATGCCCCACCTATTGCGTCCCCACGGGTGAAACCATCCAGACAGGCAGACATGGCGACTTTCCACAGCTCAGCAGACAGCACCTTTAAGGGTATCCCCATTTACATTTAAGTTTAAATAAAGTTTTAGTTTAAAGTTTTTTAAATAAAGTGTTTGTGATAAATACCTAATAAATTATTTTATTACCTGTAGTAAAAAAAAACAGCTGAAGAGGAAATGTAGGTATGTAATTTGTAAGGATAGAGAATGTCTATGAATGTTCTGTGCCCCTTTAGCTTAGTTAATGAACAGTGTCATAACCATGGGACAACCAGGGAGCACAAATAGCTAGCTAACACACATCTGTACTCTAAGTCTAAGTCTAAGTTATAGAATGGAGACAGACATCCACTACACCTTTCTCTTCTGCTCCAGGATGGAGGCTGTGTAGCTGGGTAGGGAGAGGAGGAGGGCCCGTCTCTTCAGCCCCTCCAGATCCTCCAGAAGGCTGGAATGGAGCAGAGGCAGGTCGAAACACTGTGGCTCAAAACATGAGATCAGGAAAACCTTTTGGTCCATCAGCCCAGTTCGTTCCAGGTTCTGCTGGCAGTCTGTTCTTATCTTCTGCAGAACTTCTGTTTCAGCCAGAGACTGTGGACCTTGTCGGCGTGCATTTGCCTGGAGTTCTCGATCTATTTTGTTGCGGACAAAGTAGAACTTTTTCCCAGCCTGTGAGATGGCATGGGCGAGTTGTGCATGACACTCTCGGAACCGCTCAGAGGACAAGATGATGAAAAAATCGTATCGTAACAGAGCTACATCCTCCAGGTAACGTTCTGGTCGGAACGCTGGAGTTCCTATCCCCGGCAAGTCCCACAGACGCACATTTGGAATGGTAGGGTGAGCATATGCCGATGCTCCCTGCGTGGTTTCTGTGACACCTGTTTCCGCAGCACCGGGGTCGTCATCATGGAGACCACGGAAGGTGTTGATGAAGGAGGACTTGCCCGCACCGGCCTCCCCTGTCACTGCGATGTCCAGAGAGGTGGAGTCAGCCTGCTCCAGCATACCTCGGACCTGACCCATCACCACAGAAACCACACCAGATGGCAGCATGGAACTCATCTCACTGATCTCCCACTCACTGATTGGCTGAGGGGATGCCATGGTGATGTACACAGCCTGAGAAATATAAAGTCAGTGAATTAAGACTTTATTAATTATTACTTTTGCAGAAATTGTTTCAGATTTCTGATATACTGTATGCCTATAATTTCCAGGGATGTAGTGGAGGCTCACACAGTTCTTCTCAGCAGATCAGATTTTATGTGTAGCCAGCTGGTCTATAGCTGTGCAGCTCTGTAAGTAAACCTCCCTTCCGATGCCAGAGTAACTCTATGTAACTTCTTGCCATTATTTGAGATAACCTTTTTTTCGGTTTTATTTTGTCTGCACTTTAGGTAGCCAGTTCACTGGAGTTGTACACCAGAACTCCATAGTGTTGCTTTACAGGAAAGATTTGGAGTTCTGGCCAATCTAGCTGTATTTACACACCATAACGAGCTCAAAACCATACAATTTGCACCTAAACGTTGGATAGGCCTACTAGGCTGATGTTCCATTGTGCACTACACTGATACCTTCATTAAAATATAAAGGTTTAGCCTATCTGTGCTCCTCTCAAAACAGCATCTACTCAGGGAAAAAATATAGGCTCCAGGTCAAGAGAATAGTGCAGCCTGTTAAACTGGCTACATTTAAAGAAAGAAATCTGTTTTTTTCATCATTCATAAATTTATAAATTTTCTCATTAACTTGGCAACCCCAGTTAATCTTTGAGAACAGTGCAGTTATGCAAATCTGTTGCTGTTGCACATCAGTAGATTCAGGATGAACGCCGCGACTGCCTGACCCACAAACTCAGGTTGGTAAAGAAAGTATAGCTCTGTGGCTCTTAAATAAAATACCAGCACGTCAGTAATGAAAACAAGTACTTCCAAGAAGCGGTTTGATCGTATAGCCTGAGCATTTGTAAAGGCACATTTGTAAATCTGCTATGGCCAACATGCACCTGCTTACGCTGACAGTGCGCATGGGACACACTGGGAGAGAAACTGGATAGGAAATCCTCCGTGCAGGGTCTAATTTACTGAGGGAAGTTAAAGTTGAGGACACGGTGGTTTGTAGCCGTGTCGATGTAATCCTCAAGTTCAAGGAACATTCCATAAATTTTTTTTTTTAGATATGGTGCTGCCACAAATAAAGTGGGCAACATTTTGTGCAATGCTAAGAAACTGGTTGCGTTTGTTCTGATAGGATGTGATGAATGTAATCTATTGATCTAAAAAAAAAAAAAAAAAAAAAGACGGGGCACTACCAATACGCCATGTGCTAGAACAAACAGCTCAAAATTGCTTCTGTCAAGTATCGCCATCTAAACCTTTGCTTTAAGACAATGGAAATCGACCATTTCAGCCTCGTCATATAAAGGTAGGGCAGAGTGCATGTATTGACGGTGCGAGAGGAATTCATTGTATAGGCTGTTTATGCCATTTAGTCCATGTTAAGGCTAAGCGCGTATCCAGTCTATGAATTTGAATTAAAAGTACTTTGATATGATATGGAGCCCACAAAATTGAAACGGTAACATAAGAAATTGTATCAGACGGCTGCAATAGACTTACTGACCACCAGAGATTAAGAAAGGGTTGCAAAAAAATTGTAATCATGATATTTATCGAATGAGGTCATAAAAATGCTGAAAAGTGAAGGTTTAGCCTACCCGTTCCTGGTCGATCGTTATAATCCTGTTGCGCTGAAGTTAATTCAGATCTTCGCGTGATCCGCTGTGGCAGGTGGCAAGTCCAACTTTAATTTCTGAGGCTGTCAGTGACAGGTTTCCGATGGCCTTAGGTCTATGTCTTCTCAACCACTTGGTGGCGGTAAGAGTAAAATTAGTAGCCTAAATAACCCTAGCAAGACTGTACTATGACCTGGGATGTGGATTGTAAAAACGTGCGCTAATTTTAGATAATATTTGTTAATAACTTTAAGAAACAACTTAAAGTATGTGCACAATTTAGTCAAACGATCACTCAGAATGCCAAAAAATGTCACCTCCCAACTGTTTCATGCACAGCAGGAGGCCTATGCCATTTCTTGAACAGCTATTGTCTGAAGTTAGGAACTTGTTGGCAGCTGAGTCAAAAGATGATAGGTGTCATGTCACCTGATGATATTGTGAGATGGTACTAACACTAATGATGCAGCGGTCGTGAGTGTAATAAATGAATCAAAGGTCATTTCGCGCATGCAGTTTTAAAGCATAGGGCACAGTTCCTCCTCTCAGCCTAGACATGTGCAGAACTTCTGTATTTACTCAACACTGGAGCCCTTATACAGGGTTAATTGAACTGAAAATGTTGTGTGATAATGTCGTGGAAAACCACCTTGATGCTTGCAAACCCCACAAATCAATATCCTAACCAACCCAACAAACTTGGTCCAAACCAAGAACTCACTGTTGGAGTAAAGTTGTTGACAAAGACTTTATAATACCAGCAAAGTATACAAGAGACAATTGCCCCAAAGTATAAGTGCTGAGCAGTGTGAAGGAGATCCGCTGCAGAGAGGATACCGTTTACCTTGAGAGTTGATCAGGCTCTGACTGTCCCTTCCAAACATCTACCCCTTATACTACTAGAATCACCCAGAGCCCCCCCCCCGAACCACCTGCATCATATTAATTAATGTAGGAGGCCCTGGTCCTGTTCATATTGGTGGAATTCCTCACCCACCCATCATTCTTGCTGGGTGTTTCAGTCTGTACATTCCCTTCGTCTAATTGGGGCCCATTTCCACCATGGTTCTCATGTGTAGCGCACCTATTCCTTTCATGTTTTCTCATTTTGAACACATCCACTGAACAGCGGATCTCCGTCACTGCCCCATATCATGATGTCCACCCAATGTATAATCATTCTTCAACAGGTCATGGTGCCCTCACAAACTGAGGTCTCTCATGCACAATACGTGCTTGGAATCTACCCAGTCCCAGGCGTCCCAGGCTCCAAAGCACATTCCTTCACTAAACCTTGTCTGTTCTCCTACTCCCTTTCCCCTTTTATCTGCCTGGAGTATTTCGGCCTTCTGGGCTACCATTAAGATGTTGCAAACCACCCTTCTTTCATAAGTCAGTATAAGCATTACACTCTCAGGTTAATATTGTGTACTAGTACTATATTCTTTATGATAATATGTGATAATAATTTCCACAATAAATGTTTTTTTTTCTTTTTTTGGAAGGTTGAGGGCGAATATGTAATCTGGCCTGGGGCAAGAAAGGCTCTAGTTAAGAGTTGTCATCTGGTAAGAGACACTGGTTAGTGATATCATAGTCCGTGTCCGAGAATTCTTTGACTGACAGGTGGATAAGAGCCTCTTTCAGTGGATAGTTTACCCTGCTGTAATCATTATATTTATTGAATGAGCATACCTCAGGCCACAACTACTCAACTTAATGATCTCAGAGAAAGAGGTCAACTTGTAACTGTGCATCAGATAGGCAATACTGACGGGAGGTTGTGAACATTTTCAGGCACTCATCACAGCATCCAAATCCTGTGCCAAACACTTGGGTCCAAATACAACAGCAATTAGATTTTTTCTTTTCTCTCTTTTAGTTGTGTTGTCAATATTTTATTTATTATTGTTTATCATTTATTTCTGTGAAATAGGTGGAAACACAAAGTCATTTACACTGAACAAGTGAAAAATGGTATGCCTTTGCAGATCTTATAAATCAGTTAAAGGAATGAGTTGCGAAGTGCAGACATTTTCTTGTAGTCTAGGTGTCTCTCGATTACCGGAAAGTCCCACTTGAGGACCAGTACGATACCTAACCAAAATGTTACTCTGGTAGAAGTTCAAGTTGCCCACTAGCATGTTACTCAAGTAAAAGTATAAAACTATCTTGTATTTATGTACTTAAGTACAAGAAATAATCTATGATTAAATGTATTTAAAGGGTCCCTGCAGTACATCTATAGGGTTTTTAAAATTGTTCTCTGATGTCTATGTAGAGCATTCTAGTCTCGCCTCCTCGTGGAGCCGGAAATGTTTTTCCCAGTCATTTTCACCATTAAGAAATAGATTATAACCCACTATCTGAACCACAGAATGTGGAAGTCTAACTAGCCACAGCAAGACAAAATAATTGTCTGTGGTCATAAAAATGCCACAGGTTCATATGGCATCAATCTTGTTTTAATAAAAGCATCTTTTATTTGTGATTTCATGGGGAATTACTACACTACCCAACATCCAGAAGTGCAAATCAGCGTAAAATCGCACTTTTGATTGCTGGTGTTTCTGGTTAGTATAGAATTTGTTTATAGCAACACAGACCAGTCACGTAATGAAATTTCTCCGTGCTGGGAGGGAGCAATGGTGGCAGGGGAAGTAAGAAACGATCAGGTAAAACATGCAGGGCTAAATATTGTTGGGTTATAAATGGTATAAATTGTATCGCTCGCAATGACTTTCAGGACAATTAGTTCCTTCACTTTGGAGTAAAAAGTATGTACACAGTCGTGTACCTTTTCCTTTTTTTGTCTTTTACTTCTACTTATGATGTCAGGAGCATTGGCTAACTCTATTTACATTAGTTCACTAATGTCAGACTTGCAAGGAAAGAAGAACAAAACTTATGGAGTATTACATTTCAGAGGAGGAAATGATACATCCACTGCTTGGAGATTGTAAATACACACTTCACAATGGTAAGCTTGGAAGGGTTTCATACTAGCCAACATAACCAGATAACTGCTTCGTTATCACAACGTTACTGTTACAACCACAGGTGAAAACTTACAAAGCCTGTTGTATTTCCAGAATTGGCATGTTATTCTTTTTGAAATGTGCTGAAATCAGAAATAATAATGGATTTCTCCAAAAAACTGTAACTGCAGCCATTTGTCCCTTAGCTCCTGTTATCTAGGCATAAAACTAAAAACGAGATGGTTGAAAAATCACATACACACTGTCAAAATGAAAAATGGTGACATCACATCTACAAGTTTCACTTGTCCAATGACAAGTCAGCTTCCCCAAAACTCTGTTGTAGTCACTTAGTCGACCACCAAATTCTGATATCTGATACTTGTAACTATGCAGCCAAATGTAGTAAAAGTATATTAGCTCAGGAAAAAAGTAAAAGTTGAAAGATTTTTAACAACTCAGGTAAAGAATAGATACTCCCAAAACATACTTAAGTACTGCAGTGAAGCATTTAAAACTATTTACTATACATCTCTGCTCTGTCTTCCTAGTTGCAAGCAGCTTTTACTAATTATCTTGGGGGTTAGTGAGACGATCTGGAGAGAAGTACATTTTCACATCCAGAGTTGAGGGGCGACATTCCTCAGGAATGTGATTCTACTCATGTGTAGTCCATGTGCAACCAGCACGCTCTTGTGCATGATAACTAAATTCATGAAGCACATGGCAGCCTGCACGTGTCGCATTGATCATTCAGTTGTGATTGTGTGTGGAAGTATACCACAGTCCTTAGTCATCACTTTGCAGTATATCAGTATGCAGTATATCCATGCAGTATTTATACATACAAACCTACCTGACATTTCTACCTGCCTTATCTATTCATTTTATACTATGATTTTGTCATGATCCTGCTCCCTGGGACCATGGCCACCCACTGGACTAACGCTGCGCTGCAGCTTCTGTGTTTGTTTATGTCTCCCATGTGCTTCTGTTCTGTCTGCCTGCCCTGCCCCTTTCTCCTCCCCTGCTCCACACCTGTTCCCCATGATCCTGTTTCCCGTAATGAGTGTCAGCTGCCTCCTGTTTGTCCTAGTGCTCCTGCTCCCTATATAAACCCCAGTTTGTTCTATGTTCCTTGTCTGATCGTCTGACCATGTACCCTGTGTAGTAAGTCTGTTACCTAGTCTGTTCGCCTGCCTATGATCTCTGTTTCCCCGTGCTTATCCTTATCCTTGTCCTTGTTTCTCGTGTTTGCCTTATCGGAGTCTTGAGTTTTTTGCATTCTTGTACTCTTTGGATATTCTTGGATTTGAACTGCCTGCTTTACAATCTGGATGTTTAGTTTTTTGTGATTCCTCCTGCCCGTTTGATCCCTGACTGTCTTGGTACCCTGCCGATCTTTTGTGTGTTTTTCCCACTCTTTGGAAACCTTTTGTTGGATTACTTGCACCTTTTTGTTGATGCTGATCTTCTGAGCTTTTTTCCCTTTTTGTGTGATTTTTTTGACCACTGTAAATAAATCTGCACTGATCTGCATTTGGGTCTCCGTCTGATTCTCACAGATTTTATACAGGCGACTGCTTAATCCTTTGATTCTTGGGAATAACACACCCTTCTCACTGTAAAATAAGACTGGGGCGGCCTGGAATACCACTGATGGTTGTACCTCCCACAATAATCTGAATTCCAAAACTTGACACCAAGTACCACCAATGATCAACTTCTACCCACAACAACCGTGTTTAGACTCCTGTACCTGGGCATCTTTTTGATGGTCACAAACTAAAACAGGCAGGTGAACTGTCTCGATTAAGAGAACATGTTTTATGTGTTGGTTTGTTTTTTTACATTGTGAGGTTCATGCACAATTCAAAATATTTGATAGAATAAGTGACAATGCAGATGCAATACATGAATGATATAATTATATAATAGAATTAGTGTCTGCCATAGATAGGTTATGAAATATTTTTACATGATTTGCAGATCAAGGCCATCATGGCAGATTGTAACTGTGACTACTGTAAATACTTTATCTCTGACACCAAAGTAATGGCATCTGAGGAGCTCTTTGCATCTGAGGAGACACAGAGTATGGCATCTGCAGTTGAAGGACTCCAGAAAGACTTTAATGAGTTCGTAAAGCTCCACATAGCTGTCACTGGAGAGTCTGGTTCTGGCAAATCTTCATTTGTCAATGCTTTCCGTGGTTTGGGAGACGAACAGAAGCAGTCCGCTGAAACAGGGGTGATAGAGACCACAATGGAACCCACCCCTTACCCACACCCAAAATACCCAAATGTTATAATCTGGGACCTTCCAGGGATTGGAACACCCAGGTTTAAAGCTGAGGAGTACCTGGATAAAGTTCACTTTGAGCGTTATGATTTTTTCATTCTTATTGCATCAGAACGTTTTAAAAGCAGCAGTGTTGACCTGGCTAAGCAAATTGAAAGAATGGGGAAACAATTCTACTTTGTTCGCTCTAAGATAGATGAAAACATACGTGCAGAAAAAAGAAAGAAAACCTTCAACCAAGAGCAGGTTCTCAGTCAAATACGGCAAGACTGCATGAAAGGTATGATATGCTTATAATATTTAGCTGATGCTTTCATCCAAATGGATGTAGGCCTATAAACACACCACATTGTTTATAAAAATGATAGTTGGAATAACACTTTCAAATTTAGATACACATTTGAACATGCCAGTTAGATACACACTTAACATAACATAATTATATGAGTATTACAAACTTAATACAAAGTTGTCTAGAGGGATCATACCTCTTTTGACCAAGCATAATGTGAGCATAATGTACAGTGCTTCAGCTCAGCTATTACAGTTGTTTTTGTAAAATACAGCATACAGCATGTTGTTATTAGCTGGTGATTACTGTCATTTTTATTCCCTTAGGTCTTGTCCATAGTGGTATCGAGTCCCCTGCAGTCTTCCTCATCTCCAGCCATGAACGTGGCAACTATGACTTCAGAATCCTGCTGGAAACCATGGAGAGGGACCTGCCTGAACACAAGCGTAAAGCACATAGGGATCAACTATACATTCTCCAGTTTCATCCCCACCATTTTTGTTAAGAAGACCTCAACAGTGTATACATTTAAGGAAGCATCTGTCTGTCTGTTCCACTTGCTTCTGCTAGCACTACCCAACGTCGCTGTCATGGAATGACCACTCATCTGTCAATCAGGCTGATCCAACGAGAAAGCCCTCTCCACGTTTACTTGCCAAGAGTTGATATTGTTGCCTCTTGCCTCTTAACACAGAACATGGTAAGCTCCCTTGAAGAGCTGGCTGTCATATTTTAGTAACCTATGTGTTTTGGGCTAAAACCCACCAGATTTTTTCTGGGCCCACCTATTTTACGTTGGCTACGCCAACGCTACAGGCCACCAGATATACCAAATGCACCAGCATACAGGAAATAAAAACGAATCAAAAATTTCCCCAGCCACCCCCGCCATACTTTGTCACAGCATGGCCATCCCTCTAATATCCCTGGCCACCCTTCGGCTACCCTATGTAAAAAAAGTGTGACTCTGCCACTGAAAGTCATTCAAAAACATCTTGTGATGAAAATTTTACTTTCAGAAGCTTGAAGTTTATGCAGGGAACCAGCCTACATAGTTTTACTAGTGCTGGTATTTTACTTTAAGGAGTTGGCAGATGATGCCCAGTGTATCCTGATGAGAGCGCTGCAGACTGAAGTTTGATAAACCCAATGTGCACTGACAACAGTTTTCATGTGCTGTTAAATCTGACTTTCTGTTTATGAATTATTAAATAATATTATATTCTATTATATTTTGCCTTCTGTATGTTTAATTTATGTTTTGGTGATGTTTTCAGTAAAGTTCCAAGTAAACAATGAAAGCTTTACCCAGTGACATGTTACCCAAATTCTACATGGAACTTGTATACTCATCTTGGCTGACAAGTAGTTAATTTCAGTTAAGGTCAGTCTGTGGTATTTTGGAAATGGCCTTACATGGCCTTCAGAATCAACCCTGTTCAACTGCAAACTTGGGTAGAGAGGTTGGTCTTTAAAATGGTTTTGTTGTGTTTCAAAACCAGTTTGAGGCATTATGGGAATGTGCAGTACTCAGGGGAGGGAGGAGCTATGAAGTAACCATGCACAGTTCCACACCCACAACCGACTTCTGATCAGGTCCAACTTGTTTCCTCTTCAGCTTGACAGCATATGTATTCATGAAGCTAAGTGTTACTGTGCTGCTGTGATCACCACCAGTTATTTGGTTTCCATTCCAAATGGAGACCTCTGTGGCACAGTCTGATGACCTGACCGGTGACTAGGACATCATTACGGAAGCAGAGGTGGATGCTGCCAGGCAATTGTTGGAATCATTTATCATTGATTTATCATTGATCAGAGATGAGGTGCTAATTGGTTACATCAACGAGTTGGATCACGTAACGTTGAACATTGCCATTACTGGGGAGTCTGGTTGTGGTAAATCCTCATTTGTGAACGCCCTGCGGGGCTTAGGGGATGATGAGGAGAAGTCTGCTCCAACTGGGGTTACAGAGACCACCATGGAACCCACATCTTACTCCCATCCTAAGTACACAAATGTCACCATTTGGGATCTGCCTGGCATTGATACTCCCAATTTTAAAGCTGTATCTGGAGAAAGTTCAATTTCAGCGGTATGACTTTTTCATCCTTGTTGCGTCAGAACGCTTTAAAAGCAGCAGTGTTTACCTAGGAAAAAAAAATTTTACTTTGTGCGCTCCAAAACTGATGTTGACATACAAGCCGAGAAAAGAAGAAAAAGGTTTGACGAACAGCAGGTCCTTCATAAAATACGACACGACTGCATAAAGGGTAAGATAAGTCGTTCTTTGTCTCTCACACTCACACACATACACAAACAGACACAGGACACATGTGCCCACAAATGAATGCCCAAACAGTACTAACATTCATTGCAAGATTGTAAATGTGGCTAATGGCAATAATTTGTAAATTTAAAAAACAAACAAGAATTAAACACACCTAGAGATATTGTTTGTACAGTTGGTGACACTCTAAAATGTCCACAAAAAGCGATATTAAAGAGAGAGATTGTTTTGTATAAGGAATGTTTTTGATTGTGATTCCTCCCAATTCGTTCTTTTAAGGGCTTGAAGAGAGTGGAGTTGAATATCCAAATGTTTTTCTCATCTCTAGCCATGACCTTGGCAACTATGACTTCGATCAGCTGCAGGAGACCGTGGAGAGAGACCTCCAGAAACATAAGCATGACATGTTCCTGATCTCTCTTCCTGTTGTCACCATGAAGATTCACCGAAAGAAGAGAAAAGCTCTGCAGGCCAGGATCTGGAAGGTTGCTCTTCTGTCTGCTGGTGTAGCAGCTGTTCCCATCCCAGGCCTCTCAATCTGTGTGAATGTTAGAATTCTGGTGACTGAAATCAATTATTAGGGTATTATCAGGCCTTTGACCTGAATGATGAATCTCTGGAAAATCTCTCCTGTCAGACAGAGGTGCCGATTGAGGAGTTTAAGGCTTGTCTCAAGTCCCCCCTGAACAGGGAGATCAGTGTTGATGTGGTGGTAAAGCTGCTGACCAAAGCTGCAGGACACTGCCTCAATATGTTGCCCCTCTTAGGGTCTTTGTCTGCTGGGGGCTTATCCTTTGCTTCCACTAAAGTCATGGTGGAGAACTGCCTTAAAGAGCTGGCTGATGATGCTCAGAGTGTCCCAATGAGGGCGCTGCAGACTGAAGTTTGAGTGACTGAATGCCGTCATCAAGTGCTTGTTATAAGCTCCGCAGCCAGGCACAGCGACCCGGTTATCATGAGTGGGTCTGCTTCACTGGTACAAAATTATTCACAGTTTCACACCATCAACTTTGCCCATGGACTGAATGGACGAGTTGTGATGCATCAACTTTTTCTTTTGTTATGGTTTGTCATGTCTTGTCTCTGACTTTAAGCACTTTAAGATGCACGTTGTGCATAAAATGTGCTATATAGACAAACATTACTTAGCCTCGGGCGGTCTAAGTCTCCGCCTCTTCCAGTCGGTTCACTGGACCTTCACTGACAAGAGAACTTGAATGGGTGTCAATGGAAAGAAAATAATAAATTTGTGGCCATTATGCCATACATAATTATACATATAGTATATGTTTTAAGAATTAAGATTTTTTTTCAAGTAAAGAAAGATTCATGTCATGTCACGTTCATGTCATGATTGGTGAGTTAGTGTTCGGTTTCTCTGCACTGAAACTAATGTAGCTTCACCAGGATGTCTAAGAATTTGAGCAACAGGTCTTACAGGCTTCGTTATTAAGGGAAAGGCAAAGAATGAAGACAAAAAACGTTGCTAAACCACTACTTAGTGAGATAGAATGTAGCATGCAGTAACCGTTAGTTAGCATGACCTCTAGCCTTATCGTTTTCAAAGCGATAGTGATGTCTCAGACAAGGGTCTGATAAGCAGCTTCACACAAAATATTGTAACTTTTGAACTGTCAAAAATAAGTTTGCCAAATTGTGTTTAAAAATCTCAAACAGCATATGTGAAGCTTGTGACAACACAAGTGGGACCAGAAAATAATTTTTCTCTCTCCACTGAAACTCCTTCATATTTTCTGTCAGCGCAAATCCCATGGACCCTAAGTAACTTATGCTCTTTATGGGAGAGTGTCTGGGGCCATCAATTTTTAAAAAATATTAATAGGACACTGATGAACTAGATAATGTGAAGCTGAACCTTGCCATCACTGGAGAGTCTGAATCTGGTAAATCCTCATTTGTGAGCCGGACGATGAGGAGCAGTCTGCTCCAACAGAGGTGGAACCCACACCTTACCCCCACCCTGAATACCCAGATCTTGTTGTGTGAGATCTACCTGGTACTGGAACTCTAATTTTAAAGCAGAGGAGTACCTGGAGAAAGACCAATATGATTTCTTCCTTATTATCACATCAGAGCGGTTCAAGAGTAGCTCTGTTCAACTGGCAGGGCAGATACAGAAAATGAAAAAGAGGTTCTACCTTGTTCGCTCCAAGATTGACAATAACATATGGGCAGAGAAAAAGGAAAAGGAACCTTAACTGAGATCAAGTTCTTGATAAAATACGACAGGATTTTATTAGAAAAAACATAAATGGAAAATAAAACCTCAAACACTGAAATTGCCACCATTTTTTGTTTGTTTGTTTATTTTAAGGTCTACACAACACAACTACACTTCTTATATCTCATGTTCCTAAGGGCTCCTCAAATGCAATCCCCTGCAGTCTTCCTAATATCCAGCTATGAAGTTGGCCTCTATGACTTCAGCCTACTAGAGGAGACTTTGAAGGCAGATCTTCACAAGCACAAGCATTACACTTTACTGCAGTCTCTCCAAAATGCACATGAAGATGAAGATCCACTAGGGAAAAAGGGAGGCTTTGCAGGAAAGTATATCCTTGAAAGCCCTCCTGTCTGCAGCCATGCCAACAGTGGCTATCGTTACTGTCAACTGCCTACTGTCTAGTGAGAGAGATCAGATGGCATTACTATAGCTTTGGTTTGGATCACCACTCCCTGAAAAATCTCTCCCATCAGTTGGAGGTGCCAGTTGAGAAGTTTAAGGCTTGTCTCTTGAACAAGGAGATTAGTGCAGATGTAATGATGAAGATGCTGGCTACAGTGGCAGTACCGGGAAAGTCAGCAGTCAAGCTCTGCCTTAGCTGTTTACCCATGCTGGGCTCCACACAAATAGGGCCATTACCATTTGTTACTGCCAAAACCATGCTTGAGAAGTGCCTCAAGGGCAATAACAGGCCATTAATTGAAGTCAGACACAGCATGAAAGGAGATGGGTGGAGGTGGGTTACAAATTCACTGGCAGAGGATGCGGAATAGTGACAGTGCCAGATGCAGTCTTACTGATATATAAGAGGGGATCAGTTGAGCAATTAGCTCTGATCCTAAAGGGGGCATAGAGTAGATGATTGGAGTATTGTACCTTGTTCTCTGATGTTACAATAGAATATATTCAACTTTAATTTATCAAAAATAAGCTCAAGTCCAATTTTACAAGCCGAGTTAAATCCTTATGCTTACAAAAATGGTCTTTTTGGCTAAATGGCGCCTTGGCAACTTCCATTGAACTTCAGTTACTTTGTGCCATTTGATCACTAGGCTTTGTTGTAATTCGCCTATGTTTTACTGGCTATTTCTAAGATTTTTATGAAGGAAATAACAACCATGTTCCTCATGTTTATGACAGCTCTTTGGTCATGCACAACTTCTCTCTTTAGGGGGTTAGGGGAAACAGATGAGAATTAAAGATCTTATTTATGAGACAAAGATAAAAATGACAAAGCTGAAGTAATGTTTCCTCTGAGGTGATTTTGTGGGACTGCTTTAATATCCAGGAACCGTGACCCTGCCTTCCCAAGGGTGAAATGTTAAATCAAATTTGTCTTCCTCTGCCAAGACATTAAAAGTGACTCGTGATTGGATCATCCAGGAAGTAAATGGCCCGATTTGACCCACCACCAAGCACCATACGTAGTATCCTACGTAAGTGTCCTACGTAGTTCTAAGCTGTATGTCTTTCTTAATGCCCTAACTTCAGCACACCTTTCAGCATCTTGATCTTTCATTTGTATTGTGCATTTCTTATGCACACTTCATCCACATGTTGCCCTCTAATGGCTGTGGGTCTGATTCTGTCTCCACTGAAGTCAGACTAGAGAAATTACAAATTATATTGTGCACACAGGGTATTGAAGAGGGCTTGAGTGCCTAGAGTTTCAGTTACACTTAGAGTTCATATATCATACTGTGCTGTCTGATGGTTACTTTGTCTGTATCCAATTTTATTTCAAACAATGTGAAATAAATGCTAGGATCCTGTATGTGCTATATTATTTGTGACTTTTCATTGATGTTAGTAACATTAACTGTAACTCCTCAATGACTTTACCATTAACTGTAATTCTTCATTGACTTAAGCATTAACTGTAATTCCTCATTGACATAAGCATTAACTGCCATTTCACCCCCTAGAGTGTCCTTATAAGGCCACCACCATGTCTTTAGGTTAGAGCCAAGGACACTATGCACAAGAACTGGAATGAATAAAGAAAATAACCATTACAATAGGAACTTCACAGTGTGCACATTGAGACTTTCTGCTTCAACCAATCGCTACAGTTTGGTTGTTGCGTATCTTACATGCTAGAATGCATTGTATGAATTCAGAAGTCATCGCTTTCTGCCCTCCGAGATGGAGCCAACCAACCATACAGTATGATCCCTGAAGCAGTTGCTGGAGGTGAATGAAACTGAGCAGAAGTACTTGGTGGTGCTAGCCTGGCTACATGATGATGCCCATCATCCCATCATCAAAGCAAGTAAGCCCGGTGTCAGAGGTTTACCATTATCCAGACACATAAAACATATTTGAATGCATGTGAATGTATGTGTGAGTTCCTTGGGATATTCCAAGTTGAAAGCATATGTCAGGCCAAACAACAACATAAATGCCTCAGAAAAACTGGGGTTATCACTCAAAACAATACTGCCTTCAACAATGACGAAGACCTTCTCACAGCTGAAGGGGTCAGGACCAGACGAGAGGAGAGCAACATCACTAAAATCAGGTTCCTCTTCCTCTTGCAAAACACCAATAATGTAATTAGAAATGAGGTATACCACAAAGGCAGTTACTGTAAGAGACAACCTGTATTAGTTTACCTTTAGATGGTCATAAAACCGATTTAAGAAGCAACCACTGCTTCAATCTCATAAATAAAATGTCAATGGGCTCCTGTAAAATCATATTTATGATGACTTGGTTAATTAGTATATCCCAGTAGACTGTCAATGGCAACAAGTTTTAACACCAAAAAATTAAAAATAAAGTGACAGATTCAGAAAAATACACAGACTAGAGGAACACTCCAAAAATATACAGTAGTTAATTATATTATGCAACATTCCTGGTCAACTTTGTTATATTTAAGGATGAATAATTTACAATGCTTACACTGAATATGCAGAAGAATGCTGAAACATCCTCACGCAGATAGACAGGAAGTGCACGGAGAGACAGCGTGCGTCTCAAGTTGACATCATGTTCTTCCTTGATTGACAAATTACTGCATAAAGATTTTTCAACTTGTTCACTGTCATTTACACCCTCTCAAAAATAATGTGTCAGTGTTCTAAGGTATGATCACTTTCACACAGGTCAGGTTGTATAACTTGCAAGGTTTAATGCAGAAAGTTCTAATCATACATTCAAAAAAAAAAAAATGGCATGCAGTGTGAACAAGGCCTAAATTCTAGTCAGGTTCTTGATTTAGTTTAAGGCAACAATACTTGAATATACTTGGTAAAAAATATGATCACGGATGTGTTGAGTCAATCCTAGACATACTTGAAGATCATAGGCCTCAAGGATTGCACATAGTGCCTCTGCAGTCTTCCCCGTCCGTGATGCCTTCTGCCTGTACAAGGTCATCAGTCGTGGTGTGTATCCGAGTAGAATGTGTTGCGCAGGTTCACATTTGTAATGCGATGGAACTCCGAACAAACCTGAAAACAAATAAAAACAGCCATTGACAATCAAACTCCTTTCGGGCATCTTGCATGGTCATACAATTAACACTATCACATCTGATTTGAGTGTGGGCAGAAACAGAAAGGCAGCTATTACCTGTGATTCCATCTGCAAGGCTGCCCAGCTGTTCAGGAAGTATCTAACTGGTAATTCACTCTTAACAATGTCTTGGCGGCATAAGGCAAAGGTCTTCTGCATGAGTTTTTCTACCAACAGTAGGTTTTTCTCTGCCTTTTCAACTTCTATGATCTGCAGTCTCATCTGATCAAGTGTAACCTGGTTCTCTCCACTGGGAAAGTTGGGAAGGAAGTTTACTTCAGAACGACAAGCTCGTTTGATGTTGGAATGAGGGTGCTCATTGTCTGGGTTATTTTTGCTTCTTTTTCCTGCATTGATGGACACTTCTGCACACCCTGATCTGGCCAGTTTTTGGCGGTAATTGCCCATCTTAAAACCTAAACTGACCTTCCATCCAAACCATCCACTCTTGCATCCAAGCTCTTTCAGACATGGGTGGGCTGTAATGAGGGCTTCACAGTAGCCTTAGCAAGTTCCCGGCCACTAGGGTATGGCTTGAAACTGTGAATAGTTTCAGCCATACTTTCCAACACATTGTGTTTCTGGGATATTGTCAATTTAATCGACTTTCCAGACCTCTCAAAGACACAATTTCCTTCTTCAAGTACATATTCCACTTCATACGAGAAAGTTGGCACAGGGAAAGCATCAGGCCAGTTCTTCTGGCGCTGAGTTAAGGGTACATGAGGGAGTATGTCTGTATCAGAACTTGCAGTAGAAGACTCATCACTTACTGATCTTATAACTTTTAAAGTACCCTTCTGTGGAAGTTCCTGTCACCACGCTGTTCTGTCTCCCTCTGTTTCCTCACATTCTCTCCCTGTCTGCTTCACTAACGGGCTTCATTGGTTTCAATCATTCTATCTCACTTCCTCATTCCCCGTTAAGCACTGGATCCCTTTCACCTGTCCTCACTGATTGCCCCTACCTGTGTCTTGTCTTCCCCGATTGCCCTGGTTATTTATTCCCTCTGTTTCTTTCACTCCCTGTCGGTGAATTAGCGAACCTGCACGCGTCTATTGCTGAAGGCAAGCAACACACTCCTGACTCCTGTCTGTTCTGCTGTTTTTCCTGTGCTCGTTACCTGCATTTGATTCCTGCCCGTGTTCTGTTTTCCCGTCTGGTTCCCGGTCTGTCTCTGTCTCTGGAAAGACTGTCTGCCTGTTGCTGAACCCGGACTGCCTGAACTACGCCTCTGCTCCACTGTCCTGGATTCCGACCCGTGCTCTGGTTTCGATTGACGCTCCGCGCTCCAGTCCCGGTTACCGACCTGCCGCCTGCCTGCAACGCTTGCCTGCTCTCCTGCCCCGGCTCCCGACTCGCCGCCTGCCCCCGACCAACGCTCTACTCCTCTGCCCCGGTGACCCGACCTGACGCCTGCTCGACCACGAGTGCTGCTGCCAGCCATTCTCGGCTCTGCGTTCTTCCTAGCAGATCCACACTGCAATTCCCCCCAAACCCTTTAATAAAACTGTTTGCAACTCGCTGCAATCGTGGTCCACCCTGTCTGTTTTCTGACAGTTCCTCTATATCCACAAGTACACTTAGCTGCCCATCAAAGTCTGGGTCTTCATATTGAAGACTAAAGTCACTATCCAGTCTTGGCTTAAATTTGTCTTGCATAATCATCTTTAGTTCTTCTACAGACTTTGGTTGGCCATTTAGAGTCAACTTCATGGCAACATCTGTGTCCACATAAACACGGAGCAGGAATTTTTGGGGGGCAGCCATCTCAGTTTTCCTGTTTTTAACACACTGACAAGTCAATGAAAAGTTAGAATACACAGATCAAACATTAAACAGCTGTCCATTTGAAGAAGCATTGCCCAATTTTAAGAATAACCTACCAATACTACTAAAACCCATATGGTAAGAATCTATGTACTTTTCAGTTAATTACTATATATCGCCTTGGTGTTACGAGAAGTTTTCCTTGTCTGTAATATGCAGTGAGTGGCAACGTGTCATTGAGCTCTGATGTGATGTGAACTGCCAAATTTCCAGACACAAGTTCTTAGGAGCGCAGGTGTTCAATGTACCGTGATTCGTGTTCTCGGCAAAGGAAAACAATATGACTGTTTACTAGGAAAATCTGTTCAATTCTACAAAATTGTGGCAGTGCACCCTGTTGTCCAACTGACACAAACATTCCTGCAGCATAACCAGTTCCATCTATGGTCACCCTTGATGTGCTGTAAATCATGTTGCTATCAGGTTTTTGGGCTATGTATGCCTTGGCAATATCAGGGAGTGCAGAAACCATCACAGAGGAAACATTTGATGTCTGTTGGTGATTGGGCACTCAGATAGTACACCATCATTTACTGATGTCTCCATGCTAATGTTTTTAGCACATTCTTAAAGTTTTGGGTGTCATGAACAGTACGCTTGAAAAAGCAATGTTTACCTTCAAATCTAATTGTCCACAGGTGAACAACAGGGCCAAAGCAGCGAATGAGATCAGGATAATGTTCAATGTAGTGGTGTTTGGGGCGGAGTGTGAAGTGAGGAAAGACGTCCTTCAACATTTGGCGGTGGTCTTGAATCTTTGTCTGTAAATACTGGATAGTTTCCTCTGTAAATCCAACTCAACTATTTCCTTCAAATCCATAAGCACAATCCAAGCTCCATCTTCCTCAGGAATTCTATCACCAATAATCAAAGGGAATAACCTAAGCATTTTCATGACCATTGCCTCCAATGCTGTTCTTTTTAGCATATGTCTTTGGGATACACTGGGGTCTGTCAACATTGTCTGTGTGCTGGTATGGAAATGATGCTATTCTTTTGTTCAAATACTGAAGAGTGAAATATTTTGAACAGATCATCTTTGTAATACACAAGGCCAGTTCTACCGGCACAATGCCCTCCAACAGATCATCAAGGACATCAGGTGGGAAACCAGTAATTGTATGAAAATACTCTAACCTCTGGTTGAGAACACAGTCCCCTTGGAGCCCATGCTGACTTTTTTTCTCATGGTCATGGCTGGCTTTAGTCTTCACACTCAACTCCCTATCTGCAACCTCATGAGACTGAGCCGTGCAGAATCTGCAAAAATATTTTGCCCTAAAAGACTTCATAAAACCTGCAAAAGCATGAGCTGCAAGATCGTCAGACACTACACACATGATAGTGCCCTTAACTACCTGGCCAATAGATTCAATAAACACACCATCGTTTTCAAGAGTACAAAGTTCTCCCAACAGAGGCTCAAGTGTTTTTTCACAGGCAAATCTCTCAACATCAGGGGCTTTACATAATGCTACAAGCTGAATTGCATGCAAGTTTGACCTGTATTTCTGTATTTACAAGGAAGATCAGCAAAGGCCCAGTAAACAGCGGTGAGCTTATGTATTTTTCTTGAAGTGCCAAGCTGATTAGCAATATCAAGATCATCAGTGTACAAAAGCAGGGGTAATGTTAGCTCTTCTGTGGACAGTAGTTCATTATCTTTGAAATATGACCCATCTTGGTGGCTCAAGTACCGACCACTTTGTGCTGGTTTTGTTTCCTTAATTTTATCAAGAATGTCAGTGTGTCTAAACAACATCTGAATCATTTCAAGAATGGAAATGTGCACTGTAGTGTGTCCTGGCTGTAGTTCATACAAAACAGGCCTTACCACAGGGTAGTTTCTCTCAACATAAGTCTTCCGTCTCTTAGTTGTGGATAATTCTTCACCTTTAGCTGTTGTGCTAGTAAAAGTGTTACAGTGTCACACACTGAACCTTTTTATGCTGTCGCACTATGGACTTTTTTGTTTTCACCACTAGATGTCACCCTCATGAGCTGTCCCTATGTTTTGTTAATTTTCCATTGTGTCCTAGGTTGATTACACTCACCTGCACGTGGTTACACTGGTCATGTGCCTGCCTTGTTTTCCAATTACTCACTAGTATTTTAGCCCTGGGTTTCTCTTTACTGAGTCCTCAAGGAGTAACACCTTAAGGTAACTTTGGTCCTTGCTATTGTGCTTACTAATTTGTTCTTGAGAATCTTGCCCTTGGATGTCCTTTGTGTCTGACTACCTGTTTTGCCTTGTGGAATTTTCTTTGGATTACTTACCTCATTGTTTCATCTTTTGGATCTTCTGAGCTTTTGTATTTTTTCCCGTTTGGATTAAAACCTTTGCAACTAAAGACTTTCCTCTGTCTGCAACTGAGTCAAATCACTGTCAGCTTGGTGGGTTAGTGGGATAGTCTACAGACTGTCACCCAGGTTCAAAACCCGAGTGTAACATACAGCCTATAACAGCACTGACTAGCTCATCTAAACAAGTTCTACTAACAACAGTATCATGCCTCAATAAGACCTCTTGTATTGTCTTCTTGATGATTGGCTGGGACAAGGAAAATATTTGAGACAAATGTTCTACAATTTCCTGAGTTGCCAAATTAGACACATGGAGAACAGTCTGCATCTTTAAAAACAATGCTGCCCAGTTTTGGAGCAACTTGGCCCTCAATTCATCTGTGTCAGTCACTCTAAACCTCAAAATGTTAGTCATCTGTTGTCTCACACTAAGCAGGTACTTCAACACCACCATCAGCAGAAGATGCTGCTGGAGTACCATCATTCTCTACAGACACCACACCATCTTCAAAATCTGAACTACCACCATGGGCTCTGCTTTTGTGTGCGCTGAAGGAAGAATATACATTTGTGCGGTAGTTACAGTTCCTAAATGGGCAAGTGACCATTTCATGCTTTTTCAAATGACTTCTCAAATGTTCTAACAGTACTGCCTCTGAAAAGGGATGCTTGAAGTTACACATGTGGCATAAATAAAGCATATTAGCATAATTTTCTCTATCCAATCGTTCTGTATTGTTATGACATCTTGATAGATGCGCTTTAAGTGCACCAAAAGAGGGACATGGCAGAGGGCTAATTCTAGAAATATTACTGTGTTGTAGGCGATAATGTCTGAACAATTTTACTTGGGTTTCAAACAATGCAATGCACAACTTGCATTTCCACTTCATTGCCATCCTAACCGTAACTAGCCTTAGAATTAGACTTGATACAGTACCCGGATTCAGGAGGAACTGCTTGTGCACGTCTCACCTTCCATTTGAGCCTGAAAGAGAGAGCAACAATACATATATAACTTCACATATTACCACATTAGTGTGAATTTAATATAAATGTGGGATACCCTAAATAATATTTCCCTCAACTCATTAAAATAGACTACATCAACATGAATCTAAATACTCTTCAAATAAGATACATACAGCAAATATCAAAAAGGTCAATTTAATTTAGTCAAAACTCATTGTGTTTTTTTTCATCACATGACTCGAAATGAAGTACTGCTAACACCCATCACCACAACACGTGTACAGCATTTCTTCTCCTGAGTTTAATTTTACTGCAACATTGCAGCCAGACAAAAATCTTAAACTAACCACAAAGGAAATTACAATCTCCTTCCAAATTTACACAATACAACACTACACATAAGTTCACTTATAACTGTGAAGTTACAGTTCAATTATATTAAGTTTAATTACCTTTGTTTAGCATAGTTTATTTTTTGTATAGCCTACTAAGACACTGGCTAACAGGCTAAACTATATCTAAAAAATACACTCTCCTTGCTGCATGCCTTACTCTCCTTGCTGCATGCGTGGGAAGAGGAAATAAACTTCAAAGATGTCTCTGTTTTGCTCTACGTTTTGTACAAACACACTTTATTTGCATACTTAACTTTGCTTTCTAACCGCAAGTTAACTTGCTGTAATGTGTAGCTTGCTAGATGCAAAAGACATTGGTGAACAGCTAATTATCCTTGCGCGCAAAGAAAATGATTTACGTTTACTTACCAGATAAAGCCGCTTAATATGAAAAGAACTGACAGAACTATAAAAGTATCTGTCCTGGTGGACGACTTCTCCACAGAAGCAAGGTGTATAGATGGTAGAAATCTCTCCGTCTTATCCCAAATTCTCCACCATTTTCTGATTCTGTTCTAACAGGTCCTGCAAAAACGTTGATGACGCCATACGTCCCGTCGGAATGACACTAAAAATATATTAGTTATCAAGCAATGTATACTCAAAAAAATCAATTCCAGTACAATTAAAAAGTCTGAACTTGCTCATAAGGCTAATATATTTAATGTTTGGTGAACTAAATACCAGGTTTTAAGTATTAAATAGATAATGTTAATGAGTTGCAATGAGTTTACAGTGTAGTGGGGGATGATTAGGGGCCAGATTGAAATGGGCCAGGTTAGGGTTTCAGCCAGGACTGTACAGAAACCCCTACTCTTGCGACAAGTGCCATGGGATCTTTCATGACCATAGTAAGTCAGGACGTAAGTTTAACGTCTCAACCGAGGATGGCCCTTCCTACAGCATAGTGTCCCTGTCACTGCACAGGGGTATTGGGATTGATCTATAGGCCAGTGGGAGTGCCACCCACTGGCCACCCACCATGTGAATTACGTTTGTAGATTGTTTGTGTACAGTATGTATGTGGTTGTGCATGTGTGTGTACAGTATTTGGTGTCTACAGTAAGTTTGTGGTTGTGTGTGTTTGTGTGCACATGTGTACTTTTAATTCACTGAAACTTCAACTTTTAATTTGTCAATTTTCCCTTTGTAGTTGCACCTCAAATCTTGTTTGTGTTGCTTACAAAGAAGATTTAATTATCACCGTCATTACAGACAGCATAATGAAATGAAAAAAGCAAAAGGGGACAGGAAAATGTTAGACATGCTGTAACTGTAAAAATCAAAACTGAAATCACAATGTAAATGGCCTTAATCACCAGGCTGTTACAGTGAGCCTATAGTGAGTACACAAATTGTACAATCTAGTAGTTCTTAACTGGTTTGACCTTTCTCATTGACATTTTATCACGACCCAGATTTTTAAACCTGCATTTGCATAAGAATATCAACAAAGCAAAGGTTAACTGATAACTTTACCACACCCACTGCAGAACTTTATCCTGTCCAACCAGCTTCCCTCCCAACACCTCTGAATCATTTCAGGGCAGTGAGCTGAAGAGTGTCATTTCACCTTTCATTGTGGTATGTATCTGCTTGGCTAGCTTGCTTTATTTTGTAGTTTAGTTATTTAAGGGAGTTTTTCCTTGCCCCTGTTGCTCTTGGGTGCTCCTTCTGTGAAGCGCCACGAGACAATACTATTGTAAAAGGCGCTGTATAAATAAAACTAAAATTGAATTAAATTGAATTTGGCTTAGCAACTTTTCCTCTGCCCACTTTTTAATGGTTTTAGCAGATTACTTTGTGGTTATAAAATTGTTCTTTGTTCAACAGTTAATGCTTATGCAGCTGTTTTGTCAGTTTCACAAGCTCAGGAGCAGGGTTTTTGTTTGTCGGTTTGTGTTTTTTTTTTGCTTTTCATGTCACAAGTGCTGGTAAACTGTAACAGTTGATGAAAAATGAAAGTAGCCACTGCACACTAAAATAGGTGTAGTGATTTTTCTTCAGCACAAATAGGCCTTTGTAAGGATGTTGTAAATATCAACTATAACTAGCTGTGATTTTAAAAGGTTCCAGATAGGTTATGTGACCTCCACTTTTTACCTGAGTTTCCAGTAGGTTTAGAAATTAAATTAATATACGTTGTGTCAAATCTATGACATTGTCCAATAGAAAAACACCATTAACTACACTAGATTCAGGCATCCTCAAAAATAACTAGTCTGCCAAGCACAAGGAGTAGAAATTAGATTAAAAAAAAAAATCATATAAATAATGAAATAAATATTCTAAAAAAATATAATGAGAACAATACAAATTATTGATTAATGAATAAATTGTAACAGTAGTGTCCTCTCTATGCCAACACCTCTCCTGGCACCAGGGAAGTACTGAAGTAATCCTAATTCAATACCAAGTCATCTTAGGGCGCACTAAGGTGGACAGTTTGAAGTCTTTGGATTCACAGGATGTCCAGTTTTGAAGGAGATGGTGCCTCCTGTCACCACCATCACCGTTTAAGATGCCTGACAATGCCCTGGAATTTCAGAGTGCAGATGTTGTGTCCAAAGTGGCCACAAACTGTTACATTCGCTAAGACTCAAACAGAAACCCAAATGCAGATCAACACGATTTAATAAATGAAGAGCAGGGAACTTTACAAAAATCAGTACGTGGGGAAAGCAAACTCAGGAGGTCTTGGTAATTTCACGAGGGGTAGAAAACAGTACAAAAACAGCACGCAGTGGGGGAAAGCTCAGGAGATCTAGGTTATAACAAAAAAAACAGAAATATACAAAACCGTACGAAGTGGGAAAACTCAGGAGATATCGGTCAAGTAAACACATAAGTAATATAACAAAAGGTTTCAAAAAACTGGGTTCAGGGAAAAACACACCAAAGATCAATAAGGTACAAAGTCAATCGGGGATCAAACGGCCAGGAGGGAATCACAAAAAACTAAACATCCAGATCGTTAAGCAGGCAGTTCAAATCCAAGAATCTCCAAAGAATACAAGAATACAAAAAACTCAAAAGACTCCGCTATGGAAAACACGAGAAACAAGGACATGGATAAGCACGGGAAACAGAGATCATAGGCAGGCGAACAGACTAGGTAACAGACTTACTACACAGGATACATTGTCAGATGAACAGACAAGGGACAGAGAAAAGACTGGGGTTTATATAGGGAGCAGGAACATTAGGGCAAACAGGGAGCAGCTGATAATCATTACCGGGAACAAGATCATTAAACACAGGTGTGGAGCAGGGGAGGAGAAAGGGGCAGGGCAGGTGAACAGAACAGAAGCACGTGAGACAAAAAACAAACATAGAGGCTGCAGTGCAGTGTTAGTCCAGCAGGGGGCCAAGGTATCAGGAAGCAGAACCATGACAGTACTCCCCCTCTAACGGACGCCTCATGGCGTCCTTTTAACTGAGGCGGGGCGCTGGTGGCGGGTCGGGAACCGGGGCAGAAGAGCAGGTGAGAGTTGCAGGCAGGCGACGAGTCGGGAAACGGGGCAGGAGCGCAGAGCGTTGGTCGGGACAGAAGCATGGGTCGGAGTCCAGGACGGGCGAGCAGAGTGTAGGTCGTAGGCAGGCAAAAGGGTCGTACCAGGGACGGAGGAGCAGAGCCGTAACTCAGCGGCAGTCCAGGTTCGGCAACAGGCAGACAATCTTTCCGGAGACCGAGACAAACAGAAACTGACAGGGAATGAGGCGGGGAGGCAAGGAACGGGCTGGAAACTGGTGCAGGGAACAGGTCACAGGCGGCCAGGTTCGGGAACAGGCAGGCAATCCTCCAGGTGGTCCGAGGCCATGACTCTGTCACTGGAGATCCCCCGGGGTCCATCATCACTGGAGGGCCGGGTAGGAGCGGACGTAGGACCAGAGGTTGTTCCGATACTTGAGACGGAATTGTCTCACAGACAGCATCCTTCACCGGTCCCGAGCCTACTGGGTCCTGAAGATCCTCAAACCTCCTTGCTGGGGACTCCGCATCCCATGGTTCTTGGGTCAGGTGCTCACAGGTCGGAGGTTCAGGGATATGCCCGCGGGTCGGAGGTTCAGGAGGGTGCCAGCGGGGTAGTCCAGCGGGGGGCCAAGGTATCAGGAAGCAGAACCATGACACAAAAGACTTTCAAGTTGTGTAGTTTGTTGTGATGTTCTCATTGATAGTGTTTGCAGAACCTTTCCTAGAGGAAATATTAATAAATAGCCTTGTGACTAACACATTTTAATTGAGCCTCTGACAAAAAGATTTGTATTGAAGGGAGAAAGCAGTGACCTCACCCTTGAACCCAGGGGTGATGAATGTGCAACGTGACCACAACATGAAACCAGGCTTGTTAGTATGGCAGTCTGAGCGCATACTCAACCATAGTGACTGTATTCTGCCACAAGATATATCAATATGCTTTTCACTTGTAGATCATTTGCAGATCAAGACCATCATGACAGATTGGGACTATTACATGTTCAGTGATGCAGAGGTGGAAGCAGCCAAGAAGTTCTCTGAGACTCTGGAGAACCAGAACATGGTATCTGCTGTTGAAGAGCTTCACAAATACTTTGATGAGCTGGACAATGTTCTGCTGAATATTGCCATCACTGGGGAGTCAGGTGTTGGTAAATCCTCTTTTGTGAATGCTTTTCGTGGGTTAGGGGACGATGAGGAGCAGTCTGCTCCAACAGGGGTGGTGGAAACCACCATAGAGCACACGGCCTACGCCCACCCCAAGTACTCAAGTGTCATCTTGTGGGACTTGCCAGGGATTGGAACTCCAAATTTTAAATCTGACGAGTATCTGAGGAAAGTATTTGAGCGATATGATTTTTTCATTATCATTGCATCAGAGCGTTTTAAAAGCAGCAGTGTTGACCTGGCCAAGGAGATTAAAAAAATGAAGAAGCAATTTTACTTTGTTCGCTCCAAGATTGATGACGACATAAGGGCAGAGAAAAGGAAGAGGAATTTTAACCAAGAGAAGGTTCTTGATCAAATTCGGCAAGACTGCATGAAAGGTAAGATATCATTATTTCATCCAAACCAAGCATTTGTATTAGCACAGCATATGTACCAGAAGTACCAGAGAGGCTTAAAGTGGAGCGAGAGGCACAAACATCCGTTAAGTTTTGTGTTCTATTTTCGCAGTGTTGCTGATACAGAAAATCGCTGTGATGTTATGTGACATTCCCACTTATACAGATGGGAACTGTTCACGTTTGCTCCCATTGTAACATATTATGTTGCTCTATCTTGGTCAGTATTCAATGATCTTTGATAGTACTCTGCCATCATCAGTGCTTCCTTGTAGCTCCCTTACAAGCTTCCTTGACATATACGAAATCTTTACAGATCACCTGGCACATCTGATTAACTCAAAAGAGTGCATGTTAGTCAGTTCATCTTTGACTAATGGTTACTAACAGTTGTCTACAAAGCTCGCAAATGCTTATACCTACAGAATAGGTTAGTTGCTTTTTCCAAATCAGATAAAAAGTATAATATTCCTGAAAACTTTTAATCTATCCTCAGGGCTTGAACAAAGTGGAGTTGAATCCCCAAAGGTCTTCCTCATCTCTAGTCATGAGTTCGGCAAGTATGACTTCGGCCAGCTTCAGGAGACCATGGAAACAGAGCTACCCAAACACAAGCGTGACACACTTCTGCTTGCACTACCCAACGTCACCATGAAGATCCACCAGAAGAAGAGAGAAGCTCTGCAGTCTAGAATCTGGGGGATGGCTCTGCTGTCTGCTGGCATAGCAGCTGTCCCAATCCCAGGCCTCTCAATCTGTGCAGACGTGGGATTACTGGTGACTGAAATCAAAAGTTATTCCACAACCTTTGGTCTGAATGACGAGTCTCTGGAAAATCTCTCCCGTCAGACCGAAGTTCCAGTTGAAGAGTTTAAGGCTTGTCTCCAGTCCCCTCTGAACAAGGAGATCAGTGCAGATGTGGTGATGAAGATGCTGACCAAGGTGGTGGGAGCAGGGATGATGGTAGCAGGATACCTCCTCGATATGTTACCTGTTGTGGGCTCTGTGCCTGCAGCAGGTTTGTCTTTCACCACCACCAAACGCATGCTGGATAAGTGCCTGAAGGAGCTGGCTGATGATGCTCAGAGGGTGTTGGAGAGAGCTCTACAGACATCGTAAAGAATAGCTATGTTGGAGGAGTAGTAACATCACCAAATGTCATTTAACGTGGTGGCATAGTGGTTAAGGAACCTGGCTTGCATGCAAGTAGCCTAGAAAAGGCTGGGTTTCTGGCTGCCACTGTTGTGCCCTTGACCTAAGTTGCTCTAAGGGAGACTGGCCCTGATGTAATTGATAGTTGACAAATGTAAGTCGCTTTGGATAAAAGAGTCTGCTAAATGCATAAATGTAAGGTCCCCAAACCCATGTCAGCAGTACCTAATAGATGTAAGGCAACATTAACTTTGTTTGCTAACTACCAATGTGGTTCCTATTATCAGTTTGCAAGGGTTAAGTCATGTAGGAAGTAACAGTAGGAATCTCTGACTAATACAATTGTTTTGGCTAGAAGTTAAAGCAAAAAGTATATTATTAGTAGTATTACTCTCTACTCTGTCATTACAGTGGAAACATTTCCAACTTACAAAGTAAATGGGTATGTTCCAACAGCTTAGTTAAACATGTTGCACTGACTGATATTTATCCTTCTGCTGTTCAATCCGATGAAAGATTGCATACTGCATTGTCATTACAGATAGTTTAATCAACCCTGTCAGCTTTTGTGCTTTTGTTCTATGCCAATTACTGAATTACGTACCTCATAATGCTGAATACTTTGTAATTACTGAATTATTTACCTCATAATACTTTGCACATGTGGTCAATGATAGCATTGGCATATAATGGCCATTCAGATATGTACTCTGAATTTAACAGGGACTAAAAAGGAACAGGTTTGTACTTCTGAAATACAAAATGATACATGATATGATCTGATAAAATGTACATTGACTTTGCAAAGCCATGATGGTTGGAAAGTTTAACTTTAAAAAGTATTTATTTATTTATTACTTTATCCTACACCTGTGTACAGTAAGTGTGTCCCAGTGTGATTGACAGATAGAAAACATACACATTTTAAATAAAATTTTAATTTTTAAATAAACATTTAGTCCAAAAATAAAGAGTCAGGAGATTCACGCCCTAAGTTGAGCCTATTCCAGTTCCACAAATTTGGTAGATAATAGCATAGATAACAAAGATGGCAGATAAAATATGTGCTTTACACAACATCAAAGGACAGACATTTTATGTGCTTAACTGACAATAGTGAGCACAGTGAGGGAGAGAGTGCCTATAGCGTTTATACCACTGGACATAAAGCCTTCACAGGAGGGTGAAGAAACATGGAGTTCAGATGATAAGCATTTAAAATGCAACTACAAGATGAACAGATTCTGCAGAAACTGAATCTTAAAGTGAAAAGACACCTCAGAAACATTATGAAGTGCTTGTTGTTGTTGTTTTCTTCCATTTCTGTTGTGTGTTCTGTCTCAGAACAGAGAACGGTATGTTACCTTTCAGGGATGGTTGGTGAGAACTACACCTGTTTATCTGTTCTAGATTTGATGTTCCAGCAACAAATCTGTCATGCAATTGTTTATTTAATTGGTACAAAAATACCATAGTGTGGGCTGGTGTTTACCTGTCCTTCATATACACCACATGGCATTACCAAAGTTAGTCATAAAAGCAAATCGCAAATAGTTCAGGGTTGCTTCAGGGCAGAAAACTAGCAAGTCCTGGCTGTACTCTCACAAGTCAATGTGGTAGTCCCCATGATCAACTGGTGAGCTCAGTGTCTGCTTGCCTGCAAAGCCTTCCTAATAACCCTCTCTGAATCCTGGCTGAGGTCTTTGAGTGCAGTGCTGAGCAGATAATATGCAGCCATGAAGGAGAGTCCTCCAAAGACGACGGAGGCCAGCACAGGCACGCTGCTCTCCAGCTGTCTGATGAGGAACTGAGGGGCTGGGGCCAGCTGGGACAGTAGCCGTTCCAGAGTTCCTGAGGCCAGCTCTCGACCCAACGACGACTTCACCTCACTGTATAAATCCTACAGGGGAAAGAAAGTATAGGGGATCAAGTAAATAAATGGGTGGGGGGTTCCTGTGCCACAGACCCAGGGACCTGGGGACCCAGGGTTCACGTCCAACCCGGGGTCATTTCCCGGTCCTTTGCTGTCTCTTTGACCCACTGGTTTCCTGTAGCTCTCTACTGACTGGACTAAACAAGGGCACAAAGCCCCCAAAATATACTTTAAAAGTACATGTAACATAAGAGATAAGAGTGGTTTTCCACATGCCCACAAGAACAACAGCATTTAGGCTGGACAGCCAGGGGTGTGTTTCCCAAAACCAGAATTGCATTGCACTGCAACCAACAAATTTGCTAACTCAGTAAGCAACTATGGTTTTGGGAAGTGCATGCCTGGTCAGTAAGTCCATAAAAACAGGTATTTGTGTCCTATACCATACTACTAGTAATAGTAGTAGTAATATTACTTAACCTTTCCTCTGCCTGCCTGATAAGATGCCTCACTGATGCACAATAAATTTGCAATCTAAAGTTCATCTAACCTGATATGTTGTGCCTGTCATGGTTGCCAGGCGATGCAGATTTGCCTGGTCTAGGCCAAAGTTCCTCTGGTACACCCTCAGTGTGTCCATGAGCTTAGGCAATGCCCCACCTATTGCGTCCCCACGGGTGAAACCATCCAGACAGGCAGACATGGCGACCTTCCACAGCTCAGCAGACAGCACCTTTAAAGATGACATCCTTAAAGCTTTTAGATTTACCACAGCCTTTTAAAACCTTTTTTAAACCCATCTTGAAATCTTAAAATTACTGATTTCACTCTGCAGTTCAGTATAGCCATGAAGCCTATTTGCACTTTTCTTGTTTGCCTGAGATAGGAAACCAATCAAAAGCAGGCTTTTACCCCTAAAAGGTATTTTGATCCCAACTCAGAGAAGTGGGAGATGACAGCTATGTATCCAGACTAAGTTCAATCTTGGATTAAGGTTACTGGTTCAGAAAACCAGACTGCATTTACCACCCACATATTTTTATTCATAGTTAATCATGTTCCATAACACAAAGACAGCATTTCTGGGTAAGAACCCCAACACTTCAATCTTTCTTTTTTTCCAAAATAATGTCTACTGTATATTCATATTTTACCTTTTTTTTTTTTTTACAGTATAATCATAGGCCTACACGATAACCTTCTATTTTGGGATATTTTTTTATTTTTATTAGCATTAAATTTATATTTTTTAAAACACTTACCAAAACCCTTTGGAAAGTGCAGCTCACACACTCTGGCTTAGCTAATGAACAGTGTCATAACCATGGGTTTGACAACCAGGGAGCACAAATAGCTAGCTAACACACATCTGTACTCTAAGTCTAAGTCTAAGTTATAGAATGGAGACAGACATCCACTACACCTTTCTCTTCTGCTCCAGGATGGAGGCTGTGTAGCTGGGTAGGGAGAGGAGGAGGGCCCGTCTCTTCAGCCCCTCCAGATCCTCCAGAAGGCTGGAATGGAGCAGAGGCAGGTCGAAACACTGTGGCTCAAAACAGGAGATCAGGAACACCTTTGGTTCCATTATTCCAGTTCTCTTGAGGTTCTGCAGGCAGTCTGTTTTAATCTCTTCTAGAACATCTGAATCCATTCGGGCTTGTGGGCCTCGCCGACGTGCATTGGCCTGCATTTCACGATCTATTTTGTTGCGCACAAAGTAGAACTTTTTCCCAGCCTGTGAGATGGCATGAGCGAGTTGTGTGTGACACTCTCGGAACCGCTCGGAGGACAGGATGATGAAGAAGTCGTATCGTAGCAGACCCACTTCTTCCAGGTAACATTCTGGCCGGAACGCTGGAGTTCCTATCCCCGGCAAGTCCCACAGACGCACGTTTGCAGCAGTAGGGTGAGCATATGCCAATGCTACCTGCGTGGTTTCTATGACACTTGTTTCTGCAGCACCAGCGTCATCATCATGGAGACCACGGAAGGCGTTGATGAAGGAGGACTTGCCCGCACCGACCTCACCTGTCACTGCGATGTCCAGAGAGGCGGAGTCAGCCTGCTCCAACATCCCTTGGACCTGACCCATCACCACAGAAACCGCACCAGATGGCAGCAAGGAACTCATCTCACTGATCTCCCACTCACTGATTGGCTGAGGGGACGCCATAGTGATGCAGGCTGTCAATGAGAAATATAAAGAATGAATTCAGACAAAGCTTTACCTTTGCAGACACTGTGTCAAATTTCTCATATAATGTCATATCTGGTCATTTTTTCTTTCTATGTATTTCAAATTTATGATAATTTCAGAAAAGCAGTCTCAGGCTACATAATGCTTTCCTTGGACACGTTATCATTAGTTGTGTTTGAGTCAACTTTTTTAAATAAGTAAATATATTAAAGTTTTCTTCTATAGACATATATTAAAGACCATTCCATAAAGTGTCACAGAGAGTGGGGAAGGGGACGCACGAGGAAATATTTTAAGCAGCTTTGTTGATTGGATCCCATGCCAATGTTGTGCAAGTTAACACATCACATGAACTAGTTTAAAGTTCAGTTCACAGAAAAATAGAATAAGTTCACATAATACTTCAACTGAGATAGTAGTTTTAAATGAAGACTATTTCACATTCAGTTTATTTCATTTGAATAGGCTTTGTAATTCTGTGCTCATTTCAACCCACTTCATAATCAGCTGACCTTGGAAATCTGTAGTTTTGGATCCTCCTTTACAAATGTGTTAGGACTAGCCTACTGTAAATTCTTCAGCTTCTTGCACAACACTGGCTAAAGTTACTGTGGCCAACAGAGGCCTATGCCAGCAGCACTCAGCAACATGAACCAAATAGTTGTCTTGTTGTGTATAATCTGAATTCTGTCAGAAGGCTAATAGCTGAACTGGCTAGCGGTTGTGTGTATTGAGAACGGAAGTAGGTGGTTACACATACACATTTAGTGTAGGCTAACAGAAGACTAGAGTTGTTGACAGATTCCATGGTTGTTGACACGATATTGGGCTAAGGCTAACGCGAAATGTGTAAAGAGGCTGCTGAAATTCTTCGCCCGGTCAGCTGAATCCTGAAATATATAGAAGCAACTCTAAAAGCTTAAAAACTTATGGCTTACCTGTCTCCAGTCAGTTACGGCCCCACTTCACTGAAGTTCATTCAGAGTTTCCCAGTCATCCGCATACACTGTATATGATTTCACGTCATTCACTGCAACAGAAAGTCAAACTTTCCTATCCAGAAGAATCGAAAGCTATCGGTGACAGATTTCCGTGGGACTGTCTTCCTAACCACTTGGCGGCGGTAAGTGCAAGCATTGGTATCTAATCCACAGTCTGAAGAACGAATGTTTACTTGCCCCGTGTGCTCATGTTTTGAAAGCCTGCTTGTGATTGAATATCAAAGTTATCTAATGCGCGATGAGGCTTTGTCGGACGTTGCAGAATGCTGCGAAATTTAGGCCGGTGTTTGACTTCGGCAATAGGGAAGTCGCGCACTGGTTTCCAGGTCATATGGCAAAAGGTTCGTCCACTTGCTCTGCTTAGCCTATCAACCAACCGACAGTAGACAGACAAACGTTGTACTATATTGCAGTACTGTACAATATTGATATCATTGATATATAAAGTCCATATGGGGGGCTGCCTTAAGATGGATGGTGGATGATGATGTAAAAGTGATGAATAGTGTTGACAAAGGGCTAGAGCTGTGTGGCTTGCATGGGGGGAGAATTACAAAACTGCCACACATTTACAAGGAGCACCTTAACAGGAGCCAGGTAACAGGAGCAAGGTAAAACTCCCTTGTCCAAGGAAGAAACCTTGGGCAGATCTATGGCTCAAGGGGCCAACCCAACTGCCAGGGTTCATGCAGGCAGAAAGAGGGAGTATGTGTGTGTGTGTGTGTGTGTGTGCGTGTTGGGGGGTTGGGGGGGGGGTGTTCCTGAAGATGGCCATAGGTGATGTCTGGGGTGAAGTGTGTATGTGTGTGTTGGGGGTGGGGGTGCATATCACTAGACCATCACCAGCACATTATTGTGTGTCTATGAGCATGTAGCCAGTAACCAACCTAATTTTCTGATGATGATTGTTATTTCTCCTGACCAGGACTCAAGCAAATGAGAGCAAATCTAAAGAGTGTCGACTGCATTATAGAAATCCACGACGCCAGAATATCCTTCCTTCCTTAACTATCTGAATGACTATCCATATGCATTTACTGCACCTGTGGGGAGTTTAATTCTGGTCCTATGTAACATTGTGTTCTTTAACGGGGCTACATTCCTTTCTCTGGGAGAAACCCACTCTTTCAGGAGTCTTTAGATGTCCGTCCACACCTGCTGGTCCTGAATAAAATGGACTTGGCTGATACTTCAAATAAACATGTATGCCCTTAGTTATTCTGTAGTGATTCTGATTCTGAGTCTGTTTATTAACCTTGCCATTGGTGTTGCATTGCACAATGTTTATCTTATCCTGTCTGCCATTGTCTGTGTCCTTCCAGAGCATCCTTAAACAGCTAGAGAGAGATGGCATCAGGAATGTTGTTTTTACAGACTGTTTAAGGCAGCAAGCTGATAATGTGAAACAGGTAACAAGAGGTCACTTGAATCCCAATACCTGTGTTTCACTTAACATCATGTATAAGCAGGGAAGAAAGTCAAATCATAGGTCCTTAGTAACCTGACTAACTTAACTACCCTTCTATTTACCAAAGTTTTGAGTATGTCCTGTACCCTTTAGATCAGGTCATGAGTCTGCTGTGTGGTTAGTGAATGATGTCAGTTCAGTTGTGTTGACTGATAGAGGTGTCTTGTGCTTCTCAGTTAGTACCTCAGGTGGTGGAGCTGATTGAGAAACATCCACGTTTCCACAGAAGCGAGGTGAGACGTCACCGGTGGAGGCCTGATCTTTGGTCACTTCTTAGGGGCTTCATACAACAGCTCTCACATTGCGGAGCACTTTCCAATCTGGCTGTTTCGTTTGCCCGCACGTGCACCAGTAGCCCATGGCATGCAGCAACCTTCATAATAGCCTGTGGAGTCACTAATGGATTTTACTGAATGGCAAAAATAAACCTGAATCGTAATTAACATGACAGCAGCGGCGGAGTTCAGTACTGGTGTGAGGGGTTGTACTGAAAACAATGGAATCTAAATAAATGAAATGAGAATGTCGGTAGCGAAGTGCGCTGCACTTTCTTGGAGTCGGTGTGCAGATGCATGCACTTCTCACAGTTCTGACCGCCAAACACTCATCCTGAAGGATGGTTTTCTAGGACTATGCAAGTTTAAACTGACTGCATTGGAATTTCAGTGAATTGATCATTTCTTTTTTTCCAAGGAGAGGAAATACTGTCTTATGGTGATCGGAGTTCCCAATGTAGGAAAATCATCTTTTATCAACGCCTTACGAAGAACCAACCTGAAGAAAGGTATCAGATATGCCCAATGTGTGTGCGTGTGTGCCCTTGCAGGGCCCCAGAGTTTTCCCCTCTCATCTAACCTCCTCTCTGTCCTCAGGTAAGGCATCACGAGTCGGTGCTGAGCCAGGGATCACTAAAGCAGTCTTGACCAAAATTCAGGTAGGTTTGACAGAGTTAATACTTGTGTGTGTGTGTTTAGGTATGTGGCAGTGCACGTACACATACATGTGTGCTTGCATGCTACAGAGAGTTGCAAGCTGTGTGTTTCTGTGTCCCTTACTGGCAATGCTAATAAGAGCGCCCCTTTTTGATCAGGTGTGTGAACGACCGATAGTACACTTGCTGGACACTCCAGGTGTCCAGTCACCACGCATCGAAAGTGTGGAGACAGGGATGAAGCTAGCACTGTGTGGTAAGACATACACACACACGGACACACTCTTGAGAGAGTGTGGCCACAGGGATAAAGTTAGCACTGTGTGGTAAGACGCACTCACACACACACGGACACACACACGGACACACAATTGAGAGAGTGTGGCGACGGGTATGAAGCTAGCACTGTGTGGTAAGACACACAAACACACACACACACACACACGGACACGCTATTGAGAGAGTGTGGCGATAGGGATGAAGCTGGCACTGCGCAACTGTGTGTGTGTGTGAGATTTGCAGGGAGGTCATGTTCGGAAAACTGGACATGGATATGACATCTGTACTTGTCTTGTGTGTGTGTTAGGCACCATTCTGGATCATCTGGTTGGGGAGGATGTGATTGCTGACTACCTGCTGTTCACACTTAACAGATTAGAGAGATTCTGGTGAGCTCCTCTTCATGCTTGATTTTGAATTGAGTAGCATTCACCCTTTGTTTAACCATCTGAACATGTATGACTGCTTATGGAGCAGTATAGCAGCCTTCATTGAGTTCAGATGCTAGATGCTAATCATTTAGACTAGGGCTGGGACTTTATCGCGTTGATTGTGATTAATTAATTACAGGAAAAGTAACCCCACCAAAAAAATAACGCATTTAATCGCAATTTATTTTTGCACTTCAAACTGCGCGGAACGTTTCTCATTGCACAAGTTCCTGGTATACCTGTAATACTGATGCACAGGACACAACACGAGAACAACCATAGATTTGTATGTAGGTTACTATATAATATCTATGAGAACAACCATGGAAACCGCTGAATAGAAGTCATTGCTGGACACTGAAATACAAGTGAAAGTTGATTTATTGGAGAAAGAGATTTATTTATTGGAGATTTATAAGCCGAATGTGTTGCTGTGACTGGGGATCATTGGGCCTCGGTAAGCAGTGCAAATTACATTGGTGTGACTGCACACATTATTGACGACACTGACAGGGATTGGCACCTTAAGTCTTTTTCCCTAACCGTGCAGAAGACGACCACCAGGCACTATGCTGAAAACTGGCAGAAGCATAAGCCTGGGGATGTCAACTAAAGGTCACCACAATTCAGCCATACACCAAAATCCATTTAAATTGAAAAAGGTTGCTCCTTGTGTCAAATATTGATATGCGATTAATTGTGATTAATTAATTACAAAGCCTCTAGTTAGTCCCACCACTAATTTATAGCAATGCAGATGCTGCAAAGTAATTGATTACCCTGGTAGGCATTTCATGACCACGGTCAGTTACCAATCCAAACATGCTCAGAAATGGGCTGTAGTTTTAGCTTTTGGAGGGTTGATGTCTTGAGTGGGCAGGAGAGATCAAGTCTTTACCAAGGTGGTAAACATCTCTGCACCCTTTCTGCTGCAGGTGTTATGTATGTTGAGTTGATGTTATGTATGGTTTTGATTTGTGTAGGTTACTAGAGTAAAGGTTTTGTTTTTAGAGTAGAGTTGAAATACCTGGCTAATTTCCCCTGCTGGGATTATAAATTTGACCTGACTTGACTGTTTTAAGTAGAGAAATACTTGGGCAATTCCTCGCTATGGATGTGAGAAAGCCAAGTATTATTTAGATGTTTTGTTCTTTTTTTTCTTGTCATTCACAACAAACAAAAGCAAACAAATGTGGCATCTCATTGGCATTACTGATATGTCTACTTCCTATGCAGTTTCCCATAAATAACTAGTAAACGTGTTTGTATGTTGTGCTGTATCTGTTATCCAGTTATGTGGAGAAGTACGGTCTGGAAGAGCCCTGTGACAACATTGAACAGGTGCTGAAGTGCATTGCCATCAAACTGGGCAAGACACAACGCGTTAAGGCCATCACTGGAGTGGGTGGGTGAAGCCTTTACACACACACACACATACACATACATACACACATAGAAGACACAGATAAATGATAAGTGAAGAGAGAAGAGACATCAGTGGAGTGGGTGGGTGCAAACACACACACACACACACACACACACACACATATATATATATATATATATATATATAGAGAGAGAGAGAGAGAGAGAGAGAGAGAACATGTAAAGGACATCATTAGAACAGAAAGAATAAGACATGGGCATCTCCATCCCTTTCTAAAGAAAGGAAGTAAGTGTGTGTGAAAGTGTGTGTGTAAGAGAGAGAGAGAGTCAGCAACTGTAGTAGTTTTTTCTGTTTTCGTTTTGTTCTCACCAATACACTCAGGGTAGTATGACTCATGTGTATGTATGTCTGTCTCTCTCACTCTGGTGGTCCAGGCAACATCACCATCACGGTCCCTAACTACACAGCAGCTGCCTATGACTTCATCCGCGCCTTCAGGAAGGGAGAACTGGGTAAGGTCATGCTGGACTGAGCCATGATGACCTTTAAACCCCAGAGGATGGCCTCTGACAAGACCATCCCAGACTGGTGGACTCAGAGAGCCATTATCCCCACCAGCAGATGTCTTGTCTACACAGACTCAGTCAGGCATGTGATGCTGGTGGGCACTGAAAAATCATGATAACTCCATAGTGTTCGCAAATGTCAGCATACAGTATAGTATGTTAAAAAAAATTGTGCAGCAGGTGCAGCACCAGCAATAAACTATTTATTTGATTGGTTTTGTTTGTACTTTGATATTTAATTATACAGAAAGTTTGGCAAACAGGTAGATGAATTTAGATTCCCACTGATGTTGGTTAGTTGATACAATGTTAAAATCTGATATTTCCATTGGGATTAATGTCATGATCCTGCTCTCTACCACCCGGCCTCCTACTGGTCTAATTAAGTGTTGCAAGTTCCGTGTTTGTTTACCTTTTCCATGTGCTCATGTTTTGCTGTCTGCCCTGCCCCTTTCCCTCTTCCCGCTCTGCACCCGGTCTTCACGTCCTTGATTATTGTAATGATTTTCACCTGTTCCTTGTTTGTGTCATTGCCCTGTTCCCTATATATTCCCCAGCTCTTTCCTTACTCGTTGTCTGATTGTCTGACCATGTTCCGTGAGTCCTGTGTATTTATCTGCCAGCTAAGTCCTGATTACCTGTGCCTGTTCGCGTACTGCTGTTTTTGCCCTTCCCCCGTTGGATACTTTTGGATTTGAATTTCTAGTTTGGAGAATTGATCTTTTGTGTGTTTTTTCCCTAACTCAGTTTTTGGATTTTTTGTTGGATTATTTGCACCTGTTGGTTATCGATCTTCTGAGCTTTTTCCCTTTTGCATTTTTTGAACTTTGTAAATAAACTTTTGTATCGATCTGCATTTGGGTCTTAGTCTGTAATGCTACAGTACAATCAGACCAGGAAGATGGACCCAGCGGATCCAGGACAACTCTCTTCGGCGATTCAACAACATGGGTCTCTGTTGGGCCGGCATCAGGCGCAGATCGAAGACCTTAGGGCCGAGATACGGAACCTCAGTTCCAGGGTTCAACCCCTCCAGCCGACCCTGGGTTTCTCCGTGCAGCCTGAAGCTCCAGCGCCAACCGCTCAAGCGGCATCATTTGTCCGCGAACCTAGACTGCCTCCTCCCGAGAGGTACGCCGGTGAGCCTGGTACCTGTCGTTCATTTTTGTCCCAGTGCTCGTTGATTTTTAGCCTGCAACCCGGGTCATTTCCCACCGAGCGAGCCAAGGTGGCTTATGTCATCACCCAGTTGTCAGGGCGAGCTCGAGAGTGGGGAACGGCGGTTTGGGAGGCGGAGTCCCCATCCTGCGATGATTTTCGAGAATTCGCCTCCGAGATGAAGCGGGTTTTCGACCGTTCCAAACACGGGCACGAGGCTGCTCGGGAGCTGCTCCACCTACGCCAGGGTTCCCGTTCTGTTTCGGACTTCGCCATAGACTTCCAGACCCTGGCTATCTCATCCGGCTGGGATAAGGAGGCATTGTTCGACACTTTTCTAAACGGTCTCTCGGAAGAATTGAAAGATGAGTTAATGTCCCATGATCTGCCTGAGACCTGCGAGGGATTGGTCAATCTGGCCATCCGAGTCGACACCAGGCTCCAGCAACGTCGACGATTTAGGGCTTCCGGAGCTGTGGGTAGAGGAATTCCCCGTCTCGTCACCCCTTCTTCTTCATCTCCCGTCATGGCAACCCCAGAGCCCATGCAGGTGGACCGGACTCGTCTGAGTGTGGAGGAGAGACGGCGAAGGCTACAAGCCCACCTTTGTCTATACTGTGGCAAGCCCGGACACTATCTCGCCGCCTGCCCGGTAAAAGCCCACGCTCACCCGTGAGAGGGGTACGGGTGAGCGCCACTGTCACTAACCCCTCACCAACCCAACGAACCCTCCTGCCTGCCGTCCTGACCTGGGGAGAACAACGACAAGAGACGGAGGTCCTCGTCGATTCGGGTGCGGAGGAGAATTTCATCGACGCCGGTCTGGTGAGCCAGTGGGGGCTGCCCGTAGAGAATCTCAAGGTGCCCCTGGTGGCCAACGCCTTAACGGGAGTCAAGCTGGCCACTGTCCGTCAGGTCACCATACCGGTGAGTCTCTGTCTGCTCCACACCCACTGTGAATCGATTAGGTTCTTTGTCATTGACTCTCCTGACTCTCCTGTCCTCCTAGGACACCCCTGGCTAATCAAACACAATCCCCATATAGACTGGCAGGAGAGTAAAATTATTGCTTGGTCTCCTACCTGTCAGGCTAACTGTCTCCCTGTTCCTAGTGTTTCTGTGAGGTCTGTCCCTGTCCAACCCGAGGAGTTTCCTGATTTGTCTGCTGTACCTCCAGATTACATGGACCTCAAGCTAGTTTTTAGCAAGTCCCGCGCCTCCTCCTTGCCCCCTCACCGACCCTATGATTGTGCCATCGACCTCCTTCCTGGCGCCTCCCCGCCTAAGGGCGATTTACTCTCTGTCCCGCACCGAGACAGAGGCCATGGACAAGTACATAAGGGAATCCCTTGCTGCTGGTATAATCCGCCCGCCCTCGCCCCTGCCGGAGCGGGTTTTTTCTTCGCTCTAAGAAGGATGGCTCGCCCGACCATGCATAGATTATCGTGGTTTGAATAATGTCACCATAAAGAACCGCTACCCTCTTCCCCTCATTTCATATGACTTCGAGCTCCTTCAAGTGGCAAAGGTTTTCTCAAAATTAGACCTGCGGAACGCATACCACCTGGTCCGCATACGTGAGGGGGATGAGTGGAAGACGGCGTTCAATACCACTTCTGGACATTATGAATACCTCGTCATGCCTTTTGGTCTTACTAATGCCCCCGCCGTTTTTCAGACGTTGGTCAATGACATTCTTAGAGATTTATTGAATCATTTTGTTTTTGTTTTTCTGGACGATATCCTGATTTTTTCGAGGTCCTTGTCAGAACACATTGTCCACGCTCGAACAGTCCTGAAACGCCCTAGATAACCAACTCTATGTCAAAGCCGAAATGTGAATTCCACCAGGAGTCAGTCTCCTTCCTCGCCACGTTATCTCCGGGTCTATCCAGATGGACCAGCAGAAGGTGAGAGCGGTTTTGGAGTGGCCTACACCCACTACTCGCCGAGGTCTGCAGAGTTTCTTGGGTTTCGCCAATTTTACCGGCGTTTCATCCGAAACTTCAGCACCATCGCCGCCTCACTGCCTTGACTTCTCCAAAGGTCAGGTTTTTCTGGTCGCCAGAGGCAGAGAGAGCCTTTGGAGAATTAAAGAGGCGCTTTACTTCAGCCCCTGTCCTGACCCAACCTGATCCGAACGCCAGTTTATCGCCGAGGTCGATGCCTCCGAGGTGGGCGTTGGGGCAGTCCTATCACAACGCTCCTCCCAGGACAACCGATCCACCGTGTGCCTTCTTCTCCCGCCGCCTCTCTCCGGCAGAGCAGAACTACGATGTGGGGAACCGGGAGCTCTTGGCCGTTAAATTGGCCTTGGAGGAATGGAGACACTGGCTGGAGGGCGCCCCAGTCCCATTTCTCGTATGGACAGACCATAAGAACTTACAATATATTAGTCAAGCAAAGAGATTAAACCCCCGACAGGCACGCTGGTCATTATTTTTCTCTCGTTTTGACTTCACACTCTCTTACCGTCCTGGTCACAAGAACACTAAACCCGATGCATTATCCCGACAGTTCACTTCCGGCAGAGAGAGTCCAGATCCAGAACCCATCATCCCCTCCAGTCGTGTTGTTGGAGCGGCCCGCCTCGACATTGAGTCACTCGTTGTGGCGGCTCAAGCAGACGAGGCGGGTCCCAGTCAATGTCCTGTTAACCGTCTGTATGTTCCCAGCTCTGTTCGTCCACAGGTTCTGCAGTGGGGGCACTCTTCTCTACTCTCCTGCCATCCCGGTACCAGTCGAACCCAGGCCTTCATCGAGAGACGCTTCTGGTGGCCTTCCATCAAGAGTGATGTCGTCCAGTTTGTCCAGTCCTGCCCTACGTGTGCACAGAACAAGTCCTCCAACCGACCCCCTGCCGGATTGCTTCAACCCCTAGCCATTCCCTCAAGACCCTGGTCCCACATCGCACTAGACTTCGTGACTGGTTTGCCCTCTTCTGACGGTAACACCACCATCCTCACAGTAGTTGATCGCTTCTCCAAGGCTGTTCATTTTGTTCCTCTGCCCGGTCTCCCCTCAGCCAAGGAGACTGCCCAACTCATGACGCTACACGCCTTCCGTATCCATGGTCTCCTGTAGAAGTGGTGTCCGACAGGGGCCCCAGTTCACCTCAGCCTTTGGAAAGCCTTTTGTAAATTACTTGGTGCTTCTGTTTGTCTCTCTTCTGGTTTTCACCCACAGACTAATGGACAATCCGAGAGGGCGAACCAGTCATTAGAGACCGTGCTGCGCTGCATGGTTTCTCAGAACCCTTCCGCCTGGAGCCGACAGCTGCCTTGGGTCGAATACGCCATAAATTCCCATGTTTCATCCGCCACGGGCAAATCCCCCTTCAACTGCTCCTTGGGCTACCAACCCCGTTGTTCCGGACCAGGAGGAGGAGGTTGGGGTACCTTCCGCGAGGCATTCATCCGGCGCTGTCGGGCGGACCTGGAAGCGCACCCGCACCACCCTTCTCCGCTCGCTGTCCGGATGAAACCCAAGCCGACAAACGCCGCTCCCAAGCCCTCCTACCGTCAAGGCCAACGGGTGTGGTTGTCCACACGGGACCTGCCTCTGAGGGTCGAATCCCGCAAACTTTCCCCACGATTCATCGGCCCTTTCCCCATCACCAAGGTCATCAGTCCCACAGCCGTCCGTCTTAAACTCCCTTGTCCCTTACGCCGCATCCACCCCACTTTTCATGTCTCCCGCATCAAGCCCTTTATCTGTAGCCCCATGCATCCACCCCCTGCTCCCCACCTCCCCGCCTCATAGATGGATCCGAGGCTTACACTGTTAAAAGACTTTTGACGCTCGCCGTCGGGCCGGGCATCCAGTACCTCGTTGACTGGGAGGGCTACGGTCCTGAGGAGAGGTGCTGGGTTCGGCCCGCACATCCTAGACCCCAACCTTATCAAAGACTTCCGCCGCCAACATCCCTCCTCTACCCAAGGGACGCCAAGAGGCGTCCGTTAGAGGGGGGGTACTGTCATGATCCTGCTCTCTACCACCCGGCCTCCTACTGGTCTAATTAAGTGTTGCAAGTTTCCGTGTTTGTTTACCTTTTCCATGTGCTCATGTTTTGCTGTCTGCCCTGCCCCTTTCCCTCTTCCCGCTCTGCACCCGGTCTTCACGTCCTTGATTATTGTAATGATTTTCACCTGTTCCTTGTTTGTGTCATTGCCCTGTTCCCTATATATTCCCCAGCTCTTTCCTTACTCGTTGTCTGATTGTCTGACCATGTTCCGTGAGTCCTGTGTATTTATCTGCCAGCTAAGTCCTGATTACCTGTGCCTGTTCGCGTACTGCTGTTTTTGAACTTACCCCTTTGGATAATTTTGGATTTGAATTTCTAGTTTGGAGAATTGATCTTTTGTGTGTTTTTTCCCTAACTCAGTTTTTTGGATTTTTTGTTGGATTATTTGCACCTGTTGGTTATCGATCTTCTGAGCTTTTTCCCTTTTTGCTTTTTTTTCGAACTTTGTAAATAAACTTTTGTATCGATCTGCATTTGGGTCTTAGTCTGTACGTTACAATTAAAGAACACATTTTTGAAGAACAGAAATTATAAACACTTGAACTTGATACTTGAACAACAACAGAATTGACAGTATTCTGAAGAGTAAATATGACAATACATAAACTTCTGAAAACATTTGACAACAGTCAAATACAGAGAAACAGTAGGCTATATTATCGGCTTAGTTTGTATTACTTCAATATAAATGGAGAGATTCAGATTCCTATCAAAATATCTCTAATACAAATATTTGGCTGGATTAATTCACCTTACATCTTCATTTTCTCAAATTTTGAGATGTCATTTGATTTCTGCAATCAAAACATTACAAATTGCATATAGGAAATACCTACAAGTACAATATAAATTTTTCATGCGTGTTTTTCAAAAGCTGTAGTTGTTGTACCTATCTCTACCTATCTATAAGTTTACAAGTGTTACAAGACAAGTCACCTACAGTACAGTACATGGGCAGAAGTTAGAGACATTGCACCAAACAAGAACGTGGAGGAAAGGTGATCAGAAACCCCATGATCTCCTGATTCCTAGGCGATGTGGTCATCAGCAGTTGAGCGTTTGTTTAGTTTTCGGAAGAGCAGTGGAGTCTTAACAGTGCACGTCAGGTGAGCAGCGGTGACTTGGGATCCAGGGAGTGCAGGGCTGGTAAGTGTCTCAGGTGAGCACAGGTAACACTGGTCTGAGTGGGGCTGAAATGGCAGCGACCCTGGCACCCTCGGTGCAGGTACACACAGGTGTACTCAAACAAGTACTTTTAGTCTTACAGTTTCACAGCAGCTTTCCACTCATAGATTTGCTCTGCAACATTTAATACAACTCTGTTCTAATGTGTTTTCTAGTGAATTTATTGCACAGTTACTTAACAATAGTTAGCTTATCAAGCTGTGAGATAGCAGGTAGCCTCCAAGGTGGCTCAGAGGTGGGAGTAGGCCAGGGTGTTGATTGACAGCAGGACTGACCACACTTTGGTGAAGAGGCAGCCTGAAGGGGCAGTGCCTGAGGTCCTGTAGAAGTCCCATTCCGTGCGATTGGCATACAGTTCCTCGAGCTCTGCACTGTCGAGCTCCGGACGCTTCTGTGCGGATGCGTACCACCCTCCTGCTGCAAGGGCGACCGCTGCACCCGCTGCAGCTGCTCCTGCCACTCGGACTGGGGAACTGCGGCCGCCGCTACGGCCACGACCCCCGCGAGCCGTACCCCGCGCAGATCCCCTGGCTCCACCTCGACCCCCTTTGGGGGCAACAGGGTCACAGAGAAGGGCAAGCAGAAGCACCACCGCCCAGCTAACAGCCCACACTTGCCTCATCTTACCCAGCCCTGCCATAGGGGAAAATTTAGGTGTTAATAACATTGTAGTTAACATTAAATAAATTACAATATTACCTATAACATGTTTACTGAAGCTAGCCTGACAAGTCAGACTGCAACATCAAAATGTATATTACCACATTAGACAGTAAATGGCAATAAAAAGTAGAAAACTGTCCACATTGCCTCACAGAGCACACACTGCTTACCTCCTTGGCTACCTCAGATCTACAGCTATCCTATGTGTGCCTTCAAATCCAAGTATGCAGAAGAAACCTGCATATCTATATACAAGACACACACAGTTTAGAGAACTGTACTAGGGTATATTTAGGATTACCTACCCATAACACCTCTTAAACGCGTCTGTACTTTTACCAAGAGTTCAAAACTGGGGAGAAACCGTGCCACCGTGTGGACATTGCCAATAGTGCAACCTAATTTACTGATGCTCTCTGGCCTTGTAAATTTTATCCCAACATCCCCAATAATTACATTTAACACATTGCGAATAAAAGGCCCACTTCGCACATATGCCAATGTAACCAATCATTGGTTATAAGTAGTTTTACGGCAAATATGTGCAAAATATGTGCAAATATGCACAATGTGTTGCCTATCAGATATAAATCATCTGAAACATCAACACCATTATGAGTGTTCCAGGCAGACCCATTCCGTTTATTGTCAAAAGCAACTCACTCCATATATCACAGCCTCTAAATGGGCACCGTTGAGAAAAATGGGCGTTATGACGCCAACTCAGACCGAATGGGTCTGGCAAGCAATTTAGCACCTATATTTCATCTTGTTGGGAAATGTATTAAATGTCTTCAGCTCATCACATGCATCAAATGATAGAGAGGACATCCTGCGCATCGCCATTTACCGACTCCATTTTTCTCCAATGGGGAAAAAATAACACACTACACTACACAATCGTATAGCCTTCGAATAAAATTCGCTCTGAAAAAGATGGCATTATGATAATGAATAAGCCTATACTTGTTATTAGCTATTAGACTATAGGCGAATAAGGATGTAACTCACCCCCACAGGCACAAAGCTTCTCGTTCCGCACTGTGTAAAATGGGTAAAGGTATAGTAACTACTCCTGTCGATTTACACGGGCAAACTCACGCCTATGTAGGTTACGGAAACGGTGATCACACGCAGGATCACACGAAGCCCACGCGAGCGAGCGAGCGCACTGAGGCACTGGCACACATTCACGGGCACGCACAGCTTGCTTCATGAAGTATAAATAATTTAGCTTCTACATACTGATGGCGTAATGTCACGTTTTCATTTTCTCATTTTTTCTTACTCTCCGATATCCTAATCTTACACCGTCAGATTAAATGTATTTCTTCTCATCTACTACTTTTGTGAATCACCTGGCAATTATGGTAGCTTTATGCACTTTTCTTTTTTTCATTTTCAATGAAGGGTTGTGAGGCTTTCGTGCTGGAGTCTTTGGTTGTCCGCACCTTGAATCTAAGGATGCTCTGTCTTTAAATGTCCTCCTTAACATTTTTAGCCTTACTTATATTACTTACTTATGCTATTATAGCCTTACTCATAGCCCAGTCTATGAAAAATATCTATCCTATTTCTGCTTTCTTTGAAGGGCTGATTCGGCTGACAAGACTTGTTTTTACTTTACCACTGAAATGTCTCATTTCCACCGAGGTCCACCTACCTCCCCAGACTTTTTGATTGGGTTTCAGATATCGCGAGAGTTTAGATTGGTCGTGATTGTCTTGAGTGTCAAGTGTGTTGGAGGTTGGAGGTTGGAGGTTTGAAGCTCACGTCTGCACAGTGACTGGTCTGGAATAACGATATGGCATTGCTCTACAAATCAGCTGCAACACTCCTCAGGCCGTCAAAGCTGGCCCCTTTGACAGCAGCAATAACGCGACATTATTCAGGTAAGCATGTAAGTCTAGAAGCAAACGGCAATGATTTTGCTAGTGCCAGTGCGTCAATGTCATCGTTAGCCTCGTTGTGAGCTTCAAGCTAAGTTACCAGCAGTGCTACTGGCAATAGCAATGACCAGCAATGCTGACTTTCGGACTTCTGTTTACTTGCTTCTGCAGCTGACCTCAAAACAGTTTGATTGTCTTGTCTGAAATATTTGTCATGCTGCATTGAAATCCGAATGCTCTGTCACTTGCTATACTTTGCCAGCTATCGTTAGCCAGCTGTTATGAACATGCATACAACCAGCAAAGTTAGCTGCTGTTGAACATCAAGCAGCGATTTAACCCCTGCCCTAGTGAAGGTAAACCTTGCGTTGGTGTAGTTTTTGATAACTTTTAGTTAACTTAACAGCCTTTGCGTACTGGTCATCAGAGGGCAATTTGTATGATGTAGCCTTGTTTATGAACGTGACCATGGGCGCTTTTTACACTCGTAGATTACGAGAGTAGTTACTCGTTTATCGATTTTTTGAGGAAGATATAGGGACTGATATAGGGTAACCGAGACGCTGAGATATAGTCAACCTGATCAAATGGCCTCCTTGCTACCTCCTGGAAAATTGGTTGCTGCCACATGGGTCCATCCTCAAAACTCCCCCAGAGCTTCAGGATTTTCTCCTAACATTGTCTCTGTCTAAATGTTTAAATGAAAAGCAAGAGCATAACCTTATCGTAGAAGAATGTTGAATCCATAAGACTTGTCTATGAAGACATAATTAGTCACAAAACCACATACTTAGAATACTTCTGTGACAGGACCATGGGCCTACACTATGAAGCGAGGTTACTGGTCAACCCAGCTAACTTTGAAATTAACCACTGATCTCCAAAAGAACTCTGCACGGAGCATCTGTTGTTTCTGAAGTAACATGTTGTTTAGTCATCTGGGTTAGCCAGTAACCTTGCTACGTATTTGTGTTTGTTTATTGGTAAGTAAATGAAGGGGGAAATGTTAGTAAAAACTCACTGTCTGGCCTGGTTAACAGCCACCCAGTACCAGTACATCTTGGTGGAGAAGCGCGGTGACAACCAGAATGTGGGCTTCATCCAGCTGAACCGGCCCAAGGCCCTGAACGCACTGTGTGATGGCCTGATGCAAGAGGTGGGGAAGGCGCTGGACACCTTCGAGGCTGACGCTCAGGTGGGCGCCATCGTCATCACAGGTAGCGAAAGAGCTTTTGCAGGTGAGATCCCCTTTAACTGTCTTCACTTCACCCGATTCACCAGTGGTTTGGCTAGAAGTGCGAAAATATGAGGATGTAACCCTGATTCTCTTGTTAGTAAACCGGTTTGTGTTGGATTGGATTGTTTATAGTAGACTGTAACCGTGACAACTATAACACTCTATTGTTTGAACATTGTTTTTTCCTCATTCCCTTTTCTAAGCATCTTGCTTTACTTCATCCTATATTTGTTTTTGTTGCTGTTTACCAGCGGGTGCTGACATCAAGGAGATGCAGAACCGCACATTCCAGGAGTGCTATGGGGGGAATTTTCTTGCCCACTGGAACAAGGTGTCTCTGGTCAAAAAGCCTGTCATTGCAGCAGTTAATGGATTTGCAGTAAGTGTTTAGATAAGGATGTATGCTAGTGGACTTCCTAGTTAAAGATATACTTATATGGCTGATGAAATTTTAGACATTACCCTATTCTGTGAGCCAGAAGTATACATATTGTCTGTCTGATACTGGCATGGAGTGTGTGTCTGTGTCTGTGTGTGTGTTTGTGTGTGTGTGTGTGTCTGTGTCTGTATGTGTTACATGTGCATTATGTGTGTGTGTTTGCAGCTTGGAGGTGGCTGTGAGTTTGCCATGATGTGTGACATCATATATGCAGGAGAGAAGGCCCAGTTCGGCCAGCCAGAGATTCTCCTTGGGACTATCCCAGGTAAGAGATTGGGGCCTGGACCAAACCAGGCTCCAGGGTTAAAGGTTACAGTTCCAGCTCTCCCCTCTCTTAATAGTGTCTGAGTTATTGCAGAAAACTTTGAAGTCTTACACACTACTGACCAGAAGGGAAAACTTGGAAAAGCCATACACTCTGCAACCAATGTGCTTTTTAGTAATGCAATTTGAAAATTGATGTGACAGACCATGAGCAACATAGTATATAAGGGATAATGAACGACATAGTGTGCGTATATCGGTGAATATTGCATGTTCCAGGTGGTGATAAGGGCCCAAAGCAGAGCCTATAAGTGCGGTATTCACCGAAAAACACACGTGGAGTTCATTATTCCACTTGTACCACTGTTGCCACGTCTGTGCTATGTAGTTTTGCTAACAATTTCCACGATTTAATAACTAACACAGGCTCCTTCTTTCAACTACTTTTTCTGACATCCGACATCGACTCATTCAAAACTTACTAGAATAAACTGCCATTACTATTTCTAAATGGATGGTTGCTATGATCAAAAGCGGGTCATTAGTTCGATCTGTCGTTGTCAAGCGCTGCATCCAGAGATTCTATCCTGTCTTTGCTTTGGTAAAGTCACTGTTTCCCATACTCCTCAACGCAGTGTAACAGACTTAAAATCCATCTTGGTTAGTTAAAATGTTGCTGTGCTGTGAACTTCAGTCAGGCCGCTAAATTGTAACCCTGTATTAACGTGACAGTTCATTTGAACTTCACATTGAGTTGGGTGAATTGATATGCAAGTGTAATACGGCCAGAAAAGTGGAACTTCTTCATAGATGTGCAGTTATCTGAAAATAATGCATGTTTTAAATAATGCATCACAATAGAAAATTTGATCAAGCAGTGGTATAATATATTATTATAAATATTAATATATATTTGTCAGGTCTATGGGGCAGCTGTGGTCCAGTGTGGGGGTGTGTGTACAGGCGTACGATGGAGCTGTGATACTCTGATGTTTGGGGCGTAACATACACACAGGCCAATAGTGTCACCCTTGTGTTGTGTCATCATTGTAAGCCTTGTTCTAATCTGCCTATAAATGTTCTATAAGTAGCTGTGTTTCTGCTATTAAGCATTTCTTAACCTGAATTCTCACAGGTCACATGAGCCCTTATCTGTACCTGCAGTAGGTGGGGATTAAAGACGAAATAAAAACAGAAGTTACTTGGTGGTCTGCAGGCACAAGCAGCAGATTCAGCAGGCTAGCTGGATTAGCCAGCACATGCTCTTTGTGATGCACATCACCTGGCATGAAGCAATAACAGATGTAACAGTCTTTTCACACATAGAGATAAATATTCTTAGTTGGCTATGAGAGACCCATGAAATGTATGTTTGACATTTACATTCCCTAACAGCTATGCTACCACCAGCCGTTCGAACACACATACAGTATGAACCAGACTCTTAACTACATTCTGATGAGCCCTGAGCAGAGATTTTTTTCCCCATGATGTCTCAGCCTAATACATAGTAGTTGTGCCTGTAATGATCTCCTAACCTGGTCCTGTTTGTGACTCAGAAGACTCACCTGTCAGAAGGAGACTCACCTGTTCTGTCTCTCTTCTCCTGTTGTCAGGTGCTGGAGGCACGCAGAGACTGACCCGAGCTGTGGGGAAGTCTCTCGCCATGGAGATGGTGCTGACTGGCGACCGCATCACTGCCCAGGACGCCAAGCAGGCAGGTAGGCACCAGACCTTAACCATGCAGTTTTATTCATCAGCACCCACCATCCCAGAGACATGATCACACGATCCTAGAGAAGCCTACCAGGCAGGTGGGCACCAGACCTGAACCATACAGTTCCACTCATTAGCACCAACTATCCCAGAGACCTAATCACACAATTCCAGAGGAACCGATCAAAGATCTAATCGCACAATTCCAGCGAAGCCTACCAGGCAAGCAGGCACCAGACCTTAACCATGCATTTCCACTCATCAGCACCCACCATCTCAGAGACCTAATCACACAATCTCAGCAAAGCCTACCAGGCACATAGGCACCAGACCGTAACCAACAGTTCCACTCTGTGCATCCCATGGACCACTGCAAACAACCTGCTTGGTTCCCTCTTGATGCATGGCCAGAGTTGAGTTATGAACATTTCTATGGCAGCAGGGATCTCTTCCAATCAAAAATGCTGACTTTGCAGTGTATTGCTTCTTTTCTGTGTGAAATGGAGTATAATAAGTGTTTCTCTTATAACAAGGTTAAGGTCACATGAACTTATACCTTGCGTGGTTATGCTGTCGTACCTCACAAGCAAATTCTCAATGAGGAATATGCATGAGATGTTTAGATCCAGCACTGGAGTGAGTAGTCCTTGTTGAGTTATGGAGCAAATGTCAGTAGGACTTAATAGACTCAGAAGAGATCTCAGGCAAACAATCACAAATGTTCTAATGTGGAATGTTGTCCTTGACTTGGTGTTTTGAGCTACAAAGCTAAATGTCTGTGTAAAGGCAGATATGGTCTGTTGAGGGAGCAGTCATTCACAGGTTATTAGTTCAGTTCACTGTTTGCTGTTGCTTGGCAATGCTCAGGAAAGATAATTTATGTGTGTGGCGGGGTTCATGTCTGGTGAGGCCGGGTCTTCCCCCGAGATGCTGACTGCCTCTGTTATGTCTTCAATAGCCACTAGAGGGCATCAGCAGGGGAATTATTACTCCAGTATGGACTTCAGTAACAAGCGGCTTAGAGCAAGGTCAAGTCAACAGCACATGAAGCCCACCCTGGGTCCACCTCACTCCCAGAGACAGGCTCAGGGAAGAGCTTAAGAACTCACCGACTCACAGGGAATCCTTAAGGCGGCCAATCTCAGCGTTCCTAATGGCTTGTTATGAGGTTGAAAGGTCACCCCAGTTATTTTGCCCTCAACCACCCATGGCCCCACTCAAACAACTCCACCCACCCCCAAAACACCCACCCTCTCCCAGCCCCGGCGCCAGAGCCTGAATCCTCCACTGCTTGGCCCCACCCTAAAACAACAAACTTTGGGGTGAAGGAGCGAGCACCTCCCAAAATTACTCCTTTTACCCCTGCGTAAATCCGGCCTTGTTTTGGAACACCATTGTGTGTGTGTGTGTGTGTGTGTGTGTGTGTGTGAGTGAGAAGAGTAACATTTGAGCTGATGTGTTCTCCAGGTCTTGTGAGTAGAATGTTCCCTGTAGACCAACTCATCACAGAGGGGTGTGTGTGTGTGTGTGTGTGTGTGAGATGTCCTCCAGGTCTCGTGAGTAGAGTGTTTCCTGTGGACCAGCTCGTCCCAGAGGCCATCAAGACCGCAGAGAAAATCGCTGGCAACTCCAAGCTGGTGTCAGCTATGGCCAAGGAGGCAGTCAACGCAGGTCGGTTAACAACACTGTGATCAATCAATCATGTGTTTTTATTTATTTATTTTGTTTTACCTATGCCTCTCTGAAAGTTGCTTCTGCAGAAGACCAAGTGATGTTTTCAGAGGCAAACTAGAATTATGGTGGTAGTGTAGCGGTTAAGGAACCTGGCTAGCATGCTAGTAGCCTGGAAAGTTGTAGGCTCAAATCCCAGCTGCCACCGTTGTGCCCTTGAGCAAGGCAGGCTGGCCCTGAACAATTGATAGTGGACAAAATGTAAGTCGCTTTGGATAAAAGCGTCTGCTAAATGCATAAATAACAAATAAAAATTGTGGGTCTGAATCCCAGCTGCCATCATTGTGCCCTTGAACAAGGCACTTAAGTTGCTCTAGGGCCTGTAATTGATAGTTGACAAATGTAGGTCACTTTGGAGAAAAGCCTCAGGTAAATGCATAAATGTAAATGTAAATTGGAGGAGTGTGAGATGTCTCCGTTGACGTCCCTCACGTACTTATTTCCACATCATTAACGCTCATTTGGTATGTCTGGTTTTCAGCGTTCGAATTGACATTGGCCGAGGGGAATCGTCTGGAGAAGAGGCTTTTCCACGCCACCTTCGCTACGGTGAGTAGCCTATCCGTCTCGGATCGGGAATTCTGTGTCTGTCTGGGATAAGATCAGGAACACTTTGTGTGAGTGTTGGACACTTCTGACTGGAATTCTCTCTGTTCCGTTGCATTGCAGGAGGACAGGAAAGAAGGGATGACTGCATTTGTTGAAAAGAGGAAAGCTGACTTCCAAGATAAGTAAAAGAAGTCGGGTGGAAACGTTGGACTGTTGTTGGATAAATTATTTTGGATTGTTTAGTTCCAGCTATCAACTGGATGCTGAGAAGCGCAATGCCTTACTGAGGTCTTCTACCTGACTAACTAATCGAAGGGCCAGACCAGACATGCTTACAGAGTCTTGTAATACACCACTACTGGAAAAAACACATACACACACTCTTCTCTCACACACACATACACTCTTTCAAACGCAACCACTTGTAATCAACACTGTTCTCTTTGCCTTCCCTTTTCTTGAGGCCATCATGTTTTTGATACATTTTCCTCACAGCAGTGTTTTTGTCTCTGAAGTGTTTGCTGAATAAAATTTAGGTTGTGTTACCAGAAATGTTTGGATTGATTTTTATCATTCAGTTGACAAAGTGTTATGTGACAGCACACATTTCCTTACAAAGACATGGACAGAATTTTCCCACACCTAAACTAAAACAGCTAAAATACAAACACCTAAATGGGTCACAAACACAACCTTTTTTTCTGAAGGGTAAAAAAACAATTGTATTTCCATCTCCTGATCTGTCATCAGTAGAATTTATCATAACGTGCAATTACCAAAGATAATGAAGCGTAATAAAGGGGCAGTCATTGGTTTCACACCTCATTAAGCATTGTGATGTTCCAGTCCAAAAACCTTTGGATAACACTCTAAGGACCACTCCAAACACAGAGATGTTGAAAAACAATACAGGAGAGGTTGTCAGTGCTTGAACACAGTATAGCGTGACAAAAGACTGGAAATGCGTCTAACGGGAAAAAAACAACAGTGAAAGTGCACGCCATCTCTACTGAAGGGTTGCGCCGAAGACCATTAAACGACGCTAGATGTCGCCACGGAATCACTGCGAAATAATCATGTTGCGCTAATGATATATAAGAATATATCCCCAGACAGCAGGCCGTTTAGTGATTTATGGGCAGGTTTATGGGTATAGTAGCCAAATAGTGCTTAAATTCTATGTGAAAGCACAAACTGATATGCGGAAATTAGATAGAATTCTAGGCCTTGTCTAAATATTTAAAATATTTTACAATTGTTTGCAATTTGCACGAACTTAAAGTGTAAATGACTTGAAAAGTCACAGCATGGGTATTCAATTTGGTTTAGATCTGCCAGGTACCATGTATTCTACAATGCATGGTCACAAAAATGCGTAATGAAGTGGCGTTTTACTGACCGTTCTCGTTATTTTAAGACTTTTTTTCTTCATCACCTCTGCCGGGAAACGGGGAATTGCTATAACTTACCTGAAATTTAATAGCTACAATGATGTTAGTTAAATGTTTTGTAATGTCTTAAATGTTTAACGATGATACCTAAGGAAAAATATATTTTTAAATTAAATAAGTAGCTTAATGTTCACACTTTTGAAGACTAACCTTTCCTTCCTCTATAAATTATTTCTTCTGAACCATATGAATTATTTCTTCACAGTAGCCTCTTTTCTGAAAAGACTGCCTGATTATGTAGTTTTATGTGTTTTAAACTAAATAATAAATGCGTATTTTTACCAAAATTCGACATAAATTGCGCAAATAAATTCCATGGCACCATCCCAAGTGAGCTGAATGCCAGAACATCACAATACCTATTTTTTTAGGCAAGGAATATTCGAGGCGTCTGGGAGAGAATGGGGCCATAGCGGATTTGATTAGAGAGGGGAGTTTTTTTCATTCCCATTCTATCATTCGAAGACACTTTCCTCCTATGATCTCTACTTCTTCACACGGCGCCTCACTATATATTCACAGGTCCATAGCCTAATTGATTTTTATTTTCATTCAGTATCCTCGCGGAGTGGCCATTCTTCCCAACCCTTGGAACAAAACTTCTGAAAAGGCCGAGAAAAAACGTCTCCGTCCGCACCGCGGAGAGAGCACAAAGGTTTCCTTAAAGAGAGCAAAACAGTGGTTCCGCTTTGATGTCTATCCCCTGCTAACGAAAGGTCAAAATAATAAATGTAGACCCAATTGAGGCGCTCCGCGGAGACAAAGGGGGCAAAACGTTACATTCTGGCAGCCGCAGACCCTCATAGCGTGATAAACTCATTTCAAAAAGCAGAACCAAAGACAACGCAGCATGGCTCCCCGCTTAAAGAAAAGAGCTTTCAAACTGATCAGACAGTCTTGGCTCCTCCGAGCTTCTTTTCTTTTTCCCCCATCTCGCTCTCTCTCTCTCTCTCTCACACACACACACACACACTCTCTCTCTCTCACACACACACACACACACACCACTTCTCCACTCTTTCACTGACTTTGGCGCAGCTGCTTCGGCGCGTCCATTGAGCCGGATAAAAGAAAATTTCCTCCAAACGAAATGAGCTGCACCTCATCACAAGAGAGAGGAAAAGTCACTTGCTATTAACACTACCTGCACGTCCGCCGCGTTAAGTTGGAGCAAGATTTGGGTATAGGCCTATATTTTCTAGTCTCAGAGCTTCTTTAGTTTTGGCGACAGCTACTTGTGTTGTCCAAAATTCCAATGGTGCATATCTTTCATTAAAGAGAGTGAGGCGAATGGTTTTGATCAGATATTTTCATTATGTGGTATTCTTGACATCGGAGACACTTCAGCAGACAACACTGTGACTCAGAATCACATTTCATTCTTAGAATGTCAAATGTAAAAGGTGAAAAATATTAGGCTATAGTAGTTAGCAATGATGCAACAAGATTGGTGCTTGTGACTTGCTTGCTTCCCTTCATCCATTTCGTAAATGAACTGAAATGAAATGATAAACGAAATATAATAGTCAACACCGACAATAAAACTGATTAATAACAGTTAGCCTATCTCGTAATTTATTTCATATTTTGAGATATCAACACTGAATATTAAGTAGAGCTATTTATATTAAGCTATTCTTTAGACAGATCAGTTTGCAGTCTTGTTTTGCAGTTTGCATAGCCTTGTGGTTATAGATAACCCTAATAATATTTTTTTATAGCAGTTAATTATGGCCATGGCCATTCTGGTATGACATGTTAGAAAGAAGTTTAGTAATATGTTATGTCTTATGATCCTTCAACTACAATGATAATAACTCAGGCCACATCCTCAAATCTTTTGGCCGTAATTTATTAAAACTTCCCCTATTGTTCAAGAATTGTGAAATAAACAAAGCCTATCCTGCCTAGTTTAACAGTTATGTTCTTATTTTGTAACTTTTGCAAAAGTTCAGTTTGCTCAGTTCTGTTCAGCTCAGTTCAGCTCACCGACTTCAGAAGATTGTCTCTATGGTCTGCTACATTTCATGGTCATCTAAGCCGAGGAGGCCATATCCAACAAGTGGAAGTCCTCTTCCATATTCCAGCTATCATCAGACAGGATAAAGAGCTTGACTGAACAGCCACTTACCATAACCTAGTGTTTCTCCTAAGTCTCCCGCAGGACTGTCCCTGATTATGGTAACTGTATATCAGAGAGTACAGTAGAGAGTACAGTCTTTTTAATGTGGTTTGTCATGTTGAGGTTACCCATGCATTAACAATCTTGCCACAGAACTCAGTATTGTATAGCTTGTGTCTCATCACCATTAAGAACCTCTCAGTGTATTAAATCAAGAGGTGGAACAATTTTAGAGAAAAAGCAGAGTTTGGCTGAATTATATTCCCCATGCAGTTTCCCTGTTTGTAGATCCTTCTAGAAATGTGTTTTTTTTTCTCAAATAATATATATTTCATGTTAAGACCAGTCGTGGGAACACTCGTGTTTACTTGAAACTAGTTAAGTTAAAATTTAAAAGGTCCTTTGGGCCCTCATGCCAAACTTATAAAATTCAATGGAGTCCTCGTTTAAGTTTCCGAATCCACGAATAGTACCGAGAGCTAAAACGTCACCATCGCGGAGCCTGTCAAACAACCAATCAATGATCAGTAAGATCACGATGCCTGCTGGTCCCTGTCAAAGAGTCTGGTGACAGCTCGCTTGCGCTGTCATGGTTGTGTTAAAAGGAATACCTTCTCTCCTGTCGCCAGAGCTTTTGTACGCCTTGGCAAAAATGGGTCATGGCGATGAATTGGGTGAGTACTGCACTGCACTGCAATCCACAAATATACTCCTGACCTGAAATAATTGTGCCAGCGTAAGCTTATATTAGCAAGGAAGCTAGCGTTAGCATGGACTTCGAGCTCGTGTATTTAAATAATGTTATAAGACAGACTAATAGATTGGGCATCATGTTAAAGTGCTTTTATCTATAGACTAATTCTGCCTTGATAAGTCTCCGTGGAGTAGGCTAGTGAACAACTCCCTTTCCAAAGGCAGCGACATCGTACTGTTATAGGTCATTGCAGATTAATATTTATTGGTATTTCTTAGTTTTGTCTTAAAATAATTAACCGGAAACTGCTGACACGTTGTTACGTTTGCGTTAGAGCAATCTAAAGTAATTGTCATTTTGTTTTCCCATTGTGTACTTCCCCCAGTACTAGCAGATGCCAACTTCCCTGTGTCTTCCGTGTGTAAATGCGGACCTATTGAGATCAGGGCTGACGGTACGTTGAACACATGACGCACAGGGCACATCTCTGCGTTCAACAGAGTGGCTTTGCGACAAGTGGAGATTATTTTGCAGTATCGCTTTGTATTTTAATTGTATGCGCGCCCTTACAGGTCTACAAATCCCAGTGCTACTGGAAGCTATTTTAAAGCTTTTGCCTCTGGACACGTACGTGCGTAGCCCGGTAAGATCATTTCTTTTTAGCGGCAGGTGTTTTGGTAGGTTGTTTGTGACTCAGGCCTCCAGCCCTGACCCCTGTCAGTGAGGCATATCTACAATGTCTGTTTCAAAGTTGCTATTTCCACATTTCCGGCCCTGGAAAATGTCAAAACCTGTGGAAATAGACATTCAAAAATGTACAGGATAATTTTTAAATAAGGCATGCATAATGTTTTGATCTTAAAACTAATAAATGTCCAACTTTCTTTAACTGATTATATTTGTAAATAAACAATATTAATTAATTAAATTATTAAATTAATTATTAATAATTGTTAATAATTATTAATAATAATAGTTTATTTCTTCTACTTCATTGTACCTGTTCTCAGCATAGTGGCTTAGCTGAATCTAATCTATTCTATTGTTATATTGAGATTTACAACTCTTAGTGTTAGGCCTATTTCTTAATCATATAAATGGCATTTTATGAAAACAAAAGCCTCTGATATTAACTCTAATTTCTGTTGGCAAATTCTAAGATTATTTAAGAGGAAATGTGCTCTATGACCTTAACAAATATATGGACATTTAAAAGCAGCACTGTATCTTTGAGTTCGAGAGAATATGCTGATCTCTCAGGGCTCTGTTTCAGGCAGCTGTTATGGACTTGGTGGACAGTGATAAGGAGTGTGGACTACAGACACCAGTTTGGACAACGTACATCCAAATGATCAAACAGGCAGGATCACAGGTATGTGTGTGTGTGTGTGTGTGTGTGTGCATGCATGCGTGCATGTGTGTGTGTGTGTGTGCACTCGCTTGAATTATACACATTGCACATGGATGATAGGACAATATGCACAAAATATCCTTCACTAACAAATGGTCACTGGACATTGTGTGTGTGTGTGTGTGTGTGTGTGTGTGTGTGTGTGCGTACGTACGTGGTTGGATTATGAGGATCACAGATTATGCACATCCCATAATAAATGCTGTTTATCAATACAAGTGGTCATTAGGCAGAAGACACCCTGTAAGCTTTACAGTTGTATGCTTTTATTTCATGCCAATTTAAGCCTGAGTTATTCAACTTATATTCATGCTATTGGGGTGTGTTAGTATGACTATTCAAAATGTTATTTAGTGTGCTTTCAGGTGGACTAACACATTTAAAACATAGGTTTTAGTGGAACTGACACAATCATTTGACTTTCTCCACTGTCAATGTAAGGATTTGGTTGTTGTATAAATATGCACATTAATGCTGTGTTGCTGTATATTTTCTGTTAAAGGGCAGCTTAGAAACCGTGGAGAGATTCGCTTTTTATGAGAGAGCCAAGAAAGCGTTTGCTGTTGTGGCAACAGGGTAAGATATTGCCAGAAGTTGTTGAAACTAAATTAAACATTAATGACTTTTTAACTAGATCCTCATCCATCTTTGTTAGTCAATTTACAGAGCTTAGTTCATTATACTGTGTGTGTGTGTGGAAAACATGCATTCTTGAATTTTTTATTTGTTCTCAAAACTTTCACATGAACAATATTTTTAGTTCTTCAAAACTCCATTACTTCTCTTTCCCTACATCACCCTCACTCCTGTGTTTCTCTCTGCCCCTCTGTCTCTTTCATTCTTCTGTTTCTCACGCGCTCTCTGTCTCCCTCGCTCTTTTAGGGAGACGGCACTGTATGGCAACCTGATCATAAAGAAAGGGGTGATCTCTCCTGGGGAACTGTGCTGAATCCTCTGCTGTGTCTCCCTCCCTCAAGAATGTTTTTGGACTTCTGCTTGTGCGTGCTCAAACAGCAGTTTTAAAATGCTTTATTAACACCCAAAGAGTTTATTGAAGACAAACACGCACATACACACACTTCTCACCCAGTTGTGAGTGGGGAGTTCCTTAAGCTGCTTTAGACATGCTTTATCACTATTCTGGTTTTTGGAATGTATGTAATGTCAGCATCAAGGGGAGAGAGACGCGTCAGAAAACTAGCGGTTGTGGGAACACACAGGGATCTGTAGCTGTAACCCAACACGCAGCGCTCTCATGTTGCGATGTAATCACCCCGTGAAGTGTGTGTGTGTGTGTGTGTGTGTGTCTTCATTCGCTCTCCGCTGGGAGTGAGGGCTATGTGGGAAGTGAATTAATGACCCTGTTAAGTTTGGTAAATTTATGAATCAGTATGGATCCATGGGACACAGCTGAGTGGATTCACGGAAATCAATGCCAGATCCAAATCTCTCGACACCAAAGTAGCAGACACCAAATATTATCAGAAGCTCTTTGACATCAATGGAGTTCTCACATACGACACCCTTGGTACTTAACTCCATTTGCTATCCTGTGTGAATTACCAAGCCATCATTTAAATAGTGAATGTATAATTGTAAATGGTTTTACAGTCCATGTTGGATATACTGTTGATTTTACTGTCCATTTATTATTATTATTATTATTACTACTACGATTATTTCTTTTAGTGAATCACAGATGTTTTATTTCACACTTCATACAACTTGATTTTAATGAGTGCAGGACACAGTTGATTTATTCGATTAGAATTTTGAATTATTTTTTATTGTCACTGTTGGAGGAAGAATTATAAATAAAAACATTTTTACAGGTTCATAGCTCTATCTTTTAATGTTTCATGTCTACATGATAATACACACATGAGCATAGAAGTGGAAGTGAGTCAACTGGATTGTTATTTGTGGTAGAGATCATCGAGGTCTTCCTCTGGAACAGCATACCCCCCGTGGCCAAGCATGGACATGTCAACCATGTCCTCCTGCACCTGGGTTTCTGCTGGCCCTTGCCCCATGTTTCCATGGTAAAGGTCATCTAGGTCCACCTCTGCCTGGTCATAGCGCCCCCTCCTGGTTCCCAGAATACCCTGCTCCTGCTCCAGGGGGCCACCCTCCTCCACCACCCACTGGGACGCCGGGTCAGGGAAGTTGTGGTAGGCCTTGTCCATGTCCGGTTCAGCCTGGTCGTACTTGGGGTTGGTCTCTGGGTTGAAGGCTGACACCTGAGCTGGCTGCTGCCCCTGGATCAGCTGAGCTTCGGTAAGGTGGTAGCGGGCATCATGGTCTTCCTCAGGCATCATGTGGGCATGGCCATTGGCACGGGACTCCTCTATGGCCCGCCGACGCGACTCCTGTATAGCCTTCCAGATGAGCATGGAGGGGTCAATGTCCATATCTGGGACGTCCATGTCCTCAGGTGGTTCCACCTCTTTCAGACCCAGCGGCAGCTTGTCCTCACCCTCAGCCCTGGGACAGGAAGACCACGCCACACACGGGTGAGTACTGATGAATTTGTGTGTGCCACTGGAGTGAGTGTGGACAGTCGTGTGTGTGATTGTGTGGCAGTGGGGTGAGCATAGACAGTCATGTGGACATGAAACATGAGCATGGGCAAATTTTATAGTAGATGAGTCAAAACCCTGTTTGTGTTTTATTTTAGTATTTATCCAGCATCATGTGATAAGTCATGTGTCTGTATAGTTATAGTAACAATTAAGTGTAAAAATCATAATGTGTGAAAAAATAATGTGTGTGTTCTTGAGTGTCACTAAAATGTCGATTCAAATGAAACCGATTCAAAAACTCCAAGAAGGAATATGTGACTGCAACAAAGGAGTTTGTAAGGGAACACAAACTAGTCCACCACCAAGATTTACTTTTGTGATTTTTTTTTTTTTGTAAATAATAATGGAACTAAGCATGTGTTCAGCGATAACATGGCCTTTGCTAAGCCACACTCCAAAAAACATGTTTGAGCTACTTACATCACAGTCTCTTGTACTGCAGCCTCATCTAATTCTACCTGTAAAAAGTCAACCATGCCACGGATGTAAATGTTATGCAGTCTTTAACATTATTTTAGATCTTTAACTATTAAAAATTAGGACAATAAAACGCATTTAGGAATGGCACAAAACCATAGCATTGGAAGTCAGATATTTAGCCAGAAATACATACATAATAAATACATTCCATGATATAAGAATACAATAGGAATTTGTAAAAGGGCGACTGTAGCCGTCTTTAGGCCTGGGTCCACTAACATTAAGTCGTCCTATGGTTATCAAACTATTAAATCAACAGATTTATGACACAAAGATAAGACAACGACTTTATTGTTTTCTATTATCAACCTGGAGGTCATGTGTTCATTAATGCTGACAACTCAACAGCTTGAAATACATGTTAGAATCGGCATCGACATTTTCTAAATTATTAATCGCCTCTATTACTTTATAACAACGGCTTGTGCGCTCTGATTTAGGCAACTGTGTAAATTCAATCATGCAGGCCTCTTTGTAGGCTACTCCGTCAGTCATGAAACAAAATATGTGGGATACCCAAAACAATAGGCTTAAATAAGTCTATTGTTCTGTTTTGAATTCATTGGTGTAAACTTTGTGAATTTGTAATAGTCGCTCAACAAGTGTATATTTTTTAAAACGTTTACAGACAACTGTTTACACAATCGTACCCATGTTCTGCGTGGCTTTGAAGAGGCCCCGTAAACCAACAGGGAAATTCCGACCAAAAGTGAAAACCTTAAAGCACAAAAACGTAATAATAAACTTCCAAACAGAAAGTCTAGAAAGTCAGAGAGAGAATCAAAACCACCCATGGTTATTTGAGCAATTCAATAATGTATGAACTTAAAGACCGGTAAAAAACTTTCCAAACCATTTTCTTTTGGTGCAGTCATGAGATAATACAAGAGTGGTTTACTTGTTAATGCCCTCGGTCATTAAGTTCCTCTGCTCCAAAGGCATGGTTGTAATTTCACTTTTCGCATGAAAACACGACACAGACAGAGATACTCACCTGAACATGACTGGCCCTCAAACGATTTCAGTAATGATTTCATGGTCACACATCCAACTCTTAATGCGGCGTACTTGTAATAAAAGAGAACAAAGGTCAACCTTTCTTGCTCGACCGGGTCTTTGGACTCTCTCCGTTATTTCTGCAGAGATAAACATTTATGACACAATGCTGCTTGCTTGCGTTCCTTCTGCGCGATGAAGTGCGTTGCCAGATTGGGTTTAAATCGAAAAGAGGGAGTGCGCGCACTTACACTGACTGCTTCCAACGTTTTTGTAAAATTGATAATAATATGTTTGATTGTGTTTAATAGGCTTGTGCGTGGTGACGGTTATTTTGTCATATATAGCTATATTTTCATATTTTTCCACTGTCAGATTGTGTCTTTTTTCAATGAGACTGAATGTCTTTTTTCAATGAGCCGACATTAAAATGAGGTCCATACACAGTAACCAGTGTCACAGTCACAGTGTCGCCAGTGTCACAAACCTACCTACAGTACAGTAACACAGTCGCAACGATGCAGCCAATACGGACAGATCTGCAAAGTACACGACATCACCAAGGTAACCAGAACAGATAAGACCAGAAAGCCCGTGGATAGTAAACGTGCGGAGGTGCATCGCAGACAGCTAGGATCGAAGAAACCCAGTAAGTCCTTATTTGGCTTTCGCTAACCTCAGCCTTATGATATGAAGCTAATATGATAAACGGTCATTAAAAGCAGGTTTGCAGACTGTGTTACTGTTTCACACAAATATCTTAAGCAGTGACATAGTCTAAACGCGTTCGACCACGTATTGATGTTTGGCAACCCGAGATGGGGTGTCTTAATTTAATACCGAAACAATAATAACAATGAGAATAGATTTAGCATTGGGCGCTTTAGGTAGAGGTTATAGTCTCTGGTTGATTTTAATGTTCGTCATTCAGTCATTATGCAATGAATGGCTTATCCTGGAACGCAGCTTTGGCGACAGAGACAGAGAGCATGCCGTCTGAGATTGAGATATCAAATCCGATGACAACAAAACGCAGCAAATTGGAGGCTTTTATAATTGCAAAATTATTATCAATATCATTCGAATTTTACTATGTGACAGCCGTGGTGTATGCTTCGTTATTAAGTTTATTTTGTTTGTGCAGCACGTATGTTGATGCCTTGCGCTACCGCCCCGCCTGCTCTTCGTCCCCAGCTGTGGCTTGCGCTGGGAATTCGCGTAAATTATGCGGGTCGGGTCCTTAAATATTTTGTGTTATGAGTGCGGAGAATGAAATGAGTGTGATTCGGCTCAGATGGCTTATGTTAGAGCACAGAGGTTTAGGTATTGTGACAAAATAGCTTTTCTTTTCAACAACTGGCATAGGTGAAGTACATAGCACTTCAGAAAATATTTTCCTCACTTGAAAATGCACACTGTAATGTTTATTTTCGATTTTAGGCTTGGACTACAGTACGGTGACTAAAAGCGCCCACACCTAGACTGAAATTACTCAGATGTGAGCGCGCACAGATTGAAGGCAGATGACGTGGTTGCGTGCCAGACGCTCGCACTCACCACGCGTCAGAGACGGAACAACACAATTATGTTCACTAATGAGGGCGAAATCACAGAGAGTGTGAGAGAGTGTGTATCACCAAGTTGCTATCATTCTCCCTATTGACCATTGTCCTGCCAGAGTCTGGTCCCATAGTGGCCCCGTCGCATTCCTGAGGCAATGTATTTTGGAAGCTTTGGCTTTAAATATTTCAAGGTTGTGCTTTACACGTTGTTGTGATGGTATGCAACAAGTTGCAGAGTACTACCCAATCTCGGAGGATAACAGGACTACACCCAGTTACACACATGAACACACGTCTGCCTGGGAGGAGCTGAACACGTGCCGTAATCATGGCAGGTGTTTGGCAAGTGTATGCACATCCGTCCAAAAAAATCACAGTGTAGCATGATATTAGCATTTAGGATAACACAAAATGCATCTTCACACACTTACACATGTTAGCCCAGGGCCTGTATAAGTTTGTGTAGTGTAGTCTGGCTGCGTTTTATGTGCTTGTGTTATCACTACAGAGGTGTTACAGTATCTCTATATTGATGTTAGTGTCTTGGGTTAGTCTGATAGGTAGTACACCATTGTGGTAATTATGTACTATTGTAGCTGATGTACTATAAATGTACGGAATGATTTATGTATAGGTTTGTGGTGTATTTTTTTTGTTGATGTTGTGTGTTGACTGTTTTGTGAAGGTGAGCCATGGTGAAGCCAGGTGCAGGTGTGTGTGAGAAGATGCTTAAGAGGCAGCAGCCAGAGGGGGACGGCTTCGATAACATCCCCCTGATGAGTGCACTCGAGGCAGGGAAGCTTCAGCCGCCACTCCCCGATAAGGTAAGGGGGTGTGTGTGTCACTCGCAGAATAATCACACTAAAAATAGGCCTCTCACTTTCCAACACACACTGAAAATTTCACATGCACAAACAGTAGCACATGTTCAAACCACTGTTGTGTATAAACTGCATGGCACATGCATCCTCAGCTTATCTGTCCAAACACTAAACATATGCAAATAAAACCTTTCCTTTAACAAGATGACGTTCCCATTGAAGACACATTTCCACTGCTCAGTGGAGTGTAGAGTGCTCCTGTGTCCTAGTCCTGGTTTAGCCATCGTGGAGCAGCTAGAACGGCGAGACTATTGTGTTGGAGAGGAGACAAGGACACAAGGGAAATGTAGAACTTTTTTTTTATCCTCTCTGGCACTCATTCTCAAATACATGAATGCACACTGAAACAAACTGCTGTTTTCATGACAACCAACACTTTCAGAGTGAATATTTCTACACAACAGAGACTCTCCTCATGGAGCTACCTATAGAGCAGCTTGTAGAGAGACTGATGAGCTATTTCCACAGGACTTCTGTTTTAACATTCCATAATTCATCACCTGGAGAAATGAAATACTGTTTTCTGACTGGCTGACAACGTGTCTGTTATTCCCCAACAACGGGACACCTATGACGCACATCTGGTAAAAAAGTTTAATCACCGTTCCATATCAATGCTATTTAGAGTGGTAACTAAAACAACAGCAAGCAGCCTTGTGGGTCTACTTTGCCACAAATTGTTAGACTACCATTTTTTTGTAGATTATTGCCAAAGAAAATAATTACATAATAAAATAATGAAAGAAAAAAATTCTGGCAACCGGTTGATAAGCGGGATGACGGCCTTTGACATGTCCCAATGTAGGGGAATAATGGACTTGGTGTAATGGACTCCGCCTTCGGAGTCATGCTGTTCTTCGCCCCTGCCTCGTTCATTATTTCCCTATATTGACCTGTTATCCCTAACATAGCGAAAGTAGTTTGGGAACGAAATAGAGTATTCAATCATTGTTTTTGTTTTTATTGTTGAAACGGTCTTTATTTCCGTAGGTGATTGTGACAACCACAGCTACGCAGCAGCTCCAGCAGAAGAAGACCAGATTCCTCCCTGATGCCCCAACACTCAACAGGAAGATGCCCAAAGGCCTCTCAGAGAGGGTCAAAGTATAGCAGGCTCTCATCTTACACAGACAGCACTTATTGCTTTTCACTGTATGGACACCAGACTGAATTCCTTTGTGAAATTCTTCTGTGTGTGTGTGTGTTTGTGGTGGCAATGCATGTGTGTTTGCGTGTATGTTTGTGGTGATGATGCATGTGTTTGTGTGCGTGCGCATGTGTGAACGTCACAGTTCACAGGACTTTTTGTTGCCATGGTGTTGCTGGCGAGTCTTCTGCTGTTGGTGATGTACAAATCTCTGTGGCTGGACCAGATGAGATGCCCAGAAGGTTTTGTTTTTAAGGTGAGCTCACATCACACTCACACACATACACTCTTACTCTCTGTCGCACTCTCAGTATTTTTAAGGTGAGCTCACATCACACTCACACACACACACTCTTACCCTCTGTCTCACTCTCAGTATTTTTAAGGTGAGCTCACATCACAGTCACACACACACACTCTTACTCTCTGTCTCTCTCTCAGTATTTCTCTATATGCCTTCTGTCTGCGGCTGCATAAGATGGTTTCCTTTGAATGTTTTGTGTTTAAGGTGAGGTTACTGCCATGGCTCATGGTTACCCATGGCAACGTGCATTACTGCATGAGTGTTTTTGTTAACTTGTTTTGTTCATATTAGCATTCCCATTTATTTATTTTTTGGTCCTGTGGTTCAGTGTGTTAGTGGTGAGAAATTACAGTAGACAGCTGATTTACTCTTTCATTTTGCAATGACACGACAAAAACACGACAACTGCATCTTAGCCCCTTAACACACACGACTGTTGCATCTGAACACACACCCAACACACACACACAAATAGACAACATAATTTAAAAACATAACATAACATAACATAACATAAAAACTTTCGACAAACCCCACCACACACACACGCTGTACCTACACACTGCACAGACATGACAACAGTGTCCTAGTCCCCGTCTTTCCTCATGAGTGGTCTTTTATTGTCTTAACAGCACACACACACAATACATACATGGCCGACAGCGTTGTCTGTGTTTGCTGTCTCTCTCAGAGGCGCAGACCACCCATCCGCTCTAGAGGACTTTATCAGATTGACCCTTCGCATCTGAGCACACTGTTTCTGCTCTGCACCTTCTTAAGATCTTATAATCACAGCCTCAGGGGTTTGTGGTCAGAAACACTACCCAGCCCCCCACAACTCCCTGAATTTCATTCCTCTGCATTTTGGATGAGAGAAACCCACACAGCAATTGAGTGTGGATTGACTTTAGGTCTTATACCAAGCTGTAAACCAGAATCAGACCAGACCGGACTTAAACTAGATTTACACTGAATTCAGACTGAACTCAAACCTTCAGTCCAGATTTAGATATCACTTGGGAATGTAACATGCATGGTGTTCTACATGAGGATGAGGGTCCTGTGGTGAGGAATGCAGCCTTTGCAGCATACATGCTAAAGGTCTTGTAATGAGGAATGCAACCTTTGCAGGACCCATGCTAAGGAACCTCTATAGCAGCAGTTGCCAAGCTATCGTTCGTGATCAAGCAGTCAATCTTTGATACTTTCCTGGTAAATATTAGGGAAAATATTAGGACTATCATATAATGCCTGGCTAACTTTAGGTTTTGCATACCCCCCTTCTCACTTGAGCCAGCAGTAGAACTGAACAGAACTGAACAAGGGTGGCAATAGACCTATTTACTTATTTTAAACATATTTAATCTTTATGAAAACTGTATTGTGTTCGTTCATAAACTGATACCATCAGTACCATCAAGAGGCACATTGTGGTGCGGATGCATTTAAATAGCATTGTGCTGCAATGGGCTACTGATTCAGAGTTTGTGAATGATGTGTGTACTTTAAATTCAGTTTGCTACAATACAATTCCTCAAGTTGGACTGTAGCTTTTAACACTTCAACATTTGAATCTTATCTATATAAGGCTAGTAACCACTGTTCTATAGTGAGGAATGCCACCTGTGGTACATTGGTTACCCTGGTTATCCGGGTTGAGGAATGTGACCTGTGGAGCATTTTTTTCCAGGGGTTCTCCCCTCAGAACCGACAATAAGGCACTACTACATGTTTATCCAGTCACACACACACAGGTACCTATATGCTGGAAATACAAACACACAAACACTATCAGCAACTTTTATTTTCCACCAACTTTCAGCAGCATCCCTCCCACACACACAGCACAACACACACACACACATTAATTAGCATATGTCACCAGGTATTAGCATTCCCTGTGATAAACCTAAAAGGATCCACACAATGAGAGAGGTGCCAGTCTTTCCACCCCTCTCAGGGTCACATGATCACCATCTGACCAATCACAGACAGTTACCTCTCTGGCAGGATCAGAAGCAGATCAGGTTGAGATGCAGATAATACTCTCGTAGGATGTGTATGTGTTTATGTGTTTATCTATCCAGGTGTTTATGTGTATGTGTGTGTTTTGACTCTCAGTCGCAGCACTGTACCCCTGAGGCACGCCTTATGCACTCCGGACAGCAGGGGGCAGTGTCTACTCTGGGCCAGCAAGCCAGCCTGTACTCTGCCCTCGCCCGCATGGGCCAGAGCAAGAGGCCCATGCCCGAGCTACTGCCCTCCTCCTGGCTGCCAATCGTCAATGCCCTCAAGGAAGCCCAGCTGGCCAATGAAGAGGCTGACCACGCCCATCAGTAGGAGATGAAGACCAATCAGAGACCCCAGTGAATCTTGGCAATCTGTTGAATAGGGGGGAAACCACTACTGTACATGAAAAACAGTTTGACACATTGTCCCTGAAGAGTACAGGTCCTCACATGTCCGTATATGTGAGTATATGTGTATGACAGTGTTTACATGAAAACTGGCATCAAGGTAGACATATGTGAGTATATGTGTGTGTACATGAAAATCGGCATCACTAGAGTGAAAGGGGAAAAAAAGATAGACTTAAATGTTACATGTTAAGCATAATCTGAGAAAACCAGGGTGTGTTTAAAGCTCTCCTAAACGTGCAAGGATACTACTGCTGACCATGTGATTACTGGTTGTGTACATTTAATGTAGAGATTTTCTCATTTAAACTGCACAGACTGAGAGCTACTTCCTGTGTTATCATGAGAGAAAATGTTGTCTGTGTCTGGCTTAAAGCTCAAGGTCAACCAGAATGTTCTCTAAAGCACAAGTCTGACCGCTGACTGTAAGCATATCATCTGCTGACTGTAAGCATATCATCTGCGAGATTTTGTTTTGCTGCTATGAGAAATTTCTTTTTGATAATCTGATATACACAAATAGCCTCCACTTACTGTATAGATGTTACTTTAGATTAGTTTGATGTTAACATGTTACACTGTTTTGTATAATACCTGAATGTGAAATGTTACACAGAATTGTATCTAATGATTTTGTATTAGTGTTTCAGATGTTTACAGGTCTACCAGGAAAATGATTTATGTTGGCACATATTTATAGATGAAATGTTTATGCAGTCAGTATGTATTTCATATGCACATGTGTACACTTATTGGAAACCACAGTTGGTTGAGTAGATTTGCTACTTTATATTTTTAATTTATCTGCAGTTAAACTATTATAAATAGCATAAGAAGCCAAGAGTGAATCATGTTATATAGTATGCCAGTCCAGTTGCATTGGACATTATGACTGTGCACAGTGTTTAACTTAAAGCTTGCAGAATATTTATTACTGAAATAAAATAAATAAATAAATAAATGTGTAAATGTGTTGTTAATGTTATAAGTGGAACAAGGTTATTATTATTATTATTATTATTATTATTATTATTAATAATAATAATAATAATAATAATATATAATAGTAGTAGTAGTGGTAGTAAAAGTAGTAATAATAATAAGAAGAAGAATTGTGAGAGTTCATAACCCAATCTGAGCACAGTGTGTAAAAGTGTATATAAGTGTGTATACAGTGTGTCATTGGCCAATTTGGTGAGAACTTCCAGTGAGTGTTTTATTGTAATGTTATGGCAAGTAGTCTCGCCATCTGTACTACATCATTGTAGAAAAGAATATATACAGTGTGCGTATGTGTGTACATGTGTTTGTGTGTGTGTAACTATGAACCAGGATTAGAAGGAGCAATTGTCATTTTTCTCTTTACCTGGAGAATCATGAGGTCTGTTAGACCTTGAGTGAGTGCAGTAGAAGTCCTGACAAAGACAGAGTGTGTGCTTATGTTTGTGGTAGAGGGCGTTTTCGTGCAAATGTATGCATATACAAAATAAACTACTTCCCTGCAAACTTCAACTAAATCAACTAAATTGAATTTTGAGTGTTCCTGTTTGTCTGTATAATTGGCATGATGCTTATTGGTTTGTGGTGCTTGTTGGTCTGTGTGTGTATGCGTATGCATATACTAGTCAGATTATGTTTGTTTTTCTCCCCAAAGTGTATGGAAGTACAGTATGTACTTCTTAGCGAAGCTAAATGTGTAAGAGAGAGACTGTGTGTGTGTGATTTGTGGGTGCTTCTTGTTTGGCTGTGTTTAATTAATCCGGCTCTGATACTGATTTCCTCTTCTACACACTCCTTCCCCTGACTGACACATGGCCTGAGGCTCGGACATGAATATGTGTATGTGTGTGTGTGTGTGTGTGTGTGTGTGAGAGAGAGAGAGAGAGTATTTATTCGAAGCTGTGAGGTAGACCTCATGGTTGATCAACCCCTCTACACATTGCCAAAAATCTCAGGAGCCTGGAGACGTGGGGATGGACGAAGGCTGTGCGATTCTGTGTATGTGTGTATACAGTGGGTGTCTGTGTGTGTGTGTGGAGCTGGGGTTTGTGAAAGCCTAACCATTTTCATCACACTTGGCTGGCATGTAAGGTGGTGTTCAGGGTCGGGTCAAGCCACAGTGTGTGTGTGTGTGTGTGCGCGTGCGTGAGCGTGTGTGTCTGTGTGTGTCAGATTGAGGTGCAGCAGCGCTGCTTTTATCCTCCAGTCAGCGCTTTCGTTCCCTTCTGTTTCATCCCACTCCAGATCACACACACACACACACATTCACTTGCTGTCTACAGCCTCAGACAGGATGAGGTGAGGTGGGGGTGTGTGTCTGAACTAGAGAAAGGAGACAGTATGAGGGAGCAGGGAGGGAGACAGAGAAGGAGTGAGAGAGACACCAGAGAGAAAAGAAAGGAAGGGAGTAAGAAGGAAGAAAAAAGAAGAAAAGAAAGTGAAGTAAAGAAGAAAAAAGAAAATCTGAAAAATGAAGAGTGAGAATGGAGTGAGAGAGAGGGGAAACCAACGTTCCTAGGTCACATGACCTGTGCTGTCACTAATATCTCCTCAGTAACACCACTACCATCACAACCGTTAATCACAGAGTCACCCACTAAAATCACCCTCCCAGTTTGGAAATGGCCTTCTGTTGCCATGGCAACTGTCAATCACAGCCATCTAAAAAAATAATAAATCAGACTGTTGCCATGGCTACTGTCTACTCCACCTTTCTCAGACCATCTCTCCAAAATCTCACATAACTCAGCATGAAAACACACACACACACAGCTTAGGATGAGCTGGCAGCCCACACACAACCTTCCATTAGCATTGAGAGAAGAGTGGAAAGGAAAAAGAAAGAGGTGACAGAGAGACAGGAAAAGAAATGAGGTTATTTCTCAGAAGAAGAATGAAGAGACAGAAAGGAGTAGAGAGGACATAAGCAAGGAAAGAAAAAAATGAGTTGAAAAACTAGAAGGGGAAAAAAGAGGGGAGAAAAGACATGAGAGTGGAGGAGAGAGATAAGAGGAGAGGAGCACTGGCCTTGCGGCGATGAGAGCGCTGAGGGCTGTGTGTCTGTGAGGGCTAAGGTGGGATCAGCCCTGCCTTTTATCTGTTAATGAATGAGGTGAAGCTCCCGACAGCAGGGCCTGATCTAGATACAGCGCCTGAGCCACCCAGATTTACTGTCGGCTTTGCTGGAGATCCACGGCAAGGTCACGACCGCCACGGCGCACGGTTCTTACCAGGGATGCCTGTGGATACCGGTTATGCTATGCTATGTCGTGCTGCTATGCTGTGCGTTTGCTTGCTTAGGAACAAAAAACAAATGGCATGAGCAAGGGTGCTTAAGCGGGGACCCGATGAACTGATATTAGCCGTGTGGGGCTTTGCAGAAGCGCTTGGAGCTACAAACACGGGTGTTGATGCAGAGGTGGAGCGGGGGCAGTGTGAGAGAGAGCGAGCGAGTGTCGAGGCCTAATTAGCCTGCTAAAGAGGCATGCATGAAGCTGTGTGTGTTTGCATAAGAGTCATCGACTGAGAGTGATGCATTATGGGAGCCATCAGCTCACTGCAAGGCCCCAGCTACTCCCTTTCGCAAACACTCCGCGCCTCTTTGATTTGATCCCATTTGCTCATAAAATGTAAACCTGGATTTATTTTCCTTGGGCCCCCGCCCGAGCTCCCACTGAGAAAATGCGTTCGTCTGAGCCGCACCAGGAATGTTCCAGAATGTTCCGCACTGAGGCGCGCCACGCCAGACGGTCCACAAGGCCTGCTCAGCCCACCGTCGCCACTGCCACTGCGGCCAGGAGAGAGAGAGAGAAGTGCTGAGAGACGATGTCACAGATCGTGGAACCCCCCACGTTCTCTGGTGTCACCTGACGTTGTTGTCACTCTGACTCGAGAACCCGCAGCCCAGAACTAAAAATGTGCATGTCAGAGAAAAACAAACACTTCCACACACACACACAAATACACACACTCATGATTTGCTGTGGGTTTAGGGAAAGAAAACCTCACCGTTTCAGCGCAGAGAAGCTGACTTGTGACAAATGTAAAAGGCACAGCCATCTGCTAGGCAGACACAGAGTAATTGTGAAGTCAATCAAATCTATCCAGCGCTTTATTTATGTGGTCTAACATGACACCCCCACAGCAGCAGCAGACTGAGAAAGTGAAACGCCTGTGTGTGTGTGTGTGTGTGTGTGTGTGTACCATGACAGACAGTGCAGGCAGACATAGCTGTTTGTTTTAGTTGGGCCAAAGTGATGTCTGTGGTGTGGACAAGCCCTAGAAGTGTACCTAGGCTCAGGACGGCCCTCCAGTCCAAATCCCAGCAGTAAATTTCACTTATCCACTGGCGTGTTGCTCTCACCTCAAAAATGCCAGTAAGACCCCCAATTTATTATTCCTGTTCACAAGGAGGCTTTACATCAGTTAGTGTGGCACCTCCGTCAGACACTTCCCCGCTAACGCAGCAGAACCACAGCCTGCGTGCCCAAGACCTGTCTGCATAGGCCACAGATATGTTAGCAAATCAGCAGCAGAAAGATGATACAGCATCTCTGTGCTACACTATGCTCTCCCTCACCAAAAACCTCAGCTTTGTGCTACGCTATGCTACGCTATACCCTCCCTAACTAAAAGGCTCAGGTCTATGCTATGCAATGTTCTCCTTTGCTCCTTGTGCTATGCTATGTTGTGTTCTCTCTCACTAAAAGTCTCAGCTTCGTGCTATGCTATCCTCTCCCTCACTAAAAGCCCCAGGTCTACAATCTGAGCTCTATCACAGGCTCTGTTTAATTTCCTCACGCAATAGGCAATTAGCCGTAAGATGAGTAACCTTGAATCTTTGGGCAGAGTGAATGTCACTGTGTTTGTTGTGTGACATCTGGGCAGATTGAATGTCACTCTTGAGTTTGTTGTGTGCTGTCTGGGCAGATAGAATATCACTCTGTGTTCGTTGTGTGATGTCTGGACAGATAGTAAGTTCTGGTTTTAGGCCTCTCTCTGCTGCGGAACGTTCCGGTGTGTGAGAGTGTGCTGACAGCACCAGAGACAGATTAACAATCTATCAACCAATGCCCTGCTGCCCACGACAGCAAGCAGCCACAGCTTCACTCAGTTCAAAGTGGGTGTGAAGAATGTGTTTGTGTGTGTTTGTGTGTGTCAGCGTGTGTGTGCGTATGTGTATGTGTGAAGACAGAATAATGAGTGTCTAATGCACAGTAAAACCGGTACTAAATGAAGAGAGCATGTATAAACAGCATGAACAAACATGGGGGAGTCTGCCAGTACACTGCATGCTTCACAGCAGAGATAGAATGCTGGGGCGAACACATCCTTAAACCAAATTCAGAAAGGGATGGATAGTGACATAGACAGAGACAACAGGATTAAAGACTTTCACGCTCCCACAGCATGGAAACGATCAAAAGGTTACTTTTGAAACGCTTTAAGAAGTAAAAGTTTGTTTCATACACAAAAGCCTCATCATTAGAAAACCTAATCTGTGCAGATTGCCGTCAGTGTTTGATAATTACCATGGCTTACTCGTCAGGAGAAACTCCTAGGAAGTCTCATATAAACAAAGGACACTAGATTGTCCTCTTCCTGTGTGTGTGGGAAAGTGGATATATCTTTGGTGTGTGTCTGTAGTAGGAAAGTGTCTATAGCTTTGTGGAAAAGAATGTAAGTGGATGTATTTTGCTCTTAAATTTAATTCTCTCTCTCTCTCTGTATATATAGGTGTTATTGTGTCTGTGAGTATATGTGTACATGATTGTTTGTGTGTGTGTGTGTGTAAATGAAAATGTGTGTTTTTGGCTTTTGGCTGTCCTCCAGCAGCGCCTGAGCCATAAATGGGAAACAGTGGCAGTCGGGCGCACCACTAACTTCCTGCCCCGCTTCAGGGATGTGTGTGTGATGTGTGTTATGTGTGTGTGTGTGTTATGTGTGTGTATATGTGTGTATGTGTGTGCGTGAGTGTGTGTGCGTGTGCACACCGCTAACTTCCTCCTCCTCTTCAGGGATGGCTCCACGTCGTCTGCCCCTATCTACGCGCCCCAATATTGGATCCATGTGTGCCTCTGCTTTGGGTGACTGCTGGTGGGGCACCCTGTGTGTGTGTGTGCGTGTGTTTGTGAGCTCCCACTGCGCTCACCGCTGCCCCCTAGAGGCCACAGGTCAAACACACACATACACACACCTAGTATGACCTAACCCCATGTTGTTTTGAAGTTAGTGGGTTTCATATTTTCTGAGCCATGATTGGCATGCTATGCTATACAAGAGCACAAGGAGGGCCTGCACATAAACACAACGACTCCTCATACTGTATGTCCTGTTTGAATGACCTGCAGGGTAAAAACCTGAGAGAGAGAGAGAGAGAGAGAGAGAGAGAGAGAGAGAGAAAGGAGAATCCTGGACATAATCCCAGTTCCCCATTTACATTTTTTCTGCTATCTGCCCTATATATATATATATATATATATATAGTTATTATATTATTATACATATACATACACATAATTATATAATAAATATAATAACTACACATATAATGAGATGCAAATACAACACAAATCTAACAGAGGAGAATGAGATAAATCTTAGGCTTGACGTCTGCATTGATTTTGATGCTGTGATTTTGATGACCATTTTGATTAAAAAACACATTTCTATTTTTCTTGTGATAGCCAAATTGGCATCAAGTGTGCATCAAGTGGCAAGGGTTGCAAGTGTTGATGGTTTGTGTAAGAGCTCTCTCTCTCTGAGGATATAGTTATAGCACATTCCATTTGCAGTCGGAGCTTGGTTTCCATGTAGTCATCCAAGCTCAAAAGCAGGAAGTGACGCTATGCGCACCCCCGTGTCTTGGACATCTAACCCACAAACTTGGAGCACAATTCAAGTTCACAATTCAAGTTCACAATTCAAACCAAGCAGTTCCTAACTTCACTTGACAACTTAGCTGTGTTATGTTAGCTGTAAAAGTAGCTAGTGCAATGTGACAGCAAAGATAGTTTAGAACTTTACGTTCATCAACTGTCTCTGGTGACAGCAAACCAGTTTACATACTTGATAACAGGTTAAATAGTGCTCTTTGTAAGGACAAGCACAGTTAATTTACCTTTGTCATCCAATACATCCATCCATGCATTAAAACTACCTTCATTTAGGTCTACCTGTACCTGGGTATTTATGAAAACGGATATATTCTCCTTTCCCGCATTAAAAAATAATTCTGTTTACACAATGCTCAAAAACAGCCAGGGGAGGCTGTCAAAACATACAAACAAACAAATGGAAAAACAACCAGAGATCGGAAAAACGGGGGGGAATGACACATGACAAAGCTAAAACTTTGTTTCCAGTACACACGTAGTGTCTGAAGCCTGTGTTTTCTACTACACTTTAGCCAGAATTTTCAAAGGTAGTCATTTTCAGTGACTGAAACCTTTGTTCACATGTAAATGATAGGTTGCATAAATAAATATTAATTTTCATAGAAATCCAGCTATGTGTAAACAGTGTTTCAGTCCTTTCACCGTCTGAACACCACTGCCCTAATTTTGTGAATGCCTGTGTATATGTGTGTGTGTGTGTGTGTATGTGTGTGTGTTAGGTCACATGGTGCTGCTTTTCTGACATCCTCCTGGGAACATTACAAAAATGAAGGCATGAATTATTCACCTGTGCTGTGCTGTGGAGATGGTGTAGTGAGAGGCCCTCTCATTTTGCACGTTTTCCAGCAGGCATGGAGGCAAGTTTGCCTGCTGACCACCTAATGACAACATCCATCTCTTGCAGTACACAAACACGCAGACACTCTACACTTATAGCTTAAATAGGTGGGTTTACTGTAACTTCATCAGACTGAGTAGACTTGGTAGTAATGGTGCTCCAAGGTCTCCCAAGTTTGATTGTTGTTTGTCAATTGTGTCACACTTTGGATCTAAACCAGATCAGACCTGAATTCACTTAAAATCTTCACCAGCTCAAAGCAGAACTCATAGAGACTTGTGGCCAAATCTACTGCAGAGGAATTGCAGCTACTGTTCGGTCCTGATGTATGTTACACGCTGGAACGCACCATTTGAGTTCAACGTTGAGTTCAGCGCTTTCAGCCCTCATTCCATTCGCTGACTGGCCCGTACATTCCATTTGCTGATTGGTGCTAACCTAAGCCTACAGACAGATTCCTGACGCAGTGGTGGAGCTAAATGAGAAATTGAGTGGAAGCACTTGGTGGCGCTAGCCTGGCTAACAGAACAATCTATAAAGCCAGACCTTATTGGAGCTGAATAACCAAGGACATCATTAACGGAACCTGATGGTTCTGCTAATATCTAACAATCTGAGCTTCTCTGTTTCGCATTCAAACAAAAGCCAGATGTTGTGTCCTGGTCTGTGTCTTTCCTTCATTTAAGTGGGTGAGCAAGTTGGAAAACATAAATAATTTAAATCGTATGACGGAACCCCAACTGCTGGAGTGGAGGAGTTTCGTTTCCCTCCGGACTGTACTGCGTCCCCAAAGCAAAGCAATCACGAAATTATTTAACATGGGGACCTTTTTCCTGGAGCCTGGACCTCGTGTCTTTAAGAACCATTAAATCAATTCAATCAGTTTATTTCAATGCTTGGCACAGGGGTTCACAAAGCCATGACGTTTATAAGTAAACAAGAGGCCCAGATGGAAACGCTGCACAACGCCCCCCCTCCCCCCTTCACAATCTCGTCACGAAAGGCCCTTTCAGTGTTAGTTTAGTCTGACCTCGTGAAGCACAAATATTGTCATTAGTTACAGACCAAATCCCTTAATGGCATCCTGCAATTAAGCCAAGGCTAATATGGTAATGGCGCTAATGAACACTGGGAGGCTCTGGCTGGTGCTTCCCGGGTCCGCTTGGGTCGGGTCCGTTTGGGTCGGGGCTGGGCTGGGCTGCGGCAGGCTGGTTTCACTTATGCTGCAGTGCAGAGCAGAGCAGGCCCTAATTTGGGCCCAGACAGGAGGAAAATGAGAGCCAGGACTGCTTGGATAAGAGCAGGCCTGACGATGGCGGAGCAGCAGGGATCACTGGAGCTCTTTAATTTCTGTTTTGTTTTCGGCAATTATCGGCCCTCTCTCTCCGCTCTCTCTTCCTCGCTCTTTTACTCTCCCTCTCTCTCTCTCCCTATTTTTTACTCTCACTCACTCTTTTACTCCCTCTCTCTCTCTCCCTCACTCTTTTATTTTCTTTCCCTCCACTGTCCCTTCTTTGCTCTTTCTCTCTATCTGTCTGATTTCATTTCATCTCTCTCTCTCTCTTTCCATGTCCCCCACATTTCTCCTCTCCACTTCTCATTTTCTTTTTCTCTTTCCTCTCAATATTATTTTTGTGTCCCACCCCCACCCTTACTCTCTCTTTCTCTCTCTGCTTTCTTTCTACCCCTCACTCTCTACTTCTGTCCTTGGTCTCCCCTCACTCCCCCACTCTCTCTCACTCCGTCCTTCCTTCCTCCCTTATTCTTTCTCTACTCCCTCTTTCTCTCCCTCACACTCTCTCACTCACCCCCACCATCGACCCGTCTGAGGCCAGCTCGTCTCAGGTGTGTGTCAGAACCCGCTGCTGATTTTTCCACGTGGGATTGGAAAGGGAGTGGAGTCACTGGCACATCACAGCAGAGGACACGGACACGCTCAGCATTAGCCGCTTCCAGAAATATCCATGATGTCATCTCTCCTCCGCTCTCTCTCTCTCTCGCTCTCTTTACTCTCCCTCTCTCTCTCCCTATTTTTACTCTCTCACTCTCTTTTTACTCTCTCTCTCTCCCTCACTCTTTTATTTTCTTTCCCTCCACTGTCCCTTCTTTGCTCTTTCTCTCTTCTCATCTCTCTCTCTCTTCTTCTCATTTCATTCTCTCTCTCTCCATCTCACTTCTCATTTTCTCTCTCTCACTTCTATTTCTTTTGTGTCCTCTCAATATTATTTTTGTGTCCCACCCCCACCCTTCTCTCTTCTTTCTCTCTCTTCTTACTTCTGTCCTTCTCTCCTTCTCCCTCACTCCCCCACTCTCTCTCACTCCGTCTTTCCTTCCTCCCTTATTCTTTCTCTACTCCCTCTTTCTCTCCCTCACACTCTCTCACTCACCCCCACCATCGACCCGTCTGAGGCCAGCTCGTCTCAGGTGTGTGTCAGAACCCGCTGCTGATTTTTCCACGTGGGATTGGAAAGGGAGTGGAGTCACTGGCACATCACAGCAGAGGACACGGACACGCTCAGCATTAGCCGCTTCCAGAAATATCCATGATGTCAGCCATGAGCAGGGGGACCTAGAGGAGCCATGGAGGCAGGCGCTGAGTTGGTGTCTGTGTGTGTGTGTCTTAGTTTGGGTTACCTGAACTGAGCACAAAGCACAAGGCTTGGAAGATGTTTGGATTGTGTTTAGATTCTGTGTAGTGTTGTCCCTCATCATTATGGTGTGGTCTGTTATCCTTGTTTAGATCAGAGCTAGGCCACCAGAGACCTTGGGCTTTATTGGCTGGGCTGTGAGTTTGCAACCATTTCAGGGTTCACTTCCAGACCGTTTTAGGGTTCACTGTCAAATATTAGGGGTTTGTTTCAAACCATGTTGGTCTCTGCGAGTTAGTTTCTTATTTAAATGATTTTTAACAGTATGTTCACAGCATTTTGGACCTGCAAATGTGAGGTCCATCATGTAGTGCTGAGTTTTAGATCATGGTTTTGGTATTTGGGTATTGAGTCTTAAAGTGTAACCTGAAGGTTAAAAACCTCTTTACTAATTTTTCAAAACCATTTTCAATTATAGACACACTTTGTTAGTATTTTCAGTCATTTTCAATAACTGTCTTTATGAATGTTTCGAAACAGTATTTGCTTAGCATGATATCACTAGAGGGAGTCCAGCCTAGCTGGTCAATAACACCTATAACGAATGATGCATTATAATAGCACGTTTAAGACTGGCAGAGTTGAAAATAAAGATTTGCAGGCTATGCATTTTAAGCCTAATAATTATGAGCCTCTTGGGCATCAAACAGACAGTGATTTGGGGAACTAAAAAAAATATTTGATTGAGGAGAGAGGTGGGCATGGTGAGTAATATAAACTCCAATGCTAGTAAATACATACAAGAAACTTTGTTAATGTCAAAACGTGTTGGCAACTACCACGGGATTGTGTTAGCTAGCAGTAGGATAACAAATAAGGAACCTAACTCGAAGGTCTAAACTCGAGCCGGCTAAACATAAAACCTAACGTAGCCTACCGACAGTATGCTAGGTGTGTTGTTAATGGCTAGGCCTTATTGATAATGTGATGTCTAGCAACAAGTTCATCCACACAAACCATAACACCAGACGGTCAGTTTGTAGTTTTGCTTCTGACACCAGTTAACGCCTACGGCCCATGGTTTGTGAAGGAGCAGTGTTCCATTTCAGGGACTTAGCTAGCGAATGTGGTTATCTTTGCATTACATACATCATAACACAAACAGGTTGGTAGGCTACGTGACTTGATTGCATTGTTGCACCTTTCAATAGGCTAAGTAAAATATTGGCTACATAGTCCTTGCTTTAGATTAAAGGGCTGCAAAATATACCTACAAATTCTTGTTTACTAATAGATGAGAATTGGTTTACAGTATGTTTATAAGTAACTTACAAGCAGCTTGCTATCAGTAACAAACAGTATGTTAACAGTAAACTAATATGATTGTAAGTGATTTACAAGCTGCTTGTTAACACCCACAAGCTTCATGTTAATGGTAAACTAATATTATTAAAGGATAATAACTGTTAACTGTTAGTAATGCATTGTTAACTGTTAATAAATCATTATTAATACCTTATTAACACATGGATTATCAAAACGTTTGTAAGTTATTATGCAATGCTTTAGTGTTTTATGCAGAAAAAATGCCCTTAAAAGTAACAGATCACTATTTTTAAGCAATTAACTAATTTTCCACCTCCCCTAGTTTTACCTTTCTTCAGTCCGTCCAGCCATTACCTCAGTCTGATGGTAGGATGTTTTGAGATGCTGGGTAGCATAGATAATTTAATCGGATTAGACTGTTAGCATCTCACCCGTTCTCACTCAAAAGTGAGAATTCCAGTGTTAGCATTGTTGGGGCATTGGGTTGTAGTGTAGGGTGGTTGTAGTGTTGGGGTTTTGGGTTGTAGGGTTGGGGTATTGCGTTGTAGTGTTGGGGTGCTGGGTTGTAGTGTTGGGGTATTGGGTTGTAATGTTGGTTACTAGGTTGTAGTGTTGGGTAGTTGTAGTGTTGACCTGTTGAGTTGTGGTGTTTAGGTGCTGGGTTGTTGTAGGGTTGATCTGTTGGGTTATATTTTGGGGGTGTTGGGTTGTTGTCTGCGTCCTGCAGACCACAAAAGCTCACACTGGATCTGTCTCCCCAGTAACCACAGCACTGGTTAGGACACCCCATCCATCACAACACTCCTTACCAGATAACACTCACAGTGTTAGATCTATGTGTGTTCCAAGCACTACATTATGTTAAAATATATGAGCCTGTGTTTCCTCTACACCATAATGTATTAGAATGCACTATGTATTAGAGTGTCTGTGAGTGTGTGTATCTGTGCGTGTGTGTGTGTGGTCAGTTTGTTAAAATGTGTGTTAGTAAAGTAAAGTTTCTCATGGGACTGTTCACAAAAAAAAAAAAAAAAAAAAAAAACTCCATGTCTCCCCTCCCCTCGACTCACTCCTTGTCCAGACTAGAGCAATTAAACCACAAGTTAATTGAGACCCATCATCTCCTGTCCTCATCTTTGTGTGTATGCATGAGTGTGTGTGTGTGTGTGTCTGTCTGTGTGTGTGTCTGTGAACCTGAACCAGGCAGCTGTCATTTAGACCTGTCGGCTCCTCTTGTCTCCATAAGTGTGTGTGTAAAGTCTGTGTGTGTGTGTTTAAGACTATAAAGTGTCTGAGTGACTGAGACCTGTCTGCGTGTTGGCTGTGTTGGCACGGTGGGCTCCGACACCCTCGTCCTGTTGGGTCGTGCTCACGGGCATGTGGACCACACTCACTCTTGTGTGCCAAGAATAAATTGTCTGTCTGTAAGTATTTAAAAGCAGCATTACACAGTGATTTATGCCCCGAGAGCACAACTTACGGCCCAGAACATTTTCCAAGTGTTGCAGCTTGCAGCAATTTAAATTATATGGGGTAAAACCACCAAAGCGAATATTTGAGTGTGTTCCCATATCGAAACTGATATATTTATATGGATTAATTTGGCTCAAAGGGGCAGTTATAAATTGCTGGAGCTATCTGGAGACCAGGGTCCTTTAACAGCAAACATTTCGCAGATTCAACACCATGTGGGAGTCATGGTCCATAGCTGGCATGAGAGGGAACCCTGCGATACCTCCATCTTGTTTTAATAACACAATCTGATCTGCTGACTGTTGTTATATATTTATATTTTTGAAGTTTTATACCAGTACATATATATATATATATATATATATATATGAAAGAGGAAAAAAGACAGCTATTGAATTTGTTTTGCATGGTGTCTCATGTTGGAGTCTTGTGTTCCTTCATATCCGGCGATGGCAGATTGGCCAGACTGGCAGTGCTGAGCTGCAGGATTGGCAGGCGGTCGGAGGAGAGGGAGGGCAACACGGAGACACTCAGCATGGCACGGCGGCAACAGGCAACAGCACGCACTGGCGCATGTCACATACACACACACACACACACACACATCACTTGGCACCTCAGGTTCTACAGAGCACCACCTAAGCCAGCAAGGAAATTGCACGTCTTTAAGCAAGAGCCGCAGAGTGGTCACACACACACGTATACACACACACACACGTACACACACACACACACACGTATACACACAAACACACAAAGACACACACACATGAACAAACACACACACACAGTCCCCCCATCCAATGCACACACACACACACACACATACATAGTTACATACAGGAAAACACTGGGCACATCAAAACATTCCACAGTAAGAAAACCACAGCAGCAGGTCGGAAGTACTTCTACTGTGCTCTAAAGAGCCGCTCACACTAACACCAGCAATCACACACACACCCACACACACATACACATACACCCACATGCACCCACACTGACTGCAGTGGTTACACGTCTTGACATAAATACACACACACACACACACACACACACACAGACTTATACACTCATACACCCGCACTGACTGCAGTGGTTACACGTCTCCACATAAATACACACACACACACACCAGTACCAGCGGTCACATGTCTGTATCCACGGCCCATTGTGTTCTGTGCTTCCTGGTCCTTTTCTTCTCTAATCTGTCGTCACAAATCACTGGCACAATGAAAACATTTATGAGCATTCTTACAGTCATGCACTCACAATGCATACTAACGAGGACTCACAATGCACACTAATAAGTATTCATAACACATTCAGATGAGCACTCATAATCTATTCTGAGAGGAACTCTTGATGCATTCTAATACATTCTGGGGCCTATTTTTCCATCTACAATAATCTCTCATTATATCATCATGTAACCTGATCTTCATTGTTTCTTGTCTATTCTATGTCTATTTTAAAAGTAGTAAGTTAGGATTGTAATGTAACTTAATATATTGTAATATAAAAATATTGTATCATATTGTGATCTAAATATAAATCATCAGGTGATAATTGTGATAATTGGACTGAATGTCCAATCTGATGTGAATAGTTCAAAATGTAAACAATCAAATAGACTTTGAGCAATCAAAGATACAATTTACCATTTTATGACATCATACTACTCCAATTTCCAATTTATGTTGTTTGTGCATAAATCCAAAGGCAGACAGATATGGTTGTTACTGATTATGGCTCAAGGACTAAAGATGTATTTATCTGTTGTACAGACAGTAACACACACACACACTCTCTCTCACACACACACAGACACACACACACCTTAGCCACACAAATCACAGCTAAACACCAGAGATGTATAGATGTAGTAAATGCATAAATGGCATGAAAACTGTCCTACATTAGTAATATGTACAATTTGTGCAGAATGTCTTGTGTGTAGACGGGTGTTATTTTTGATGTTTTTTTATTATTATTATTTTAATCACGTAACAGTTACTCCCTTTAGAGAATAAAGAGTAATATTTGTGCTTGTGCTAGGAACTGTGTGGTACACTTGAAAAGTCCAAAGGCAGCATGAGAACAAAGACAAGAGTGAGGGTCGACCTCACCACTGGCAAAGCTGGGATAGGATGCCACTGCTTGCATGCACCTCTCAGTAGAGTTCAGAGCAACACTGAACAGATCAAAGTGGAATCATGAGCAATGTTTGTGTGTGTGTGTGTGTGGGGGGGGTGTAGGTTTGGGTGCGTGTTGTGGTTTGCTGTCTGAATGGGGCAAAGTGTGTGTGTGTGTTTATGGTGCAGGGCCATCTAACAGAAAGATAAAAGCACACTAATTAGGTAGACAGCAGAGGCCCCAGGGAGGGACTAACGAGCATGTCAGTGAAACCCTTCCTTAACGAGCTACGAATGGAGTCTTTGAGTGTGTGTGTGTGTGTGGTATGTATGTTTGTAGTGAGATTTTTGCGTCTATGTGCGTGTGTGTGATGTCTGAGTGTATGAGTTCATGGTATATATTTGAGAGAGCGTGTGTATGTTCAGTGTGGCTATATGTTGGAATAGAAGAGTGTGTAACTGTGTGTGTGTGTGTGTTTGTGTGAGCTCGATTCAAGAATTCACTGTATTATGAGTATTTAATGGCCTAACCCATTTGACAGGCAGATTCCCCGACATCTAAATTATGTCCTGCCTCAATGGTGTGGTTATAGTTTTTTATGTGTGTGTATGTGTGTGTGTGTGTGTGCGTGTGTGTGTGTGCTGGGAAGAAAGGTTGCGTGCAGCCCTATGTGTGTGCCATGCCATCTATCCTGAGTAATTGATGCCAAATGTGATTGTGTGTAGGATGGCGAGGCTTCCCCTGGTCCTGTCTGCGTAACAACCTCTTGGAGGTGTACCAACTGTGCTCTAGAGACTCCATGCTGGCCCTCCCATCATCACCTGCTAACATCAGTTAGCTGCTAGCATCTGTTAACTGCTAACATCAGTTAGCTGTTAGCATCTGTTAGAAGCAAACATCGATTAGCTTGTTACCATCTGTTAGCTGCTAACACCAGTTAGCTGTAGCATCTTTCAGATGCTAGCTTTGACATCCATTAGCATATGCTGTAGCCCACCAAGGAATGTGACTGAGTGCAGTGTAGCTTCATAGGTTGCTGACTACACACACACTTACACACACAAAATGGACTCTTTGGTGGGTTCTCTAACCTATAATCCCCAGATATCTGGAATGCTGTGGTGCACACAATTCCTGGAAACCTGCACAGTGTATGTAGAGAATGCTGTTAAATTGGGAATTCCATGAAGTGGGAATGCTGTGAGATGGAGAAGCTTTGGAGCAGAAACACTGTAAAAAGGGGACTGCTGTAAAATAGGAATTTTGAGCAGAGAGGAGACGCTGGAAGGCTTCTGCAGGTCTGCAGCGAGCTTGGGTGTGGGCGCTGCACGTGAGAGTGATTAGGACCAACACTTTTGGCAGGAAGCTCGGTTACACTGAGGAAATCGGCGTAATATTTGGCCCCAAAACTATGGGCCATACAATTACCATTTACTATGTGTTTGTTTTCTAATACTGAAGTGCCATTGAGGCAATAACCTCAACCAGGCACACACACAAAGACACACACACACACACACACACACACACACACACACACAGAGAGCAGCAGAGCTGTGGAGTTATGGTAAGCAGAGAGAACGAGAAAGACTCATACACATACTAACAGGCACATCTGTATTGGCACTGTCCTCAGGCACAGCACTGATTTCTGTGGCTGAACAAAGTCTTTCAGACTGCGTATGTGGATGTGATGGGGTCCATACTGTACTGTGTGTGTGTGTTTGTGCGTGTGTATCTGTATCTTCAGAGTGTCACTGACAGTTAATGCAAACATGTTTACGTTTGAGGGGAGCATTCCCATGTGTGCTTGCATCTATTTCTCCAAACATCCCTGTTGCTTTTTGATGCTATCACAGACGCGCGGCAGCCCGTTACCCAGAACCCCTCACCGGCCCTCTGGCACGCCCCCAAAGCAAACTTCATTTTCCTCCCAGACACGCAGACTCCGAGGGGGAGCACCATCTTAACTCCACAGCAGATGAGCTCTGGTGGCTCTAACAAGCCTGCACCACAAGCACACAAAGGTCTGTGTGGGCCCATCCTTATGACCACCCGCTGGGTTAATGCATGGTAAACATCACCACTCAAACTACCAC
>JAIFZK010000012.1:15302500-15372500 GCA_027481765.1 Tenualosa thibaudeaui | reverse complement strand
CACACACACACACACATACAGACACACACAAACATACATCCATGGATATTAAGACACAAACAGAGAGCGAGATTGAGAGCGAGAGAGATAAACATGTACACACACAGACACATACACACACACACACACACACACATACGGATGTGGTTTACCTCTAAATATGCATCTGCCATAGAGCAATGCACTGGTGAGAGATAGGGAGGGACAGCATCGATGCAGACAGACAGTTAACACTGATGGAGAGGCTCAGACAGACAACACTGACAGAGAGAGACAGGCAGACAGACATCACTGATAGAGAGAGAGACAGACACGTAGACAGCGAGACAGCACTGATGCAGACAGACAACTTTGATTCAGACAGGCATATGGCACTGATAGAGAGTGACAGACAGGATATCAGAGAGCCTGGATGTGGAGAGACAGACAGAATATCAGAGATCCTGGATGTGGAGGGACAGACATGACTGATGCAGACAGACAGCTCTGAAGTCCTAAGTCCTCCAACATGGGTGCTTTGGTCATGTAGATGGAGAGGTGAAGACACACACACACACACACACACACACACACACACACACACACATGCTAGCATGCACACAGACCGATTCTCAGTCAGACATACATACTCACATATGCACAAGTATACACACACACACACAAACTGTCTTTGGGCTGGTGTAAATAATTACAACTTTACTGCAGAGCATATTAAAGTATACACACAAACGCAAACACACACACAAAAAAACCTTTTCACGGTTATTACACAAAATACACACACACACAGTCCCATGCAGACGTCCACAAACAAACAGACAAACATAGTTTTTGTATGCATACAAAAACCCTCACACATGTGCACACAAAACATACACACATGCGTGCATGCACAAACACAAACACAAACACATACACACACCAATCCAAACGTTCTTTCTCTCTTTCTCTCCCACACACACACACACACACACACTCACACCATCTCCCACAAACACATGTGTAAACATATGGCAACACTTAAAGCTGTTTTAATGGCTATTTACTGTGATCTGCACTTTTTTATTTAAACACATTTTCCACTCTGCAAATGCTAATGTTTCATAAAAATCTCTTTACTCCTTCACTTCCCCCTTTCCTCTTGCTCCTTCTCTCTCTCCCTCCCTGTCTCTCTTGCCTTCCCTCTCTGTTCCCCACCCCCTCAGCCCCTCTAAACTGAATTATTATCATTCCAGCACTTTGAGCATTCACCGTTACAATGATGTGTGTGTGTGGGGGGGTACACTTATGTATTGGAAAAACTACAGCAATCATGATGTCTATGAGGGCAGGGTGTCAGACTATACTGTTCCTTCCAAAGACCCAAGACCCCCCCCCCACATACACATGCTGATAGAACACTCCCTCACACACACACACACACGCTGACACGCGTTTGATTGCGCCGTTGCCATCTACCGTCCGTGTGGAGAACTGCATTCAGAAACACGAGCCTGCGCGCACGAGGGGCCATGTGTTCGCCTTTAGTCTAATGTGAAAATGGACACTTGTACACTCAGCTGTGACCTGTTTTATGGTTTTACACACTCCAAGAGCGCCATAACACTTAATAAGCCACAATCCCAGGCGCTCAGTCCGCTGCTTGGATGCTGCGCGCGCTATAAGGAAGGAAACTGTTCCTTTTCAATAAAGCTTAGGGAGATTACTGTAATGATCATTGAAATGTAAGTAAATTTAGAACAGATAACAAAAATGCTGTACATATTATAGTAATTGTGATACTCACTGTAATGTCTTCTTTAAAGAAGGATCTAATGACAGACAAGATATTCTCTGATTCGCATAGCTTGGATGGGACTGCGCAAAAGAGCAGCCGGTACGCAAGTGGGAAACTCGTAATTGTGTAAACACACCGCGAGACCTCATAGGCTTCTACAATACAGCGTGAAGAGACACGGGGTAAAAAGAATCTAAATTCAACTTCAACACAGGATTCGTTTTTTCACTATGTTATCCACACGAAGAACAACGGATAAAGATGAATCGTTCTCTGTGATTGCCATGACAGCGGCCGTGGGTGTGTGGGGGAGGCGTGCTGTTGAACAAGCCCACTTTAGCTAATTGACCCGCGCTGAGTACAATTAAAGTGGCGATAATAGATAACATTTGAGAGTACAGGCTCAGTGGCCTTTTGAGGAGAAGGTCATTCCCGTTCTGAAAGTGCAGGCTGGCTTCCCTGGGGTCAGGAACAGCTGGTAAGCTGGGTCTCTGCTCTCCACAAACAAGAGAGAAATTGTTCCTTACGAAGTAATTACCTCATTTGGATGCCTTGACGGCTACTTAATTAATACGATGCAAATGCCAGTTCTGATTAATGCATTTTATTGACTTTTCCCACATAAACCAACATAGGCTACTCAGTTGGTAATTAACCTACAAATTACATTTCACATATGGTAATTTTTACAACTAACCAATCAATGTCACTGCGCATTGTTTTGAGAGCTAAAATAAAGAGGAAACTACAGGTTTTAATTCAACAACAGTTCTTCCCTTTTCCCAAGATCAGGTAATGTTATCTACGACGAAAAAACTTTTATTTTAGTGAGAAGCACTTAAGCATTTACCATTATTCTTCGACAACATAAAAACTCGCACCAATTATGACACATTCCGCCACGAGCATCCAAATCGTCTCCACTGGAGTCATTAGAGCACATCATTGCAATTAAGTGGAGGGCTGCGGATTGTAGTTTGTGGTTTAAAGCTGTCAATGAAAGTCCCAAACTATGTTCCTCTGGCTCGCAAAAATGCACGACATTCGAGGAGGGAAGGGTTGATGGGTGCTTATTTTGCAGCAGTACCCCAGCACATAGCGAGTTCCATTCGGTGTGGTAGGCTATTGACACGATCCACGAGATATGCCGTCCTTGCTGTCAAATAGCTTGAAGCTTTCTGAGCGGTCATGTAAAAGTTGATTGAATGGGAATTTGTACAGTCATTGTACACAAGTAACACACTGATGCACTTGAGTAACCTTGCAAATGAGGAAGCTTTATGAGAACTTCACAAATGTTTTCTTTAAAAAAAACAAACTTTTTTTCAACTTTTGTACATCTAATGTCATGAATGGACCCTGGAGGGACTGTCCCTTAGTGATTATCTGGCTTCTGGTTAGCTATTTGTTTACACTCTTCATCACTTTTATACATACATATTTAAATTCATATTCATATGAGTCCAAATATCTATCGAGAAATCTCTGTTAGGAAAGACAAAATGTTTAAAAAAAATCCAGGCATACACCAGGCTTCTGCTGCAGAATTGCTCATCAGCTCCTTGTGAAGGATCATTAAGATAAGGCTGTGGACAGGGAGACGAGAGAGGAGGGGCAGAGAACAGAAGAGAGGTTTAGGAAGAACGACTGTCATGTCACACTGCATCGCGTTGCATTGTGTCTCCTCTGATGTTGACATTCTGCAGGAAGCCTAGACTGTGGGGGTGGGGGTGGGGGTGGAGGAGAACAAAGAAAGACAGAGACAAGTGGAAGAGAGGAAAAGAGTGGAGAAGAGAGGAGACCACAGAAAAACTTGGGATAGAGGAGAGGAGATGGGTAAGAGATGAGAAAGAAAGGAGAGAGCAAAGAGAAAGGACAGGGAAAAGGTCTATATGGTTGGGACACTGGACACCTCTCATAGTCATAGTAACAATGCTGGACGTCTCCACCAGCCATAATGGTTATGTCCTCTGAGTACAGCCAGGCTGCAGGCAGGTCTAAACTGCCCTCTAAGCAGAGCTAACAAACACTAGTGACTGACTATGTCCTGCTGCTACAGATACCCTGGCTGGTATATCTGATAGTATTAGACAGCTACTACATGCCAGTGATGGCCTAGTGCTGATATGTGTTAGTGCTTGTGGACATGGTCCAATGAATCAATGTCATTAAAGAGATAAAGAGAGTGTGTTTCAACCAAGACTTGTTTTTTCACTCACTGTAGGTGACATAAGGAGAAGTCAGGAGATGAGAGAGAGAACCAGAGGAAAGAGAGGAGAGAGGGAGTGCAGAGGAGAAGAGATGGAAGAAAAGAGGCAAATGGAAAGAAAAGAAGAGAGGAGAAGGCAGCTGAGCAGCATGAGAGAGAGACACATGGTCAGCGCTCTGTCAGGTGAAGCCACACACACACACACACACATTGTAGATGACTGAATAGGCGACTCCAGGCCCCCTGCTAAGGCCACTGCCTGCCAGCTGGACTGCCCTCTGACCCCTTCACACACACACACACAAAATCATCACCACCACAGGCTCCCACAGACTAAAAGAGACATTCTCAGGAGGGTGCGGAGTCACGTCTTTCCTATGGACCCAGACAGGTTACACACACAAATGCACACACATGTGGTGCCCAAGCACAAAAGCAAAACAGAGACTTGCATTGCACCCCTTCAACTGTTTGGACTGTTTACAAACATGTTCTGAGACTGCTTATAAACACACACAAAATTCACAATACAGCGTACTCACCTAAAACAGATACCACTTGAGCTGTGAAAGCCAGCAAACCCAGCCAATGACACTGGTCTATCCATTTCTCTGAACACTGTATCTTTTCTTCCCATACGTTTTAATTACTCCACATTTGATACATTTTGATTACTGCACTGACACATATGAAATTCTGTTGAAAAACAAACCCTCCCACACACACACAAACAACAAACCTGTTCAATTCCAGCATGATCTCTACAGACAGTATCATTTGTGCAGCATTACCTCTATGCTGAATTGAAAACACAGGACTCTGCAGCAGGGGCAACAACTATTACTGAAAGACAGTTGACACTACTGACATCTTTTCAACCAGATTCTGCACAGGAGTAGAGCTGAGCTGTAAAGGACTACATTCTAAATATTATTGTCTAGATAAATGTCATTGTTATATAGCCATTTAAAAGCATAAATATAATTGCTTTGTTTGTCATTAATAAAAAATTACCTTAGGAAACCTATAATTGGAATATTGCATTTCATTTTTGTCTCTATACTTTTAGATAGCACTGTTATATGAATACTATAGCATTGGACAATGGTATCATCATTATCATCACCATCCTCATCATTATCTTTATTTGCCAGACTTTATTTGTCCAAAAGAACCCGCAGACTATACCATGTGAGCACCACAGGCCATAGCCCAGCACCAGTCCAAAGCACATCAGTGACATAGAAGATAAAGCACATAGAAGAACATAGAAGATCTGGCTATTACAGTCCTCCACATTGATAAGTTGCCATTGAGGCAGAAGTGCAGCATTTTTTTGTGTTCCAGGTTTTCAGTTCTGAGTTTTTTTGTGATTAACTATCACATTAATAAACAGAAGTCAAAACCAGGGCAAAAAGCTGTACACCATATTAGCAAAAAGTAAAAAAGAAAAGAGTTGTTTTTAGTTTTGCAGATGTCAGATTTGGGGATTTTTAGTGTCAGGATTTGGAAAAGTTTCTCTCAATTGTAGAAAATGATTAGTTATTGTTTGTTCAGTGAACTGTTCCAAACTGATGCATTAGCCAGCTACACTGGAGCTGCAGCGTTGCCACGGTGAGCTTGCCCTGGAATGTAGAAGGGAACGCATTTCACCAGCACAGCCCCACTTGAGCCAGACTGCACGCCGGGCTGAACACTAGAGGATGTCATGCCTAAGGGCAGCCCCCTGAGGCTGTGTGCCACTCCCTACCTACAGGGGGCAGTGTTTGAAGTACAGTGTCAAATGTCTAGGAAGGACTATACACTTAGACAAACAAGCCTTGTCGAACATGAACGGTGTAAACAAATATCTTTCTCTCAACGCTTCAGTGGCAAACAAGAGAACAAGAGTTGTGGACCAGACAAAGCCAATAAAAGATGGCATTTGCAAGGTCTTATCTCCATTAGAAGTAGCTCAACGACACACAAACACACACACTGGTTTGTTTGTGTGTTGGATGTCCACACCTTTGTATATCAGAAGATCTGACAGGGGCAGTTTCTGTGATGGTGACCATAAGAAATGGTCTTTCTGGTGTTTAATTGCAGCTTTTTTGGCCCAGCAGAGACAATGAAAGGTAGCCTATAATTGAACAGTCCTCATTCATTACTCCTTTGAAGTAAGTTGGTATGTGTGTCTATCTAAAGTCTCTCCCTGTCCTAGATAGGACAGTCAGTCATCCACCTCCTCTATTATCAGGGCTAAATGAAGCCAGGAGTAACAAGCTGTCAGATTGTGACAGAGACAGATACAGATTGTCTGAGTAGTGTTCATTCTAGAATCATCTAGGACATCTATTCTGAAGCATTCCAGCCCATAGCCCTGTTGTTCGAAGTCACCAAGTGCTGTCAGAAAAAAACAATGAGAAAATTTGGTACAACAAATAGTAAAACAGCAACTAATCAGTGGGGGCAAAGAAACTCATCAATTGAATTGTTCGTGCCCCTCTCAGCCTTCTCTCACGTGCCCCTCTCAGCTGCCGTCTCACTGTTTGATCTATGTTGTACCAAATTTTCTCATTCTTTTTCTTACTGACAGCACTCTGTGACTTTGAACAACGGGGCTATTGAGTCAGAGAATACATTAAACGTACACAGAAACTCATTTGGCAACAAAAGGTTGTGGGTGAAACCCTTCATTTACAACCTTTAGCTCTTCAAAGGTTTCCCAGTAAAGCGTCTTTTTCTTTTCTTACTATAATAGCGCTCCTTGGCCTCTCTCTAATAGAGATGCAAGACACCAGAATGGCTGCAAAGCCACACGAGTCAAACACACAATTACCGTGGAAACCAGAGTCCCAACACCTCCGTGCATCACGACCTCATCACCTCCGCGCCAACATCACTCAGGACTCAAAGCCTCACTGTCATTATCCCCCACTAAATCCATCCAAGAGCCAGGCTTCGACAGTAGGAAGAAACAGAAAAGTAAAGAGAGAGAGAGAAGGAAGGGGAGGTTGGAAAACAGCAGTGAGAGAGGGAGAGAGAGAGAGAGAAAGAAAGAGAGAGGGAGAGAAGGAGGGTGCTTGAAAACAGCAGTGAGAGAGGGAAGGAGAGGGAAAGAGAGAGGAAAACAGAAGGGGGGAATGCCTGGAAAACAGCAGTGAGAGAGGGAGGGAAAGAAAGAGAGAGAGAGAGAGAGAGGTCATGGCTAGAAAACAGGCTCTGTACGCCCCAGGTCCCTGAACGCTTGAAGAAAAAAAGGCAAAAAAGAGAGGGCTAGAGAGAGAGTTAGAGAGAGAAAGAAAAACGTCTTTTCTCTGTGCTCATATCTCCCCGGCAGTCAGTAAATCTCCAGCACCGTTAAAGGCCATTAGACCCAAGCACTGGAATTGCTGACTAATTGATAAGGTTACAATTTAAAGCATTTTGGCGACCCTAATTGAAAACATTAGGGAGGAAGACCAGAGGTGCATGGGGATCTGGGGAGGGGGTACTTGAGGGAGGGGCAAGGCCTTTGATCTCAGGGGCTTGTCTGCCAGCCTGTTTTCCTTCAAGGTTTCCTGGTTAGTTTGAGCAGACGCAGAGCCGCTCCTGGGGACAGCATGTTAATGGATCACTTAAAAGAGGCCTTTTCTTTACGAGCAGACTGATGCCTTATCAGCTGCAGGGGGGAGAAAGGGACATCAGAGTCAGACAGGGGGATGGAGGGAGTGAGGGAGAGAGAGAAGGAGAGACAGACAGAGAGAGAGAGAAAAAGAGAGGGAGAGAGAGTGACTTTGATTTTAAGTTTCTTTAAATACCAATAAGGATGGAGGGAACTCACAGACCAAGACCAAATCCAGACTTAAGACAAACCCACAGCAAAACAGGCAAACACACCCTTCCAGAAAATATAAATACAACAGAAGATGAGTAATCAGGCCTCAGTGTTAATTAACTGATTTATATGAGTAAAAAGAAGTGAGAAGGAATGGGTTAAAAAGAGGTGGAGAGAGAGAGGGAGAGAGAAAGAAAGAATAAAAGAGCAAGAGGGAAAGGGACAGAGGAACATTAAGAGAGAGAACAAGAGGGGGAGATGGAGAGAAAATGAAAGACAGAGATGAGACCACACAATGACAACACAGAAGAGGACAAGAGAGACAGACGTGAGAGAGAGTAAAGGCCTCTGTGCTCCACCTCCAGCATTATTGTGGAGCTCTTTCGAATATCACAATTTTCCTCCACACACCGACGGCACACTGCAGGCAGCGAACACCGTATTCACCAGTGGGGTTTATTGAATAACTCCAACAGAACAGACTTGAATTGTAATGAACAGGCAGCAGCAGCAGAGTTCAGTGCTGATGTGTGGGGTTGTATTGGTAACAGTGGAATCAAATGTTGGAAGCACAGAGCTCCGCACTTTGTCAGAGTAGGGTAGAAGAGTAGGAGAGAAGAGAGATGAAGGGATGCAAGGTAGAAGAGGAGGAGAGGAGAGAGAGATGAGAGGAGAGAAGAGAGATGAAGGGATGCAAGGTAGAAGAGTAGGAGAGGAGAGAAGAGAGATGAAGGGATGCAGGGTAGAAGAGTAGAAGAGGAGAGAAGAGAGATGAAGGGATGCAGGGTAGAAGAGTAGGAGAGGAGAGAGAGATGAGAGGAGAGAAGAGAGATGAGAGGAGAGAAGAGAGATGAAGGGATGCAGGGTAGAAGAGTAGGACAGGAGAGAGAGATGAGAGGCAAACAGACAGATAAAGGGCAAGTGCTTGATAAACTGGAGTGATTGGACAGAAGTCCTCCTTTTCTCCCTCCCCTTCTCTGTTTCACTTCCATGGACTCAGGCTCTGCTCCATCAGCAGTTGGAGAGGATCAGTGAGGGGGCTGTGTGTGTGTGTGTGTGTGAGAGAGAGAGGGGAGGCGGGGGGTTCAAAGAGCCGATAACTTTCTCTACTGTCTTTCCTAGTCATTACTCTGACGGATGTGCAAAGCAACACAAAAAGTATCAGCTCAGTGCTGTGTGACCCAGAGCGCCAGGAGAGCAAAAGCAGGGTAGTAAATCCAGCCCTAACTGGCTACGGAGCCAGAGCTGTCTGCCGCTCAGTCAGAAAGACATGAGGAACTCTTCACTAGAACACATCAGGAACTCTCCACTAGAACACATTAGGAACTCTCCACTAGAACACATCAGGAACTCTCCTATAGAGTACATGAGGAATACTCTGCTAGAACACATGAGGAATATTTCTCTAGAACACTCTCCGTTCGCTTGATATACATACACTCCTCTAGACAACATGAGGATCTCTCCTCTAGACTACATAAGGAACACTCCACTTGATACATGAGGAACTCTCTCCTCTAGAATACGTAAGGAACTCTGCATCAGAATACATGAGGAACTCTCTTGCTAGATCTGCCACAGAACCACGCAAATGACAGCTCCAGAATGCTTTGCTAGGACTAGTGCTGTGGTGGTGGTGGCCTGCCTGCACATCTGCTGTGACAACTGAGAAAGAGAGAGAGAGAGAGAGAGAGAGACATGGCAGGAGACAAGTGCTTGGTTACACATCCAGAGGCAGTATCATCTGAAATGTTGCAATAAAATGACATATGTTTCAAATTGCTCGTCTGTTGTGCATTGCCTCTCTGAGGGTTGGAAATAGCATCAGACAGCATCCTTGATGATGCCCCAGGACAGCAATATGGGTCAGCTTTTCTGGAACATCACTTGGACAGGGCATTAAATGCTCAAAATATTCAACAAGACTACAAGCTGCTTGATCAAACAGCCTATGAATAACACCAGTTATAGGACACAGAATTAGAATTTCAGCTAATATTGGCAAGTGGTATAAGTGTGGACTGGAATTATATCTCCATGGCCATAACTACTACAACATGCCACCACAGGGATCTAACTAGGAATGAAGCACATATTTGAAAGAATAATACATATGTTAACACATTGTTGATCATCATTGTTCTTTTTCTTACAATCAATGGTGCTATATATAAACAATAAGTCAGTGCAGTAAAATAATCACCCACTGATGTCAAACATTTTACTGCTCTACAAAAACCTAAATAAACAATCTATTCTTCATCTTCAGTCAGTCATTTAAAAAAGAATTTTAACAATGGATTTTCAACACAGTCTTATTTTCACAACAAATCCCTTCATTCTTGACAATTAGAACAGTTAGAAGTTCTGTAACTCTCTCGGTGACTCTCTCTCTCGTAGTCTTGTAGTCTGTGCAGTTTCAACATTACAAAGCCGTGTGCTGAGCGGCCATTTGTACTGTAGTGACACAGAGTCTCTCTCTGCTTAGGCGAGCCCACTCAAACTTTTCAACTCTTAAAGTCCTGAGCCAGTTTTAGGCTAAAGAAGCCTAGATTCACCCATCTAAAATGTAGGCCCTGGGGGCCTCTGTTTGGACATCAGAGCTTCATCTGAGTCCCCCCCCCCACTGACACACACACATATGGAGGTCACTGGTGGCAAGGAGGAGGATGGGAGGAAGAAGGTTTTCTGCAGGCCTGACTGTAATCATACGTTATCACACTGTGTGCTCACATTTCCCTGCCCTTCCAGAACATTCAGTGTCTCTCTCTGACATCATTATTAACTAACCAGGGGGGTATACTACGAAGCAAGGTTACCAAACAACTTGTCACTTCAGAGACTACAGATGCTCAGCGCAGTATTCTTTTAGAGATCCCGGGTTAATCTTGTTTCAGGTAGTATAGGCCCCAGGACATGCATTTCATTCACTAATGGCTTGGTCAGATTATACATTATTTTTGTCCTTCATGATTGTCGTTTATGATTGACCACATTATACGACTCTAGAACCAAGGATTCTCTGCGCATCTTGGTCAGGATAGTGGCCACATTATAAGACACAAGTGTAATGTTGTTTATATCGCTTATCATTGTCAACAAAATCATATGTCTCCTGACATTCTGACAATTCTTTCATCGCAGACAACAAATCGCAAGTATGTTGCATTATAAGTCTGAATGAAGTATGTTGCATTATAAGCCTGACTGAACTATCTTGCATTATAAGTCTGACTCAATGTGCCCACCTTTAAAATCGTATCATTGGTATACAATGCTGTAAATATGTCGGTCATGACAAATCTGTGGCAAAATCTTAGGGGCTGATATTGTGTAATCTGACCAAGCCATAGGTCTGTCTGTCTGTACATCTGTCTGTCTATCCAGAGCACAGCAGCAGAACACAGAACCTGGCAGCAGTAGAACATGGTACAGCCTCAGCAGAAGAAGAAGCTGCCTCTCTCAGTTCTGCATGCCGTGGTTCCTCTGTGAGTCACTCGGAACAGCCGGACGGAACTGTCTGGTAAGCAGCCCACTGAGCACCCCGGCAGCGACGGCATGGCCAGAATTCCTGCTTAGTGTTCCTATCCAGTCGCCCAACATCTCAGACTTCCTGCTCTGTTTATTTGCCTTCCTTTTTCTGCAATATAAAACAAAGCTTTGATCTGCAGTGTCTAAAATTAATATATCTGTGTAGTCTGATTAGAATCAAAAATCAAAAAGTCTTTCCTCAGGGAAATAGCATCAACGTTGGTTAGGGGGTTTAACACAACCTATCTCAGAGAGTAGATAAGACTGGAAATGGCTGGAAATGGTGTATGTGTGTATATGTGTGTGTGGGTGTGTGTTTGTGGGTGCTTGCAAAAGAAAGTCTGTGAGTGTGTGGCAGATATATGTATGAGTGTTTATAAGTATGTGTAAGTGTGTAAAAAGAGTTTATATCAGTTTGTGTGTGATTGTATATGTGTGTGATTGTGTGATTGTATTTGTGTGTGTGTGTGTGTGTGTATGTGTGTGTGTGTGTGCAGGCATGTACACGGTGCCTGCTCCGTTCTGCACAACATGAATCTCGTTGCTGTCAGGAGACAGCAAGGCAGAACAGTTGGCTTTGATAATGTGATTCCAAACTCACAGTCGGCTCCGAGCAGAAACATTTACTTTAGAGAGATTTTTTGTTTGCGTGTCAAAGTCCCATCCATTCCAATGTCTGTGAATTACAGTGGAGCTCGTGCTGCTCCAACATGAAATGGTGCCTGCAACCGGGCGATCACGTTTCATGACTGCACGTCTTTCATCCTTATGAAAGAAACGTGTGCCTCCCCTCCAAACTTATGAGCGCGGACACCCTCCTCTTGGGCTCCTGAGGGGGGTACAGGGTGCACAAACACACACCCCCGGTCAAGAGGAACCCCCCATGCCCCCCCACCACCACCACCACCCACCCACACACACACATACACACACACACATACACACACACCCTCTTCTCTGAAACTAAAGAAATAAAGTGAAATAAAAAAGAAGAAAAGTAGATTTGAATCACTTCCACAGGGGACTGATGCAGAACTGCTTGAAGTGAAGTGGCCTTGAGCCGCTGCAGACAAAGAGACTTTTAGAAGGGGATATTAGAAGAAACAAGAGGTTGATTGTAAACACACATCATCACACAATTTTTGTTTAGAACTAATTTCTCACACCAGTAATAGCACAGATGTCATTAAATGCCAGGTAGCTGGCAAACCTGTATGTATGACTTACCCCACAAAACCATTTAAGATAAAAATGTACTTTAAACTGTAACAAAAACTGGACACTCAAAAAATGTACTTAAAAAATTTTATGTATATATATATGAACTTGTATATATTTACTATATGCATTATATTTTTTACATATTTCAAGGCAATTAATGCTTAATTAATGTATCAAACATTCATACTATATGTTGACATATCTAAAATGTCAAAATAAAAGACCAAATATGGCTGGATTATTATGTTATGCTATGTTTTGTAATGCTTGTGATATTAGTGGGCTAGCTTGCTCATTTCTGAATGGATTTTTGTCATTTCTGTTCTGAATGAAAGTGCTTGAGGCTCACTAACAAAATTTAGGCTAAACGTGCTGGAGTTCATCTTTGCAGGGAGTGTTCCTGGAGAGTGTAATATGAAGTTTCAAGCTAATGATAATCATGAGACTTTCAGCAGTCTTGTTGATTGTAGAAAGGGAGAAAGTCTGCTGCTGGGTTAGTGTCCATAGGGAAGTGTCTGTACCCTCTTATCACACCCGTCATGGGTCCGTCTCAGTCCACTTCCTTTAGGGACGCTGGGTCCAGTCTGTGTCTGTCATGGGTGCCCCTCAGTCTGTCTCTCTCAGAGCCGCTGGGTCCAGTCTGTTTTGGGGTCCAGTTTGTCCCTGGATCAGAATTGACCAAAGTTTTCCCCAAAAAGGTTGTCCATGGGGTCAATCTGTCTCTTTCAAACAGCGTGTCTATTTTTAAACCTCCTCTTCCCCATTCAAACAAACAGCCACTTGAGACGCCTGTTGGCCCACTGGAAGAAGGGAGGGAGGGGGGGGGAGAGGGGTGACCCTTACTTTTCTTTTCTTGTTATTTAGATTCCTCTGTACCATGTTATTCCAAGTTATTCCAATATCATTCCTGACTCGGGGTGTGGGAAAGGCTCCTGCAGGGAAGTGTGTGTGTGTGTGTGTCTGTGTGTGTGTACGTGGGGGTGCCAGTGTAGGCCCCAGTGGGCCGACCCCCCACCGGGGCTTCACACTCTAATTGGGTTGGTGCCACTGGGCCCTGCAGGCTGCTCAGATCAATGATCACTGCGCTAGCAGTGGCCCCAAGAGTACACACACACACACACACACACACACACACTCTCTCTGTCTCTCACTCTCACACCCACACACTTTCTCTTTCTCACTCACTCACTCTCTCTCATGCTAACCCATACAGTCTTTCTCTCTTGCACACACACACTCTCTCAATCCCCCTCATACACACACATACACACACGCTCTCAATCCCCCACATACACATTCTCTCTCTCTCTCTCTCTCTCTCTCTCTCTCACACACACACACACACTCTCTTCAGGCTTTCTTCCCATCATTTCTCTTCCTCCATCTATCCGGTTTCTCTCTCTCTCTCTCTCTCTCTCTATCTATCTCCCTATCTCTCTCATCTCTCTCTCTCTCTGTCACACACACACACACACATACACACACACATCCCTCCTCCCTAACTGTTTCACTTCAGTTGTTTTCCTCATCTCTGGTTCTTCCTCTTTACCTCCCCTTAACACACACACACACACACAGGGTGGGGTTCCCAGTATGGCAGCCGCCAGACAGGCGCTGTGAGTTATCCAGGGTCAGTATATGTCTCCTCTGGTCTTATACAGACCTCAGGAGGCCTCTCTCTCTCTCTCTCTTTCTCTCTCTCTCTCTCACACACACACACAATTACACACACACAAAAACACTCAAACACACATGCACACACACACATACATATTAACACACACACAGTCACATGAGCACAGATGTGCACACACTCTCACACACATTTAAACACAATAAGAAAGAGATAATATTAGGCCTAGGCGATACCTAGCCCAGATCTATCACAAGGTGTGTGTGTGTGTGGGGGGGGGTCTGTGGACTGGAGTCCCCCACTGTGGTGCATTAAACTGCCTACTGGATTCATTATTAACTTTTAACTGTTATTAACACATCCACCAAGGCATCCATGAATTTTATTCACAGAGAGGTATTTTCATTCTCCTCTGGTGTTCTGTCTCTCGCTGTCTAACCATATATCATTGTCTATAGTTCTCCACAAACGTACACTCTTTAGCTGAGATTCTGTTTAAACACTAACCCTGGCTGGGCCACATCTAGAGAGAAATGGAACTCATTTTCTCTTGAATGCCATCTCTCCAGTGCCCTGGGGTCGCTAACGGCTTTGTAATAGCCCTGACTCATAGGCTGTAATAACAGCCACTTACATCTATGAGATGCTAAGAGCGCTAACAGGAGGAGCAATGGGGGCTAACCCTTCTCTGAGTCACAGCAGCAACTTATGGGAAAAAAACACTTTTATTGTTTGGTGGTTACACCATGTTTGAAACACACATGATTACTCTCAGTTTGGCAGGTAACATTACATTACAAGGCAAACAAGAGTCTGGATGAGCTAACTCAAGGCTAACATTGCAAACTCAACTGAAAACACTGCAAACTCCATGCCATGGAATCTCCCTTCCAGCACATTCAGAGTCCTGCTAATAAAGCAATGTGTGTTTGAGTGTTTGCAATGTGTGCTAGTACTAAGACATGGGTCCATTTGGCAACACTGATCTTGATGTTCTCATAGGTGTGGTCCAGTTCTGACGCAGATTCCCTGTTCTGTTCTGTCAGGAGGGAGGACCACAGTGTCCCAGACCACACTAAGCCAGCTGAGTGTAGCCATGTCTCTGTCATGCAGGCGTGTGTGTGTGAGTGCATGTATGTGTGTTTGTGTGTGTGTGTGTGTGTGTGTGTGTGCGCGTGTGTGCGTATGTATACGTACGTGTGTGTGTATGTGTGTGTGTGTGTGTGTGTGTATGTGTTGCAGAGAAAAGGTTAGATGGCAGCACTGATAGTGGCCACATGGGTTCCATCAGGCTAACCAGAGCAGCCTGTGACCACTCAGACTAGCTGGGGCTGAAGGACTTTCTCTCTCTCTCTCTCTCTCTCTCTCTCTCTCTCTCTCTCTCTCTCTCACAAACACACACACACACACACACACACACACACACACACACACACACAAAGCTTGGACTGAAGGACGCAACAAACCCATCTGATTTAGAGTCCAGGCAGGACTAAGTTCAGGAGATGACATTTTTATTCACACAAACGTGCATGCACACACACACACACACACACACACACAGTCATTGGCCCATAAACACTGCCACACTTATACAGTTTTATGACGTCTAATACAGAGCAGTCATATTTATGGGGCTCAGTGCTCTCTCCCTCCCTCTCTGTCTGTCTGTCTCTCCCCCCCCCCCCCAGAGGTGGCAGAGGTGCCGTTCGGCAACCAGAGGGCTACAGGCTCCCTGCTCTACCTGACCCCATTGAAGTGTCCTTGAGCAAGATACTGAACCCCAAAATGTTCCTGGTGAGCAGGTTGGCACCTTCCATGGCAGCCTCCGCCACCACTGTGTGAAAGGGTGAATGTGAGGCATACATTGTAAAGCACTTTGAGTGTTTGTAGGAGTAGAAAAGCACTACATAAATGCAGTCCATTTGCATGTCCACTCACACCAGATTCTCCCTCTTTCTCTTTCTGTCTCTCACACACACACACACACACACACACACACACACACACACACACACACTGGAAGATCCCCTGATCTTCCTGAGAACCTTAAACGGACACTGCAGTGCCAAGCCGAGTGCTGTGTCCACTCCTGAAATATGACAAGATTAACGTCTGCGTTGCGTTTAGAATGCTAATCTCCTGACCTAATCTGACCCACTCAAACCCATTCTGATTCATTTGCACCCATTTGGACATTCTGGGTCATCACAGCAGCACACACACACACACATACACACACACACCTCCTCAGCAACACAAAGTGGGGAGATAACACAAAAGGACCTTAGCTTGAAACAGCACATGTACACAGACACACACACACACACACACAAACAGACAGGCACACACAAAAGGGCATTGGGAGAAACAGCACAGATATACACACAAAGACACATGAAAGGTTTTGGGAGAGACAACATAGGTACACACACAGACACACACACACACACACACACACACACACACAACAGCCCTCACTCAGCCAGGATTAGCGTGGGCCGGCTCACGTTCATGCCAGGTTAGACAGCCACATTGCGGAGTAGGAGTGGGCGACCCTGGAATATCTGCTATCTAATTGTATATCATTTCTCCTACACACACACACACACACACACACACACACACACACACACACTGTGAGAGGATGAGGGTAGGTGGGAGTCAAGGAGAGAGGGAGAGAGGGAAAGACAGAGCTGTGACTGTGTGTGTGTGAGAGAGAGAGAGAAACAGAGTTGTGACTGTGTGTGTGTATGTGTGTGTGTGTGTGTGAGAGAGAGAGACAGAGTTGTGACGGTGCATGTGTGAGAGAGAGAGTGAATTGCCATCTCTAGGCAGTCTTCATTGTTCACAGGCTGCATTGTCCTGTGGATAGTCTGGCTCCAGACCTCAGTAACCCTAATTGGTCGTCTGCTAAAACCACATACAATACCAGAGCAACAAGGCAGCTTATCACTGCAGACTCACCAGGCACTCACAACGCACCACTCTACTCTTTCTCTCTCTCTCTCCCTCTGCATTGTTTTTCAGAGTTACGGTGTATCTTGTGTCTTCGGCATAAATGGAAACATTCTGTGAACTTATTTACGCTAACCAATAAAGCAAACACAGAGAGACAGCAAGAACACACACACACACACACACACACACACACACACACACACAAATATAGAGAGTCAGTGAGCCAGATATGTTTATAAAGGTTCTGCAGAGAAAGTTCAGCCATGCACCCAATGAAGGGGCTATCTTGGAGCTGAAACTCTCCATCTAGGCATGCTGGGGGAAGTTCAAAGGCAATGAGAAACATAATGTTTCCGTTTGGGCCTTACTGAAGATTGGTAGATTTGGGCTAAAAAAAACCTCTCTGCCGCTTTGCATTACATAGACTGTAGGTCAGAGTTTTGTCTTCTGATTGAAAATATACTGGTACAAATAAAGAGTTCAGAAGAGGGATTTCTGCATCACACACACACACAAACACATATTGTGCTCACACACACACACACACACACACACACACACAGACTCCTGTGTGGTTCCATCTCCAACTGAAAAGAAAGTCTCTGTCTCAGACATGCAATGCTGATCTTCCCTTGTTTCATCTATGGCCCATCTGGGTTCATTTTCTGTGCTTGTTTCATGTCAGTTGCTATAAGCTGTGTGTTTATGTTTGCCTGGAAAGATGCAGAGGGAAGAAGCTATTATACTCCCTGATGACTGTTAGGGCATTGTCACATTAGCAGAAACCCAGAAACCGAACTACTAGCTGTTTGTTTGGACTCAGAGAATGATGATATGGACTTGATGGAGTCCACAGGGCAGTTTCAGCAGCTGTTTGATCAGTCACATTTACCAGGGGGTTATGGGTAATGTAGGCCTCTCAGGCTTATTGAGTAAATATTCTTCTATGACCCTCTAAGGTAGCCTGTGTATGAAGCAGTTTTATTGCCTATATACAGTTCTAAAAAGAGTCTGTGAGTGTGTGCGTGTGTGTGTGAGTGTGTGGAGAACTTTGCAACCCCTTAGTGTACTAATATTTAACTTCTGGTGACTTAATTCTCTTGTGCGTGTGTGTGTGTGTGTGTGTGTGTATGTGTGTGTGTGTGAGCGAGAGAGAGAGAGAGAAAGAGAGCGGGGTAGATGATGTAGTACACCCTCTGAGCACTCATACCTGGTATGATGCCAGATCACAGCACTTTCTGTGTGTGTGTGTGTGTGAGTGTGTGTATGTCTGTGTAGCAGCACACTCACCCTCTGCCATAATGAGATCTGACACACTGAGAAAAACATACAACCAGGGTCAAACGTGCACCTCGTTAAGATACCCTCCCTGTCTCTCCACACACACACACACACACACACACACACACACACACACACACACACACACACTTACACTCACACACACATACACCCTACACATATACAACTTCTTCTCTCTCTCCCTTATTCTGTCTCTTGCATACATGGCACTACACAAACACACCTTTGCATGCACACTACACACACTAAAACCTTACTTACTAGTTTAGTTTCTTTGAATGCAATGGAAGATTTTAAATGTTCTCCTAAATAAATGTAGTCTCAGGCAGCATTGTACATTCTCAACGTGTGGAGGCTAACCTTGTTATATCAAAGGGAGAAAAACCGTCATGTCATGCTGAATGAATGCTTTTACTGTGTGTGTGTGTGTGTTTGTCCACACACTTTCCACAGGTTGAGAGACAGCAGCACTGAGGTATATAATGATTTGTGGAAAACTGTGAAACCTTTCCTAAGCTCTCTCCCTCTTTGAAGAGTGACTTGGCTCTAGAACGAGTAGCTTACTTTCACCAAAGAGTATTAAATTCAAACACGCTACTAAAAGTCAACAGAGATGCCTGGCCCCTTTGTAAACTGTGTCTTATATAAATAACGTGGGCCTTAGTGATTCTCGCTAAACGGGATCATAATTACATTATTGGTTTACATAGTCTCCTGAAAATATCCCAAAGGGTAGCTCTTTGGCAGACCCGCGCTTTAATATGTCCTGAAATTGTTACCAGCTGGCCTGGCGGCAGGAAATGCTTCCATCTCTTAAAAACCTCAAAGCAAATAATACAAGTAGCATGCAATATTCATAAACCCCCGTTTGTTCTTATTGCTATCCATCGTGCCACGACACTACTGCTCCGGCTTCTCCGCGTTTCATTAGATTTATTCCCGCATATTCCCGCTTCGGCCTGGGCACAGACTCGGCCATATCATATGATCTCATCAATCTGTCGTCTCCCAAAGCTTTGGCTTGAGCCACGCTCCAATGAAAGTATGTCCTAACCTTTTAGCCTTCCCGGGACAGTCGGCGCAGGACTTACGGACAGGACTGCTCTTCCAGTAACTTAGTTAGGTTCTCTGATAGACTAGATAATGACAACACACTGAATGGGCTTGAAGTAAAATAAGCGGAATTAACAGTTGATTTTACTGCCTGTTACTTTGAAAAGGACACACAAACAATCAGAGTCATTGTCGGACTACTGAGACTTGTTTGAGGAAGTAGCTCTGATTAGCTGAGGATCTATCTATATACTACACTTATTTATCTGGACTGGAGTAGATTTTGTGCCTTTCCCACACACACACACACACACACACACACACACACCTGCCTGCTTTTTTAATTTCTCAACACCACAGAGGGCTTTGAGCCGTCTGTTTTCAGGTTTCTCTTGATCGAAGTGGGTTTTGGGCCATTCACACACACACACAAACACACGTGTGCACACACACACACACACACACACAAACACACGTGTGCACACACACACACACACACACAAACACATGTGTGCACACACACACAAACACACGTGCACACACACCTACATACCTGTTTTCTGTGCTTGCTGAGGCATGGCGCTGTGTGTGTGTGTGTGTGTGTAAACTGGGCCTCGTCAGAAGTCTCGGAAAAGTCTCTGGGTTCTCAGGACCCAGGCGGCGCATCTGCCCGTCTGCTTTCTAGCACTTTCCCCAGCCCTCCCCCATCAAAGCTGTCCCGAGTCTCCGGAGACTTCCAGAGAGTTCCGCAGAGTTCCACAGACCACTCTCAAGTTGGGAGCTTCACAGGCCTTTGGAAGAACAGACGGGTTCAAGTATTTGACATTTTTCTTTTGAAATTAACTAAACATGGACATCAAATCCCAACCTTAAAGCAAATATATATATATATATATATATATATATATATATATATATATATATATATATATATATATATATATATATATATTTCATCACAAGATGTTTGTGTGTGAGTTTGTGACTGTGTGTGCACAAGTGTGTGTATTTCTGTGTTGACGTCCATGGTGACTTTACAGGTAGAAAATTCTCCTGGAAACAATTGAAACAGACTGACATTTCAAGGACTTAAGCTCGCCTTTGTGTGTGCTTGTGTGTGTGTGTTTGTGTGTGTGTGTGTGAGAGAGAGAGAGAGACGTCCCTCTGTTCTTGCAAAGCCTTACAAAGAGCATGGCAAGTGAAGAACTGCTATTACAGCTATTTTTCTTCAGGCACATTGAATTGCCCCACACACACACACACACACGTTAAATTGCCGCCTGCATGGCATGTACCCCCCAAAGGTCACTCCCTTAAAACCATGATTGCTGCGCTCAGGCATCTCATCTCTCTTCTCTTTCTCGGCTCCATGTCTCCTCCCGCTGCGACCAGTGGGTTCAGACACACACACACACACACACACACATGCACGCACGCACACACACACACACACTCACTCACACACAGACGAATAATGACCGCGATGCTGCTTAGAGACACCCACGCATCAGTACTGGGCTACTGACGCAACCGGTCCTCACATATCGGGTAACAAGTTGATGAGTAAACAGCCCGGGGCCCTGAGAGTAATAACATGGAGCGGAACAGATCTGAAAGAGCTCCCTAACTCCACCTCAAAATTACACTGCAACTGATAACATCTACTTAGTTTGTTCAATGCAATATGCCACAGTGTTTTTGTCCTGAAAAACCTTTAGTAGAGAGAGAGAGAGAGAAGAAATGGACGTGGCTTAATTGCAATATAGATGGCATAAATCCCATTGCAGTGCAATCCTAGCTGTATGACGCTAATTCAGCTAAGCGTTTTCAAGCATTGCCTGACTCCTGGAGTTTTGAATGGATAATGACAGTGTGTGTGTGTGTGTGGGTGTGTGTGTGATTGTGCAGAACAAAGAGTGAGTTGCTGACCCCGTAGGTGCCATTGTGAAAGAAGAAACCATCTGTGGGCCGACGAGAAAGAATTTGAGGATGAAACAGCTCGTCTTGGCACCAGAAAAGAGCTCTCCCCAGAGGGGGCATACACTCCGCAATGCCTTAAAAGCGAGCGCAGATGACAGAGGAAGTCGTTAGCAGTGAGCGGCATAGCGGAGCGCTTTGTTGGAGATGCAGACTGGGATATCAGGAGACGCAGGCCAACGTGTTGGAGATCAGAGGATGCTGCTGTCGGAATGCCGCTGCCTGCCTTCTTGCATGTGCGGAGCCAACAGATGGAGACAACCAGGCCAAGACTCACCGCCCTGCAGAGGATTCGGGCCAGCTCAGGGCCAGACCAGGGCCATATCAGAGCCGAATCAGAGCCATATCAGAGATAACTGAAAGTAAAAAGTGTGAGTCTGAGAAGAACAGAGCACTCACTGTCTGACAACACTGCCATTATTTTCTCAAGATCCTCCACCAATACATGTATTCACACACACACACACACACACACACACACACACACACACACACACACACACAGACACACGTTCAATCATTTATCACATCATGGTGATCATGATCACAGATAATAAAACTCACATACTGATATTCATACGCAATCTCTTATAACTTACATAACACAACATCCAGCACTAGAAAACACATACACAGACACACACACACACACAAACGTAAAAACATTTTAGGAAGTAGAATTCAAACACACAAGCAGTCACACACAGCAGACACACTCTCTCTCACACACACACATTCACACACTGACACAAATATGTACAAATGTACAAAGATGTACATACTCACAGCCATAAAGCACATAAATATGTACACACACACACATAAAATAAAGCACCTATGCGCACACACACAGGCTCTTGCCCAAACCCTGTCAAAGACTGATCTCTGGAAAGCTGTGTGTATGTGTGTGTGTGTGTGTGTGTGTGTGTGTATTTGGAGTGGGGGGGGGCATGGCAGAGGTCACAGGAGACGTGGCCAGTGTGTCCCGAGGGCTGAGGCAGAATCACTGGCCTCTCACTGGCTTCAAAGCGCCGTGGCAATTATGTTAAAGTAGCCATATGAATGGATGTCACAGGCTGCCACAGGACTTCTTCCTCTGGGGGCGGCTGGATGGGGCTGGTGGTGGGGGGACAAGGGAGGTCTTTCAGGGAAGGTGGGGGTGGGGGGCAGACAGAGAGAGTGGGAGAAAGAGAGGGAGGGAGAAAGTTGAAGAGCGAGAGAGAATAGCAGTGAGTTTTGGAGAGAGAAGAGAGGCTGAGAGGGGAAAGGAAGAGGGGTTGAGAGTGGAGGCAGACCAAAAGAAAGGGGTGTGTGTGTGTGTGTATGTGTTGGGGGGGGGGAGTAAGGGGACATTCAGCACCACACCTTATGAGTAATACTGCTCAGCCTTGATGATAATTATAGGGAGGAAAGGCAGAGAGAGAGCTCAGAAAACCCAGGATTCCACTGGGAGAAAGGGCCAGAGTGTTTGAGTGTGTGTGTGTGTGTGTGTGTGTGTGTGTGTGTGTGTGTGTGTGTGTGTGTGCGCGCGTGTGTGTGTGTGAAGAAGAGCCAATGTGTGTGTGTGTGTGTGTGTGAAAAAGAGAGAGAGAGAAGAGCCAATGTGTGTGTGTTTGTGAGAGACAGAGAGAGAGAGAGAGAGAGAGAGAAGGGGAGAAAGGAGAGGTGGAGAGAAAGACAGAATGCAGAGAGATCAGCAGATGGGAGGAGAGGGAGAGAGAGCAGAGGAAAAGAGGAAACAGAAGTAACATAGCAGATGCAGCACAGAGTGGGAATTGATAAATCTGCCCTAGAGCAGAGAGAACGAGAGAGAGGGAGACAGAGGAAGAGAGACTCAGAGAGAAGGAAAAGAAAGAGAGATTGAGATGGAGAGGCAAAAGCACACCCAGTGGTGGCCACTGTCTCAAAGAATGAACACAACCCAAGCAGCTTAAAAGGGAGAAGGGTAAACAAGAATCAGCGGCAAAATATTTCTCAAATGACCAAAATAACTCAGAAACAAAGACAGAGGGAGGAGAGGAAAAGAGGGAGTGAGAGAGAAAGAGAGAGGGAAAGCAATAGGGAGGAAGAGAGAGAGAAAGAGAGAAAAAGAGGGCGTAAGGACAGAGAGCAAGCAAGGGAAAAAGAGAGAGAGGGAGGGAGGGAAGAAAGGGAGAGTGTAGGAAAGAGAGGGTGAGCCAGAGAGAGGGAGGGAAAGAGAGATAGGAAGAGAGAAAGGGGGACAGAAGAAAGGGAGAGTGGGGGAAAGAGAGAGGACTGAGTGACAGTAAAGAGAGAGTGAGCAAGAGAGAGGGGGAGAGGGAGAGGGAGAGGGCGAGCTGGAGAGGGCGAGCTGGAGTGGGCGGAAGAGAGAGGGAGAAAGAGACAGAAAGGGTGAGCAGGAGAAAGGAAGAGAAAGGGAGAGAGAGACAGGGAGAGAGAAGGAGAGAGAAAGAAAGGGAGAGGGTGAGCAGGAGAAGGCAGTTGTGCTGATGGCTGTTGAGAGGGGAGTAGACCAGTAGAAGTCACCTCCCACTGGGCTGCTGAATGGCCCTTTGAGCTGGAGGGGCTTTGGGCTGGGGGTCCCCCCTCCCCGCCGAGATGCCTCTAAAGCCCCCTGCTGAAACCCCCTCAGCCCCCCACCCCGTGCCCGGGCACCCAGCCGCCCTGGCAGCGCCAGCCTGCGCGCCACTCAATGCAGTGCCACTTAGTAACAGCAGCCGTGTGCCAAGCCCGCCGAGCCTGCCTGAAAAGTGCCCTTCTGAGCTGACTAAGTACCAGGGGCCCGCTTCTTAAAGACCCTTTATGTCCATTGCACCCTATTCTCCCTTTCTACGCCTATCTGTCTAGCTGTCTGTCTGTCTGTCTGTCTGTCTGCATGCTTGTCTGTCCGCCTGTCTCCCTGTCTGTCAGTCTGTCTGTCTGTCTGCGTCTGCTTGTCTGGGTGTGTGTTTGTCTGTCTATGTGTCTGCCTATCTGTCTGTTTGTATGTTTTTCCATCTGTCTGTCTCTCTGTCTTTCTAGGTGTCTGTCCATCTACCTGTCTCTCTGTGAGTGTCTGTCTGTCTGTTAGCGTCTTTCTGTCTGTCTTTTAGTGTCTATCTGTCTGTTTGTCTTCCCTCTCCCACTCTTCCTCCCCTTCTGAGCAGAATCCCCTCATCCCTTGGCTGAGTGAGGAGTTTGTGTGTGTATGTTTATGACACTGTATGGCAGAGAGAGTGTTGTGTGAGTAAGAGTGTATATGTGTGTTTGTGTGTGAGTGGACGACCTCATATACGGTGGTCCACAGGAAGAGGAGTGTGGAAGTCATTAATTACAGACCAGCAACAGCAGGTAAGAGAGAGAGAGAGAAAGAGAGAGAGAGAGAGAGAGAGAGAAGGGAAATCAAGAGACTGACAGAAAGAAAGAGAGATATATATGGTGGGTTGTCAATCACCTGCATCATGGTTGTCTTACACCATGTCAAATTGAGCATCTGAACACAGAGGCATGTAAATGTAGGGGCATCTAAACGCAGGGGCATCTGAATGCATTAATACCTGAACACAGTAGGCCTGTTAGATTCTATAACACAGGGGATGGCAACCTTTTTGAGCAGTCAGGATCAGCTGGGAATGAGGAGGAGGAGTCAGGATCATCTGGGAATGATGAGGAGGAGTCAGGATCAGTTGGGAATGCTGAAGGAGATGTGAAGAGCAGTTGGGAATGATCAGGAACCACTAGGAATGGTGAAGAGCTGTGAGAATCAGTAGAGAGATGACTGGGAGTCAAGAACAGAGAGGAGCGGTGGAGAAGAGTGGGGAGCAGTTGGTGAGGAGGAGTGGGTGGAACTATGAGGAGCAGTGGGGTACTGCCAAGATGCAGTCGAGTCAGGAGCTGCAGGAAGCAGTGGGGAGCAGGAATGGTGAGGGGCAGGGGAGGTCTGTGGAGCTCTAGAGCAGGAATGAGGAGCAGAGGGGAGGTGTGAAGAGAGCTCTAAAGCAAGAGTGAGGAGCAGAGGGGAGGTGTTAAGCTCCAAAAGGAAGAGTGAGGAGCAGAGGGGAGATGTGTGGAGAGCCCCAGAGGGAGAGTGAGGAGCAGAGGAGAGGTGTGTGGAGAGCTCTAGAGGGAGAGTGAGGAGCAAAGGGGAGGTGTTGAGCTCCAAGGAAGAGTGAGGAGCAGAGGGGGGTTGTGGAGAGCTCTAGAGGGAGAGTGGCAGGAGGAGAAAGCAGAGTGGAGTAAAGCGGATCGGTCAGAAACACTGGGAAAATGTGTCCGAGTCACTGGGGCCTCATCTGAGTCAATTAGACTAGGACTGGGTCAACATGACTACCACCAGATGACGTCTGGGACAGCAAATTAGTATAAGGGTCAATATGACCAGAGAGGACTGCCTTAATAACCCCAGAGGGGAGAGAAAGAATGACAGCACGTGTATGTGTGTGTGTATGTGTGTGTGTGTGTGTGAGAGAGAGAGAGAGTGAGTGAGGGTGTCTGTGAGCGTAATGTATCTGTGTGAGGTGAGGGGAAGGAAGATTAAAGAGAGTGTGTGAGTGAGGAAGACTGTGAGTGTGTGCGAAAGAGAGAGGAGAGAGTGTGTGTGTGTGTGTGTGTGTGAAAGAGAGAGAGGGTAATGTAAGTGGACAAAGTTTTCCATGGTGCTGTCTGGCCTTCCCAGTGCTGTGTCAGAAGCAGGGTCAAGTTCACACAGTGTGTGTGTGTGTGTGTATGTGTGTGAGAGAGAGAGAGAGAATCAAAGTGCAGTCTGGCGGGTCAGATGAGGCGTGGGTTAAACGGGCTGACTGGTTCTGTTCTGTTTTCCATCCACTACAGCACCAAGCCTGATTCCTCACAGAGGAAAACCATTAGTCCCTGATCTGTCTCTCTCACACACACACACGCACACGCACACGCACGCCAGTCAGTACGTGTACATGCACATCTAAACTGAGCTATTGGCTAATGAGCTAATGATTTAACTGGAGGATCCAAGTAATCTTATACATGCAATGTAAAATCGAATTATTGACCAAAATGCATTTGACTCCACGACAATAGGTGGCGATATACTCCTGTTCACGTTTCCACCAGCCTAGTTGTGGCTAATTCTTTTACTGTCTATGGCTGGTTTTGCAAAACCACAAACTTCCAATGTAAGTTTGAAGACTATGGTGATATTTGATGGGAGATGGCCAATCATGTAACACTGTAGGTATATTTCATACATACTTTACTTGTCATTGCTTTGCACGTGAGACATATGCTGTACATGTACACATGCCAGCAGTTGTTGTCAGCAGCTGTTGTTGTTACCAGAGTTTGTTTACCGACCTCACTGTGTCTTCGTCATTCAAAGGGATGTGTCAGTCCGATCTTAGCTGCTGCCCTGCCTGCCTGCTGAGAGAAATGTGATTATCCAATCGGATTATCTGGGTGTCTTAGCTCGATTACGAGTAGGCCGGACTAAGGTGTATACATGGATTTTAAAAGTTAGATTTTTACTCCATCTTTTTTCTTTGTGCATGTGAACATACTGACAGCAAGCAGCTACTCACAAAAACCCACACACAGACACACACACACTTACACACATACACACACACACACACACACACTCATACTCGAACATATACACACAGAAACACACTCACACACAAACACTCACACTCACACACACACACACACACACACACACACACACACACACACACACACACATCCATACCATGCCTTCCAAAACACAACAAAGAATGACAGTAGGAACAAGTAAAACAGAATTTAGAGCTAGATGCGATTGGTCATTTACACTGTTGTTATATTAACAGAAGAATATCTTTACAACAAGAGAAGAATATGGAAACTGAATGAATTATGTATTTTATGTTAGATGAAGTAATGCATAGAATGCCACTTGAAATACTTGAAATACAGTATATTATTTAAAAAAACACAGTATATTATTTAAACATTTTTGAAAATGATGTGGTTAGGTCTGCAGGGGGATGTGGAATAGCTGGTCTGAGGTGTCCAAAAACAGAAAGAATAGTTTTTCTGTGACAGGGCTCGAATCCCATCCACCCACAGTAAAGGCCATCGCTATGGGGACAGTTTGTTTTTGTTGTTTTGTTGTTTTTTCTTCTCTCCTGTGTGTTTGTCAAACCTCAACCCTAGTGTGGGCGTCCGGCACCACAGACCAGGACAGGGACGGACCAGCCATCGTTTGCAGGTGTGCGTGTGTGTGTGTACGTGCCTGCATGCTTTTGGATGTGCGTGTAATGTATATGCATGTGTGTGTGTGTGTGTGTGTGTGTGTGTGTGTGTGTGGTGAGGTGGTGTTTGAGTCTGAGAAGTGTTGGTACAGATTCCCTACATTCGCCTGTCCTCTACCTCATCTTCAGAGGACACAAAGAGAGAAAGAGAGATGAAAGAGAGAGAGACATCCAGCCCGTTCTTTCTGGACCTTCACAGACTGCGTGTCCCCATTGAGTGGGTCGGCCCTAAAGGACAACTCTCCGGGACGTTTTCGGGAACCACACAAGTACCAGTGTCAGAGTGTGTACTTAAAAATGGCCTACTAGAGTCACTGGGTGGGACCTGTGGTTCATTTGTACTGATGGCAGTAGTTCTAACTAAAGGTGGGTATGACATCAGCAGACCTTGATAACAACAAGCGCCATGTTTAAAAGTTGTGTTGCTAGAGGAATTTCAGAAGACAAGAAGACGAGGAAGACAAAGCCATGAAAGAGAGAGAGAGAGGATAGCACAAAGCCATGAGAGAGAGAGAGATAGCACAAAGCCACAAGAGAGAGAGAGAGACAGACAGACAGAGAGAGATAGAGAGAGATAGCACAAAGCCATGAGAGAGAGAGAGACAGACAGACAGACAGACAGACAGAGAGAGATGGAGAGAGAGATAGCACAAAGACATGAGAGAGAGAGATAGCACAAAGCCATGAGAGAGAGAGAGAGAGATAGAGAGAGAGAGAACACAAAGCCATGAGAGAGAGAGAGAGAGAGAGAGAGAGAGATAGCACAAAGCCAATGGGCTTCAAGCATCTCCTGGCAGCTAATTTATGATGCCCTCAAAGCAATTTTCACAGTCAGAAAAGTGCAATTGTGTTTTCCAGCTCATTAAGCAGGACCACGACAAAGCTTTCATCCTCCCGCCGACCCACTCCCCCCCGCACACACACACACACACACACACACACACACACACACACCAGACCCCCAGAGGAAAAAGCAGAGAGAGAGCTTTCTGAGTAACACACAACACTTCTGTACTTCTCTCTCTCCCTCCCACTCTCTTGATTTCTATTTCTCACTCTGCTGGGGCACACACACACACACACACACACACAAACATGCATGAAAGCAGATGCATGCACTCACTCTCTCTCTCATACACAGACACACACACACATATATACATAAGCAAACATACACTCTCTCACACACACAGACACACACGCGCACACACACACACGCACATACACACATACATACATAAGCAAGCATGCATGCAGAGATGAAGTGTACTGAAGTGAAGTTAATTTGGAGGTTGTTTGTTCTTCAGACCTCTCCTCTACCCTCCACACACACACACACACACACACACACACACACACACACACACACACACACACACACACAGAGACACACACAGACACAGACACAGTGAGGTGGGCTGGAGAGGAGTGGAGTGAATTTGGAGGTTGTTTATTCTTCAGGACTCTCCTCTCCCCTCCCTCTCCATTGTGTGCTGGACTCTGGGATTGTGATCTCAAGACAATCAGGGCTCAGCCTATTTGTTCAGCCTCGTCTCAGTAGTCATCACACACACACACACACACACACACACACACACACACACACACACACACACACACAAACACCACAACAACCCACCACACCCCCTATTTTAAATCAGAGTAGCATTTGACAGCCAGCACTCAGAGCCAGACCACTTTCCAACCCCCCACCCCCCACCACACACACACAGAAACCCTGAACAACAATACACACACAGGCAAACACACAGAAGCATGTACACTCATACCCATATACCCACAGAACACACACACACACAGGCTTTATGAAGAGCTGGTAATGCTCGTAAACACACACACACACACAGGCTTGAGCTAATGCATCTGCACACACACATGAACACTCCTGATGAGTATGTGATTTAATAATACACAAACACACACACACAAGTGCCTGTTAAGTATGTGAGGACCTAAAAATGCGCACACACACACACACACACACACACACACACACACACACACACACACACAAACAGGCTTGATGTGTATGATGATGTCCCTAAGAGGCTTTAGGTGTAAAGTGTGGGAGCTGTCAAACAAACCAGTGGGCGGAGCTACACCTGTGATGACAGAGGAGTTGTTTCTAAAATAAACCTCCAAAGCTACACATGAGCTTCTGGCTTCTGTGGTGTGTGTGTGTGTGTGTATGTGTGTGTGTGTGAATTTGGTAGTGATAAGAGGCAGTCATTATTTTCTGTCTTTCTTTTATACACACACACACACACACACACACACACACACACACACACACACAGAGCCCGGGATGGATGGCCTTTGTAATTGAATTGCTATTGAGTGTGAGCGTGGTGACTAATTGAATGGGGCTTTGAGGGTTTTGTTAGGCAAGCTCATTGACTTCTCGAGCTGTCTGCTTTCTCATCTGCATAAGACACATACACACACACACACACACACACACACACACACACACACACACACACACACACACACACACACGAGTGGTTGTATGAGGCCTTTAAAGATCCCACTTTCACTCCGGCAGTCAGCTCACTCCTGACCACAGCACAACCAATCAAAGTACACACACACACACAAGTGGTGACATGGACTCACTTGGGCCTTTCAGTCTTCAGAGAAGCCGACTCGATTAGCCTGACGACAGTGGGCCACCCCATACACAGAGAAAAGCCCGGCTCAGCTCAAGGTCAGGTGGGAAATGTGTGTGTGTGTGTGTGTGTGTGAAGAGGTGGGGGGAGTGCCTGTTTGAAGCAGAGAGAGGCACAGGTAAGGACTTGTAACATAATCACAGGAAAAACGAAAGAAAAACAGACCGTTTAAAAGCAAGTAATGTTGAGTCATTTTCATCTGTGATGTGGTTTTCAAACTGAGCCTCTTTCTCTCTCTCACACACTCCTTCTCTCTCTCTCTCTCAGTCCCTCGCTCTCTCTTTACCTTCAATTTTTCTCTCTGCCTGCCTGTCAGTTAAATAGGACTCGGTTGCTGTTCAAAGAGGGCAGAAACACAAGTCCTCCTGTTTTCGTTTTTTTTTCCTCCTTTAAGATAAACATCGGAGTTTCTGGAACACACCCATTTGCTGAGAATTCAGCCTGTGCCACAAAATTGATCCCCCATTACATTTTCATGATGGAGCAAATAGCTGAACACAGTTTCCTCGCAAGCCTGAGCTCTTAAGACAGCGCTTTGAGGGAAGGCACTTTCGTAAATGGCTAAGCAGAACTGACAGGCCCTGAATATGTTATTTAAGCCTTGCGACGAGAACCAGAGTTTCAGCAGGGCAGCTTTAGAACCCGCTGCAGAGCCTTGACTGCAGAACCATCAGCTGCTCACAAAGACCCCAAATAGAACATGACGCACACTGAAGCTCCCATTTACAGCATTTTAGTAAGGTTCCCCAAAGAGAACCAACTTTTATTAAGGTTCCCCAAATAGAGGCAAACATTTCTCAGTGGAGCCAAAACTCAAAAAACTTCAAAAAAGAACAGCAGATAGTATATACACTTTATTTACAGTCTGAGGGTCCAGATAGGCACACACACACACACACACACACACACACACACACAAACCACACATTACATTCATATTCACATACACACACACATAGTCTGAGTAGAGAATCCAGATGGGTCAGAGCTCAACTTTGTCAGACATTCACACACAGACAACATATTACATTCACACACACACACACACACACACACACACACACACACACAGTTGGAGGAGAAAATCCAGGTGGGTCAAATCGGAGCTTTGTGTCCAAGCAGCCGTGACAGAGCAACACCAATAATTCTCTTAAAGATGTCATTAAAGCACCCACTCTAGCTGGGCCAAAGATGTCTGATAGAGACACTGAGTGAAGAGTGTGCCGACGTTTGGGACGTAAACAAGTCCATGTGTGTGTGGTGTGTGGTGTGTGTGTGTGTGTGTGTGTGTGTGTGTGTGTGTGTGTGTGTGTATGTGTGTATGTTCTACGCTCCGCCACAGCTGTCAGCCTGTTACTCAGCTTAACAGGGAATAGGATACTCACCACAAGGAGACATGGCTTGTGTGTGTGTGTGTGTGTGTGCATGCGTGAGTGCATGCATGATTGTACGCATACAGTCCTTTTCACATTAGCGAGTAGTTTCCAGGCTGACCTCACTCAAAGTACAGGGTAATTGACGGTGCATGTTTGTGTGTGTGTGTGTGTGTGTGTGTGTGTGTGTGTGTGCATGTGTGTGTGTGTGTGTGTGTGCGTGTGTGTGTGCGTGTGTGTGTGTGTAACTGTATGGGGTATAATGAAGCTTGTGGAGGCAGCGTTTGTGAAAACTAATTCATTGTCAGGGTCAGTCTACTCTGGAGAGAAGGAGAGAGAGGGGGGGAGAAAGGATGGAAAAGAGAGAGAAGGAAAAAGAGAGAGAGATGGAGATGGAAAGAGAGAGAAGGAAGAGAGAAGAGAGGGAATGAACGAACAAACGTGTGGTCACATTCCTGGGTCGCCTGCCGCACCACAAAGTGGCCACAATTAGTCTCTCCTCCCCGGAGTGAGAGCACTGCGATGCGCGCCATGTGACTGCGCTCATTGTCCCGGCCGCTCCTCAGGAATGCTGGGAACGCCGCCAGGCTCTGTGCGCGTCCAGGGAAAATCACTCCAATTGTCCGCCGCGTCCTGGCTGTGGTGCACCTTAAGTGCTACGTCTCCCCCTCGGTGTGGTGTGGTGCGGTGTGATGGAGAGCCCCCTTGCCCGTGTGTGGGGGAGAGGAGTGTGAAGGATGCAGGCCAACACACACTCACTCCAAAATATAACCCTGGAGTAGAGAGTGTGAGTGAGAGGAGAGAAGAGGAGGAAAAAAACATGATCAAAATCAATAGCTAGGGGAAGATCACTAATCACCAGAACTGCTCTCAACATCACTAAACACTTGAGGGGTGTTCAAGATCACCAGAGGTGTGTTCAAATTCATTAAACAGAGACAAACATTTATGAAGAACACGTTTCCTTAGAGCTCTTACAGTGAATGATAATATTCTGAAATCTTCGTCCAGCTGTCCACATGTCTATGTGGCATCCTCATGGAGAACTACCTAGAGAGTTCATGGAGAACTACCTAGAGAGTTCATGAAGAACCTATGGTAAAGTTTATACCCCATACATGACTCCCAATGGTCTGTCTCACAAATAACCCATTAATTCCACTACAATCCAGTCCAGTCCATTTCATTTTGTATTCTTCTGTGTTCCACATGCAACCCTTATGTTTCCTCACTGGACCATTCAAGAACATCATGCTATGTGCCACTTCCCCCAAGAGAGAGAGTCAATGGCAATTGTTAGTGTCTTTGTTCTTTCTTGTTAGAGTCTTTGTGCAAAGCACATCAAGTAACCATTTATTTTTTTATTTTATTACTTACTTACTGGTTCCTCATGTAACACCATTTAATTAACTGATCGATTGATTGGTGTTTGATGATTGATAAGGCCTGGCATCATCTCCAGTCACTACAGCAGCCCATACATGAACTCAAAAGAGAACACACCTAGCGCACACAAACATGCATGAAAGCAGATGCACTCACTCACTCTCTCTCTCACACAGACACACACACATATACATAAGCAAACATACACTCTCTCTCACACACACACACACACATACATACACACACACACACACACACACACACAACCACTCAATCAGCTGGGATGAAGTGAGCTGTTTGGCTGGGGGCTGAAGGGGAAAGGGGTGTAAGTCGTGGGGCTTGGGGGGTTTGGGGAGGGGGGGATGGGGTGTTAAATAGCCCCTCTGGAGCTTGGGGTAGTTCATACACACAGCAAAGCAGAGGTGAGGTGAGGGAGTAAATATGTGTGTGTGTGTGTGTGTGTGTGCTCATGACAGCAGACCCCCTCCTCACTCACTCCCCTTCCCCATGAGAGCTCAGCTTGATTGGGTCAAGTCAGTGTGTGTGTCAGGTCAAGCTCTTGTTAAGTCAGGAGTGGAGGTTAAAAGGTCAACTCACTCTCCTCTTACTCCAGTCACCTATGATTTGTCTGTGAGTGCGGAGTGCAGTGGGCCCTGTGGAAGGTGTGTGTGCAGAGCAGAGCAGGCCTTCAGGCAGGGGTGTGTGAGTAAGTGGGTGTGTGTGGAGTGTCACGGCATGGTGTGTTACTAGGACGCAAACCCCTTCACTCATGGGTGCAGAGCGAAGTGGTCCCTCAGGCAGGGGTGTGTGAGTGTTTGTGTGTGTGTGGTACAGCATGGCTCGGCATGGTGTTTCATGGACATGAACCCCTAAGCAGCCTCTTGCCAGTGCAGTTTCCCCCGTATCTCCTGAGGCAGCGTTCACCAGAGCCTTCCCCGCCCTGGGGGCATGTAATCGTTTATGAGTCGTTGGCGTCGGCTTCAAAGTGCCCCACTGCATCGCTGTGTTCCGTCCCCCCGCTTTACTCCACTCGCACGAGGAAATACCGGCAGGGAGCTCACTGCCGCACCCAGCATTCCTCCAACAATTAGCCGCTCTCGAGAACTTCCTCCCCCTCCTCGGAACCTCAAATTAGCACCCAGCTGATGATAAGGGGCATTATCGACTCTTTGCCCCTGGAAATGGCCTGTATTATTTCCCTGGAGGAGGGGCTGTGTGTGCGTGTTACGCAGCTCTTGACACAGCCTGTGAAACTTAAGCTAAAATTAGCAGCAGTGTGTCGATAAGGAACATTAGCGGCCTGAAAAAAAGCAACACTGTAAATGGTGTGTTATATTGCTCACAGGGCCAAGGAGGCCAGCCAAGGGCTCTTACACACACACACACACACACACACACACACACACACACACACACACACACATACACACCTATGTTAAACAGGCCCACAGGTTCATTAAAAAGCTGCTCAGTTTCTGACTTCTGACACAGACATAAACACTCTGTCCAGGTCAGACATTTGTTTCAGCTGAGACAGCCATACCAGCCCACCCCAAACACACTCCCTCCCTAGACTTAAACTACACACACACACACACACACACACACACACTTCTTTCTCTGCCTATAATACATTCACAGCATTCTGGCAGACTGCAGCAGATCCATGCAATTCCAAAACTGACAGAATTCCAAGAAACATTTGGAGGATTGTATAACTTTCCAAAAAGTCCAAAAAAAATGCACAAAAAATTGCACTAATCTCAACTTGGGCATGAAATTCTGACATATTAAGAGAATTCTAGGAAAACATATATTGACAGATGAAATCAGCAGATTCCACTGCTGCAACAAAAACCTAGAATTTCAGTAAATAAACAAACACACAAACAACTTACAACTGTCGTGGATGTGGGACATCTAGCTGATAGTACCTAGCCTGCAACTAGTCTCAATAGGCATACGTTTACTTTGTGGTGGTTGGGAACTTTGTTTAAACTCATTTTATTTCATTTAAAACTATTGGCTCTCGACTCTGTTTGCTGTTTCTGTTTGCTGATTGGAGATCTATTAAAATCTATTAAAAATCTATTTGAAGCAAAGCAAAGCTTTTGGTTTTTAGTACGCTGATGAGCACTGTAGCAACAGGCAATATTGAGCTGAGGTATTAAGTGGCACCAGTCTGCTCAGATGGTCCGATGGCAACAGAGAGACTTTTGGTTTTGTTGCCTGTCTTTCTTTTGCTTTTCTTTGGCCAGATGTGTGTCCTCTAGCTGGTACCGCTATGGCAGCCACAAGTTCTTTTGTTCTGTTTTGGAGTCACAGTGGCCAATGCAATAAAGAACTATGAAAATGTCATATGATTGTGCCGAATGAAAATACACCTTTCAAGCTAAATACTACACCTCAAAATCAAAGCACCCAGTACTTAGCTCCGTTTAAAGATACACTGTGTGTGTTTAACAGACCTCTGTGGCCAACAGGGCTGAAACAAAGGTGCTGAAAAGCATTGTAGTGGGCGGTGTATAACGTGTGATTTCAAAGTGTGTGTGTGCGCGAGTCACTGTAGGTTTTATCTCTCTCTGTCTCCCTCTCACACACAAATACAAATACACACACACACACACAGTGAGTTAATGTGCATGGCATTTGTTATGCTCTTAATTTTGTCCTTTGTCCCAAACAACAAATAGAAAAAGCAGTACGGAAATAAGAATAGAAAAGAAACATTCAGTGCATACGGAGACACTCCGTTGTGTGTATCTCAAACACACACACACACATTCAGTGCATACTGAGACACTACATACTACATACTTAGACACTCTGTTGTGTGTATTAGCCCTCACTCTCAACACAGAGGCTGTGTCCTCCAATCACTTAACAGGTCACTTCAGAGGACAAGAGATGCCCAGACACATACACACACACACACACACACACACACACACACACACACACACACACACAGAGCCTGATCAGAGGTCTGGCTAACTCCAGAGGACAAGAGATGCCCAGACACATACACACACACACACACACACACACACACACAGAGCCTGATCAGAGGTCTGGCTAACTCCAGAGGACAAGAGATGCCCACTGAAAACGACCCCGCCGTCAAGCCAAACACAAAAGGCACACACAGTTTATCAGACAGCCTATCAGAGATATAAAAATGCCCAAAGCGAAAATGTTTGGCTTCCAACGAACATTGAGTCTTGGCAGTTAAAATAGCTGGACTGAATTTCCCTTGCCTTCATCTTTTCTTTCTGTCTGCCGAGATGAAAAAAGGAGGAGAGAAAAGAAAAGAAAACAGGGATAAGTATAACAACTAGGCACTTTTATGGGATATTTAAGCCGTGCAGGATGCCTTCCTATGGTGTCTCCATCTCTCATGCCTGATGTGTGAGCATTGTGTGTGTATGTGTGCGTCTGTGTGTGTATGGATATGTGTGTGTGTGTGTGTGTCTCTCCACTGTGAGAATGTGCATCCCTGGGAGATCGACCTTGAGGGACATATCTGCTTTCAAACGCCGTAATGGCTTCTGACATGGTTTACTCGCCACCACGCTGCGACAGAAATGTCTTCTGGAGTCGACAGCGGAAATGGCGGAGTGGAGCAGAACAACGGGGGTTACAGAGGGTTTGGGGGCAGAGTAAAAACATAGGAGGATTAAACTTCAAGAGACACGCTTCGATAAAGGTACTTGTGTTCCAACATAAAAAAATAATCGACTTCAGTATGTGGTTCTAGGTGTGTGAGAGTGTGACTGTTTGTGTGTATGTGTGCGTATGCATGTATGAGGGAATAAAACTGTCAACCAAGATTGGGCTGAAAACTATAACCCTTTCGCCACTAAATTAAATCCCCCCCACAAGGTTGGAAACATAGTGCACTGTGTATGTGTGTGTGTGTGTGTGTGTGTGTGTGTGTGTGTGTGTGTGTGTGTGTGCGTGTGCGTGTGTGTGTGTGTGTGTCAGCTTGAAAACATGGTACACGGTATGACACAGAGACTCCATCAGCCTGACCCCAGGTGAGATTGACAAGCTGGACAGAAAACAGCCCTGGCAGAGACACAGGCAGATCCTGTGTGTGTGTGTGTGTGTGTGTGAAAGAGAGAGAGAGAAAGATAGATAGAGAGAGAGAGAGAACAATAGGGCCTATCCTGCCAAGTTTTACCGTAAGACTGAGAATCAGTACTGCTGCTGGTATCAGGTAGGGTCCAGCACAGCATAGCTCTGCACAGCATGGTGTGGTGTGTGTGTGTATGTGTGTGTGTGTGTGTGTGTGTGTGTGTAGTGCAGCACAGCATAGCACTGCGCAGTACAGTGTGTGTGTGTGTGTGTGGTGTGTGTAGTCCAGCACAGCATAGCACTGCGCAGCATGGTGTGTGTGTGTGTGTGTGAGTGTGTGTGTGTGTGTGTGTGTGTTTGTAGTCCAGCACAGCATAGCCCTGGGCAGCATGGTGTGGTGTGTGTCTGTGTGTGTGGTGTGTGTGTGCGTGTGTGTGTGTGTAGTATAGTGCAGCGCAGCACAGCATAGCACTGCACAATGTGGTGTGTGTGTGTGTGTGTGTGTGTGTGTGTGTGTGTGTGTGTGTGTGTAGCACAGCACAGCATGCTGTAGCGATGAAAAGCCACTAAATGGAACTACTGTAAGTTCAAAAGGGAAGCGGATGCTGACAAGTCAACAGATTATCCTCAACACTACAGCTGACTGAAAAAAAACTCCCAAGCAAGGCTAAGATCCTCTGTACACACACACACACACACACACACACACACAAACCTAGAGTGCAAAATAGGGCTCAAGGTTATTTGCAGAATACTACTCACATCCTAAAAACCCTGATTTTCTGTGAGGTAGGTGAACCTCATCTAGTGACATACAGCTAATCTTTGCAGCCCTCAGAAACACCCTATTAGGAAACACCCCATCAGGAAACAAACACCCCATCAGGAAACACCCTACCAGGAAACACCCCATCAGGAAACACCCCATCAGGAAACAAACACCCCATCAGGAAACACCCTATCAGGAAACACCCTATCAGGAAACACCCCATCACTCTCCAGAGGCTCCAGGCAACACATTGGAACTAACACAGCACAGTACAAGCATAAACAGTAAACAAACCAAAACAGTAAACAAAATAAAAGGTTAAACAAAAACATTTGGTGAGAGGAGGGCGTAATGCTGGTCGGCAGCAGTCTGTCGCAGGCACAGTCCTGGCCGAGCTGGAGCTTGAGAGCCAGGAGAGGAGACAGAGCTGTGACGTAGAGTGGCAGGTCAAAGGTCGTGAGCCCTGAGAGTGGAGGCACGGCGTGGTCTTCTGAAGGCCACTGATAAGGGCTCAGCTCAGGGGATCTCCATCGCTGGGGCCGGCGCTTGACCTGTCGCTCTGTGTTAGCGTCATCAACGACCGCTCCACACTGGAAAGACTGTCTAACAACTCTTACACACACACACGCACTTACATACACACAGTCACACATACACTCTCTCAGACACACAAACACACACACACACACACACACACACATACATACATATGTACACACACTCACACACACACACACACACATATCTACATATGTACGCACACACACAGATTTCAGAGCAGGGCTGGTTAAGCCGAGCCCAGTAGAGAGGAGGACAGGCTTCCGAGAGCGGTGATTAGGACTGCCTGATCAGAGACACACACACACACAGAGCCTGATCAGAGGTCTGGCTAACTAGAGCGTGCAGCGGTCGTCCCTGAGAGAGGAGCGGCAAGCGGGTGGGCTCAGCCCATCAGATGAAATGACCTGTCTGGACGCTAACGTCAACACGGCGAGGCTGGAATAACACGGCCAATTAAGGATTCAGAGGGGCGTCAGCGCAAAATAAAAGGCTTCACAAGAGTGTGGAAGAAAAACAAAAGGGTGGCTGAAATGATGACCTTCCTTGCACAGACAGACAGCCTGAGAACAAGTCATTAGGGCAGGAAAATATTATTGTGTGAGTGAGCGTGGGTGTTTGTGTGTGAGTGTGAGTGTGTGTGTGTGAGTGAGTGAGCACGGGGGTCAGGAGTGGACCACACAACCTCAGCAGAGTGGAAACGTTGGACGCGGTCGCAGTAAGAGTGGCATCAAGAGCATGATTACTGTCAGAACTGCAGCTCGGCTGGGGGGGAGACGCGTGTCAGTGAACACACACACACACACACACACACACACTCATGCACACAGCAGGGTGGTGCCACTGCTGCTTACACGCTCACAGAGCTACAGATCTCTTTCACTCTCACACACACACTCCCATACTATAGAAGCAGGTCAGCTGTAGAGACTTTGCTATAGAATCCTACGTCATTTTCTCCATTCTTCTCGATACCACAAATGCATGTCACCTGTGTAACACAGACACAACAGAAACCCCTCCTCCACAGAGGCATGTCATCTGCATAGACCGTTGGACAGACTCTCTGTATCCATTCTGTCTCAGTCATGACAAAGAGTGTGTGAGATTGAGTCATGAAAAACTACACAAGCCACTGACCCACATAAGCATGGCCTCCACACAGCATACTCTCCACAGTGAGACCCACAGACCTGCTGTTTATCAGGCCCAGATCTGAAGTGAAACTGGTATAAATCTGATGGGGATCTGATCTGAATTTGACATGGAATAGGAAGTGAATTTAGTGAATTTAGATCTGGAGTGAATATGGTGCAAATCTGACATGGAAATTGAAGTCAATCTGGTTTGGATCTCCGATCAATCTGAAGCAAATCTGACATGGGATTGGGAGTGAATCTGTTTTGGATCTGGAGTCAATCCTGAGCAAATGTGTCTTGAGTCTAAAGTGAATTTGGTTAAATCCTGTGAATTTAAACTTTAACCAGGACTGTGTATGCAGCAAACCTGGAAACTATCAAGAGCAAATCTGCCTCTGATTTCGTCTGCCCTCGTGGGCAGCTGGGAACCCAAAGCATCCTTCTAGAAGGATCTGTGCCAGGTCAGAACTCAACCTGAGCCAGGTGCCATGCTGATGCTTGACTTGGCACCTCTGGGAAATCCAGAACAGGAGATTAAGCACTGGAGGGAGATGTAGAGGAGATCCCAAGTGGACTGGCTAACCCATCGCTCACTCCCAATGCCTCTCTCCCAGCTCCTGCCGCCTCTCTCCCAACGTTTTTCTTTCTTTGCTGCCCACCCTCCCTCTCCCTCTCTCCCCCTCTCCCCCTCTCCGTGGTGTGCCCAGGGTTTTAATAGTGCTGCGGTAAAGTAAGGCGGGAATGACAGCAGCAGCGCAGTTCTTCTGACATGCCGGAAGTTAGTTCTGAGATTCGGCAGATAAAGAGTGGAGCCTGCTGTGAAGGCCGTACTCTCTGCCACAGACTCTGGCTTAGCGCTGGTTGCAGACTCTCACTTCCTTACTTGCTTGCTCACGGGCCGAGACACATCGTAAATGCTTATTCCTCGTTTATTATTCCTCTCTTCCTGCCGTCGCCTCAGTCGGCAGCCCTGGCTGCTCCATCGTGGAGTCAAATGAAAACAAAAACATGATCTATAAAGCTCGCTCAGACATGCTTGCTTCAAAAAGACTACCCCGCAAAAAACCACAATTACCTCCTAAAACAATCAACCTCTGTGAAGGGGCGCTGGAAGGCCTGAGAACCAGAGAGGTGAGGGGGTGGATGTGATGTAGGGGGAGACGGGGGGCTTTGAGAGCGCATGAGAAATCCTCATAGCCCCCTCGGACATAGACAAACATTCCATTTCCAATCAGATCTTCGCAGAACTTTGAACTTGCAGAGACAGAGGTCTAACACAAACAGGGCTTATGCTGCCGCCAAGCAATTGTTGCGCTGGAGGAGCGAGAGACAAACCATGTGGGATTCCCAAAGAAAAACACGCCGTGTTGACTTTGCAGGCAATTACATTCTGCCCATGAAGAGCAACAGGAAAAATTAATTATTCAATGAACACAAAAAAAGAAGAAGAAAAAAAAACCCTAAGACCAAGCGCACAGAGGTTGGTGGTGGAACAAAGCCTGCATTTAAAAACAGCACTGAACTCCCAGCGGGCGAGACAATGCTCTAAGATGACGGCAAAGGAAATGATTTAATAGCTGTGAAGAGAGAAGGAGTTTTGCTGCTATCCTCCAAAGGGACTGTATTAATGCAGGCTCCTCCACCTCTGCTCACTGACCACGAGGCCCCTAGGGGCCCCCGGGGCAGATCTTGGTGGACTGAGTAATTAGGAGGTTAACAGTATAGCTTTTATATTTCCATCTCTGCCAGTGTATGGACAAGATCACGTTACTAATATCGGCGTTCAAAGGCAGCCTGGGCAGATTGTAATCGGATTGGACAGAGATGTTTCTGAACGCAGCGTGCTGGTCCATAAAACACGGAGCCACAAAAGCCAAATAACATTATTCACTTGCTTGCAGCGCAGAGTCTGGGCCGAGCCGGTCTGTTTTGAGTGGGGTTGGGTCGGCAGGCCTTGACGATAGCAAAACATTATATTACATTTTAATATTGAGCAGACAGCCGATTCACAGCAACCACCACTATCAGCTCGGCATGCATCTGAAAGAGTGATTCTGCTTGGGTGCCTGACATCGTCCTGGGGGTAGTGGAGGTGGTGGTGGAGAACAGTCGTGGGGGTGGGTGGGGGGCAGGTTATGTTTGTGGTGGTGGTGGCGGAGGGGGCAAGGGCAAGAGGGGTGCACCAGAGGAAGTCTATGCAGTGTCAGTAGAGAGAGGCATCCCCCTCAACCCCCCCTCAACTCTCACGTACACACACACACCCCACAGAGAGGGAAACCTATCTGGCTCCAGTGAAAATGTAGACCAGTAGACTGGCGAGGCTTTGAAAGCTTTAGAGGGCCTGCAAAGTGACGTGCAGTAGTGTGTGTGTGTGTGTATGTGTGTGTGTGTGTGTGGTGGGGGGGGGGGAGAAAGAGAGAGAAAGAGAGCTGGCACCATGACCACTGCCACCCAAGGCTGGTCCAGATTAGATACAGGCTGTGGAAGCGTTCTAACAACCCTTTAAATTCTTTTGTCGGTGGGGTTGTCTGATTTGGGCGTGATTATCTTAATTGGCTTTTATTAGTGCAGCTCATTAAGATGACCTGAGCACTGCCGAGAGGAGAAACGGTGTAAAAAATCAAAGAGGAGGATTAACAATAGTGACCAATCCCCACCCGCAGGATATCAGCCTCTGTACATGCCAATTTAATACCATTTAACTGCGTCTGTCCTTCTGGCAATTAGGCTAAATTACAAACCTATCAATATCCTCTTACACACACACACACACACACACACATACTATCTGACATTTTCAATGTGCGGTAATTGCAGAAGAGGGGAGACTCGGTGTTCACAGTGTTTTGGAGAGTAATAAATCAGAGGAGCCTTTCCCACAGGCTTGTAAATACTTCAGCATGTGCGGTGCGGGACGAGGACGGGGACGGCGACGGGAACAGGACGGGCTGTAGGCTGTGGTACTGCTACCGCTGAGCCTACACTCCCGGGGCGACCTGACGCAGGGGGAAAGGGCTATTTCACCTCCATAGGCACTGACAGGCGCCAAGCAGGACATATCGGACTGTGCTTGTCTGAACCAAGACAAGTTTGATTTTCATAAAACGCATCTAAATAACCAGGGGAAAAAGCGCAAGTGTGATGGTTCTTTTGAGGCCTACACAGGGAGGACAGTGTCAGTAAAGTTAGTTTATCTAACGCATCTTCATTTTGTATTAATACTATTTAATAAACAGAAATACAAACTACAAATTAGTTTTCCGCGAAAATCCAAATATTTTTGCGCAGTGGGCATAACACAGCTCGCGCCCTTGTATCTTTTCAATAAAATGGCCCGGTGATCCATGGCAGATAATGTTGACACTACCTTTAATTACGCCTTTTTACTAAATGCAAACAAAAACGTATTTACATATTTTTTGGTAGCGTCTGTTAATGCGTCAGACTAACAACGATAACCGTGGTACGGACTGCAGACTATGAAACAATAACTTGGTTAACCCGACACATAGATTAGCTGAATTAGATGAATTCCACAAAACAGTCTGTTGCCTTTTCCTTTTCAAACTGAAATTTAATTTAAACATTGTCTCATTTAATTAGACTAGATAAATGGTCAACAAACCCATGCTATGCTTACATTCAATTTTAGTTTTAACTTTGAATACATTTTCATCCTGTAATACCAATGTTCTTAACCTATTGTGAAGATGAATAGCCTCCTTCACAAATTGACTTTAAACGTTTCGGAAAATAAAACTGAACGCAAACAATTTAGGCTGCCCGTTAATAAAACCTATGTTTGAGAAATTACTGTAAAATGTATTTAGTTCAAGTTCCACATGATAAAAATCATTAAGTTTCACAACTAAAAAACAAACAAAACAAATGTCTGATAAAGGCTAATATTAAAAATTGGCCAAATATCAAAAGTGGCGTTTTGACATTATTTAATTTCAAACATCAGAATAATTAGGCAAGTTGTCATTTAGGCAGTGATCGTTGTGGAAATGTTGTAGTCATAGGTTACTATTTAATTTTAATGGGAAACAAAATCACGTCTCTTTGAGGTTTGCGTGTAATAACCTGCTCAGGCAGCAAATCATGATCCCCAGTAATTTACAACACAGGAATTTAGATGAGTAACATGTTTTTCCAACTGGCTCTTCTGGAGCTACAAGATGAAACACACACACAAACACACACGCGCGCACACACACACACACACACGTCAATATTCGAAATCGGACTCTATTATTTAGGAGAGGCCATATATGAAGCGAAAAGTTAAGGACCTCAACCTTTCAGTTAGATTTGTTTGTGTGTGTGTGTGTGTGTGTGTGTGTGTGTGTGTGTGTGTGTGTGTGTGTGTGTGTGTGTGTGTGTGTGTGTGTGTTTGTAACGCAGAGCATCTGTGGGAACGGGTTGCCCTCTAGCTATTGCCTTGACATTAAACTCTTTGAGGACAATTGGCTAAGTGGAGCTAACTTGCGTTCTCTCCCTGAGGTAGCTTCCTTTTTGATCCTGCCGAGGCTGGCGCCTTCCACCACATAACTTGTCTGCCTTATTAAATGCTTTCACTTACGGTGAGGGGTTGCCAGTTGCTCTTCAATAGAGGCCCTTTCAACCTCAAAAGGGCCAAGACAAGCTTAAAATTGCTGTAATGTGCCGTGACTAACTATCATACTTCATTTAGGAGGGAGCGATCATTAATAACGTCTGAGCAATTTCATCTAAACATTTGTAGCAGTTATCTATTTTAATTACAAATTAAATTTAATTCCAAATGCACACGGTTTAATGAGCATAGTTTTTAATACATTTACAGACATTTATTCTAAGAGTCTTATGAGCTGACCTAAGTAAATACCAAGTAGACCAAGTACAAAATTTTGCATTTTAAATATTTATTAACATTTATATCAATAAATGGAATGTTGTTGTTTCTGTTTACCCCGTTCAGGACCGACTCTAAACATCTGAGTGTGGCGTGTACCCCTTCTACCCCAAGCCGGGGTCTGCCTTTGCCCGGTATGGTTTCAATAAGGGTTCAAACACTAATGAGTGGCGCGGGCCCCCGCGTAGACAGCCCGTTTTCTTAATTGCAACAAAACTTCTCAAATGGCTCTTAGCCTCAGAGACCGGAGCCCCTAAGCAATCAATAAACCACCTCGGCAAGCCATCTATGCCTAACCATACACATTTCTTTCAAAATCACTCTTGACAGGTCTCACAAAACCAGTCCGACCAATCAAAGCGAGCATGAGAACAGTCATGTGGTCAAGCCGCCCCTCTGATTGGTAGGCGGTGAGATGAAAGTGAAGTTCTCAAAGTATTATAGCCGGGAATCCCATTGAGATGCGAGACTTATGCTGGCGTCACACAGACGCACTTATCCACGACAGCGCCAGGGAAACAAGCAAGCCAGTGGATCTCGGCTATCACTTACAGTCTTGTATGGCACCCCTGTCTGGCACGATGAATCCTGCGCCGGGGTCACTGTCTCATGAAGCCAAACTACAGGAGAGAGACGACACGGAGAAAGAAGGAACGCCGACGCGCGACAAGGGCTCTCTGTCGGGATGTACTGTTAAGGCCAAGGCATTCACCCTCCCGTTCAGTGTGGAATCTTTGATTTCGGACAGAGGGACAAGCCGGACTTCCTACTCTTCGAATGAACCGGGCATAGTTTTGCCTAAGCCTGTTACCGAGGACCGTCTTCGACTGTCTCCAATGGCACTTTACGCCGACAAGGGCTTCCACTCGGACAGCGTTACTAACCTTTCGGACAGCAAGAAAGGCGAGATGGAGGACCTTGCAGAGAAGGGGCAAAGCAGTTGGTTTCAGACGCCGTCCTACACTACACCTCCACGTAAGTTTCCCCAACTTTGACTATTGTTTTTTTCTGGAAACAAAAAGTATATTATGTTGCTGGTCCTAGTCATTTCCATGTCCGACGAGCGATGGAATTTCAGTCTCTACGTTTGTGTTCGATGAATTACAGCCTGCGCAACGCGCCCCTGCTTGCCTCCGGCTAAAATGTTAGCTCGGTTTGGGTCTCCGAGACTTTCTGTCTACCTTGCAATTATGAACATCTCGAACTCACCCTTCAGCTCCTCGTGACATCGTTTGCATTCCGAACAGCTGTTAAACTAGACTGAAGGTTCCATTTTTGTTAAATGCTACAGTTAAATGCTTGTAATTTAGACATTTCGAAAGTTAAAATAACTCACGCAAAGTGTGTTCTACAAATGAGGCATGTCGTTTATTCGTTTGGTAGCTATTTATTTGTGTGTTAATTTCTGTGATCTTTTCGTGTTTTAGGCCATTCCAGCCCTCCTCCATGCACCCTTAGAAAACACAAGAATAACAGAAAGCCACGGACCCCTTTCACCACGTCCCAACTGCTGGCTTTGGAGAGGAAGTTCCGTCAAAAACAGTACCTTTCCATCGCAGAGAGAGCAGAGTTCTCCAATTCTCTCAACCTCACCGAGACTCAGGTGAAAATATGGTTCCAAAACAGAAGGGCGAAAGCCAAAAGACTCCAGGAGGCCGAGCTGGAAAAACTAAAACTGGCTACTAAACCTCTCTTACCCGCATTCGCCTTTCCGTTCCCACTTGGGACGCACGTAGGCTCGCCAACCCTTTACGGACCTTCGAATTCCTTTCCCAGACCATCGTTGCCTGTACCGGGACTCTTTAGTGCACCCGTCACATATGGAATGTACTATTTGTCTTAAATAGAGAAAGCTGTCCAGTTCACGCAAGTTATGGGATAATCATTTTGTGTACTGTTTTGTATTGTCCGTCTATCCGGACAGTAAAAGCATGCTCTCCCGGGACTGTTAGATGTCAGAATCCTGCCTTAATTTTTTTGATGAAGAGAGCACATTATTTGGGCCGATAAATGGCTTGTATATCACCGCATATAACATTCCGTAAATTTGCAGGATTGAAGCAAGTTAATCTCAAAAGAGACTGTGCAATGTAGCCTTTAGTAGGCCTTTTAATTGTAGGTTCTGGTTGTAGAGTAAAAATCATATACACTCGTGTTATTCTCGCAGAAACCATGTCTACATTTTAAAGGGACGCCATAAATTCAGGTTTTGACACATTACACGAATTGGAGTCTCATTTGGTGCAAGTAGGTTAGCTGTTGTCATAAAAAGTGTTGACAGGCAGAGCCGTAAGAGGCGACTTATTACAGAGGCCAGCGAAAGGGCGCTTGTAAACGCTGTTCGCATTCGGCAGAAAATGAGACACTTTCAAGTCACTGGTAAACGTAGCCGATACAAAGTTGGTGTTTAAATTTAATTTGATCGCGAAGAAGATGATGGATGGAGGGTCGGTGCTATATGGCTCAGATTCAGACCCATAACGACTTGTATAATTGACTGCATTTGTGCGAAATTATTTTAGAGGACCAAATATTTATCAGCTTGGTACAAAGATAAATTTACAAAACAAGAATATAGAATCAGATACCGAAACTTTTAATAAAAAGCTGTCTCTTTGGATTTTAAACTTCACACAGAGAAGCGCAAAATATGATGCAAAAGTTTCACCCAGGCTTGTAGGCCTCGCATCCATGGCCTACCCACAGAATGCGCTCTTAAAGCAATATGTGTTGGATTTGCTTTTGCAGATCTTGAATTTAAGATTAATTGATTCTTTATAAGGGATTTTGTATATTGTTAATAGGACGGATTTAAACGCCGTTGGAAGCTCTTACGGAGGTATTACACGCTTGTATCCATTTTAAAGTCATTGTAGTTTGTTAGTCTGAATGAATAACCGATAGGTTGATATAATTTTAAAATACAAACCTAATTTCAGATATTTTTCAAAACCACTTTTTAAAATAATGAATACAAAATAATGATATTTATATGACGTGTTTACATATACGTATTGTGTACATCCATGTATATATAATATTTGTACAGATAAATTAGATACAATGCATTTTGTAAAAAACAAATAAACTTTTAAAATAAGATCTCTGTTGTTATGAAGGTTTTTTTATTATTATTATTTTGCGAATACATCTTGAATGAGAATTGTCGCACGATTTTTCCCGTGGCCTAACACTTCTCTCCCTTTCACTCCCTACACACAACGCGCGCGCACACACACACACACACACACACACAGAAACACACAAATGTAGACACAAACACACCCGCGCTGACCGCACGCTTCTCTCATCTGCTTTACAATATTTCCAAAGCAACAAGTGCCATTACTGTTATTTTGGTCATGCACTAACCTGTTGTGTTTGACATTGTACATTTCAGCGGGACTGTTTAAGCTCAAGCGCGGTCGTTTCCCCATAATTCGTGGAGCTTACGTGTAGGCTACACAGTGACAAAGCAGAGTATGAGGGTTTACTGTAAAAATAAAAATCTATTTTCTGTCGCGTATTCCAACTTCATAAAATCGATTAAAACCAAACATGAGACTTTTTACTTATTGTAATGTAGCCAGGTATGAGAAAATCGAATCTATGGACTTTAAAAGATTTAAAGCAAACTGTTTCTGTTGATTCTCTATATAGGATGGTCTCTTCATACAAGACTGCTCCAGACTTTCCAGGATAAGGGCTCCTTCGTGACCCTGTGGCCGTTTTGACCGGTTAAAAATACCAGTGGGTCTACGCAGTCTGCGTGCGCCATCCTCTGGAGAAAGTTTGCTCCAAGATAAAATGTGCGCACCATGAAAAGTTTATGAGCCCTTAAAAACAATCACTACCGAAAATAAATATTACAACCAATAGGATGTGTGTCATTTTCTTGGAGGTAGTTTATTAAAAATAATATCCTAAGAAAATACATCTTTATAAGCAGGTCTGTAATTCTGTTACCTGAGTAGCATCAATGAACACCCTATTGCTTTCACACAGCAGACACCTTTACTTTTTTCGCCTCCCTCTGAATCCACGGACGGAGCCTTGGCCAAAACATATTGACTGTGGCACTCTGTGAACACAAATCAACAAATTCCATAACATTCAGAACGTTCCTCTAAAACACTTGTGCTTCTGCTGTACCTCTAGAACAGGTCAGGTCCTCACCTGTATGTGTAACGTGGTTTCTGAGATGACATTTGCTCTGCTGAAGACCCAGTCCGTCCCTCTTGAGATCCAGACCCTGGGTTCTGACTGCAGTCCATGGAGTCATAGGTCTGGGCAAACGCAGAGCCATCACCCCCCTCCTCACACACCTCCATGCCCGCGTCCCTGTGCTGCCCTGTGGCAGCGGCTGCTGTGTCCTTCTCTTTCAGCCTGGGACAGACAGACAGGAGGAGGAGGCCAGTTAGACATCACCATGGAGACCCACGAGACATCGCTGTGGAGACCAGTCAGTCAGTGCCATAGAGGCCACACTCACACCAGCCTCTAATGTGCCTCACTCATTTAACACACTCATCTGGAGCATTGATTCATGGAACGCACAAGCTTGTTTGTTTAGCACATGCTCTAATCCAGAGCACTTAATCTTTCAACACATTGTTTTCCAGAGAAACTAAGAACACTTGTTAATTGAGCACCCAATCCTGAGCTACAAGCAGTGCAGCCATCCAGTTTAATTTCAGAGCTGGAAGTCACACATGAACATACGCACACATAGAAACACAAGCATCTCTGGTGTTGGTAGTTGGTAGTATGTTTAAAATGTACAAAATAATTTAGGAATTAGAGGTTGACCACAGTTGATTTTTACAATATGGCTGTTAGGCCTACCTTACTCAAAATCCATATATATGTCACAGGCATGTTAGCAGTGGCTAACCAAACTGCTACTGATGGTATGTATGCCACATCAACAGGATTTTATGAGTAAAAAAAAGACCCAAAAAACTTTGTAATTGAATTTCAATCAGTGTTACAGACAGCAGCACTATAGCAGGTCTCAGAAACATTTGCTTAATTTCTGCATCCCTCGCAGCAAATAAAAAATACAGAATGACAGACATGAACCTTTTCTGCTTCTTGGTCTTGTCAAACCGGAAGTCTGCTGGGTAGCTGTGAGTTTTGATCAGATGGTCCTTCCTCTGCACACTGGAGCCAAACTTCAGTTCGCATCCTTCAACCAGGCACTGATACTGTGTTTAAGTAGGAGGGGGAGGAGGGAGAGGACCAAAACAAATACAGTTCACCCATATGCACGTCCTACAGTACCAGCGCCAACCACAAGAGGGCAGTGTTGACAACTAGACAGTAAGGCACCACATAATAAGTTTCTTATGCAGTCTTCTCGCTACGCTTTCAGCGCGTATGCAACAGGGGAACCGTGGGCAGCCGTGAACAATGCCCGCGCTTATGGCACGGCTCCAGGCATGTCTCTATTAGACATGAGGGCCCAGGGCTGGCGTTGTTTGGATTACCGCTTTGTTTTGGAGTTGATGAAAAAAGAGAGCCAAGGGGCATACTGCACCTTCCTCACAGACAGTAGGGAGGATCTGTGACTCCAGTACACTCTCTCAAATGAGCGCACGATTCACCCACACTGTCTGGAGAGAGAGGAGTCATCTGATCGACCTCCTCTGCAGCCAGACCTGCTTTCACATTAGAGGTGGGAGTTGGCTGGCTCGAGCCCAGCTCATAGGGGAGTTTATTACACCCACTCAGCCCCATCCCCAGGACTAAGATCAAGATCAGGATCAGGATCAGGATCAGGATCAGCCCTGGCCCTAGGACCACGTTTTAGCCAGAGGAGCAAAACACGACTCTTAACCTCATGGCCTGGTCTTCCATCACTAGGCCAGAACTAAAGAAGGATTTTGGATTAAAGTCCAGTTGCATAAAACGTCATACTTTGACTCATGGCTCATTTGTTCTTATGGTTTATCAAGGTTTATTACTTATTTAGTAATTCCTTTATCAAAACAATTTTAGATTATTATCATTATTATTGTTTTGTTATTTTGAAAGAACTTTGGATCAACTCTGTTGTGTGAAATGTACTAAATAAAGAAACTTGACTCATCACCACAGAGAGCTGAAATGCAGCGAGCCCATTAAATGTGAGTGCTTTCTGGGCTTGCTGTTGGTGATCATTAATGCAGTGAGCCCATTAAATGTGAGCGCTTTCTGGGATTGCGGTTGGTGATCATTAATGTTCGAGTGCACTGGCTGTGTAAGAGGGTGCGATTGACACATCTTAGTAAGAAGGTAGAGAGTGTGGGATGATGCCGTTACACATGATGGGATACACAGGTCCAAGATGACTCACAACAGTAATGGCTGCAGCAGGTGTGGGTGTGGGTGTAAACCAGCACATAAGACCAGCACATCCAAAACATTGCATGGCAGTTCAGGGCAGTTTCCCAACATCAGATGCATGTAATGGTGTATGTAGGATCATATCATATCCTCTGTGTCCCCCTGGTCATCCCGTTTTTGGAGAGAGTAGATACTGACACATGACAGAAGGTAAGGAAAATGTCTGTGTCTAAAATGATCAGAATTTTTTAAATAAACATAAAATGTGTCTATTATATTGCCACATATTTAACACCCTGGCAGACTCATTAAATAAGGCAGTGTGTCCGAGAACTTTCAGATTTCTAGAGACAAAAAAAACAAACACCAAACCAAGAGAACCACTGTCATTAATAGTGTGAACTGCACCCAGTCTGCCTTAGTCATGAACTAGTGCATGCTCATTATTCATCCAAAAACAGCTATGTATTTGATTATGTTCTTATTGCGCTGTGTTTGCAATTTTCCTGTAATCGCTTTTTTTTTGCTAACTGTAAAACATTTCTCATCAACATAAGTGTGATGTTTAAGGATTTATGTTTGATAAACACAGATCATAATTGTTACTATGCATCATTAAGAAAACATCCTAATGTATGAAAATAATTTGTGAGCACACATGAGCGCTGTCGCACATGGTAACTGTTTGTTTACCATGCTCTGCTTCTGGGCCATGATCTGGAAGAGGGAGTCGTGCCACTCCAGGACGTGGATGTCCAGCAGGCGGGAGGAGGGGAGAGAGCGCCTGCATGTGGAACAAACGTGTCGGTGCAGTGCACTGTAGTGATGCTCGTAGGCCTCCAGAGAGTCAAACAGCTGGCTGCAGCCAGAGATGTGGCAACGGAACTCACTCACCCTGAGAGAGAGAAGGTCAGGTGGGGCACAAGAACACACACACACACACACACTACAGGAAACAGCACATAGTGGACATGTTTGCGCAAAGCATGCTTACATGTCCGCGCGCACATGCACACACACACACACACACACACACACACTGACAACATAGCCTAGTTCTAATAGCATGCATTCAGACGCCAACAAACGCCTCAAATAGCATGCATTCAGACGCCAACAAACGCCTCAAAAACACTTTTCTCTAGCATTGTGTGTGTGCGTGTGTCTCACTTTGCAGGCTGAGCATCCTCTGCCCCACTAGTAGCGAGATCCTGCAGGTACATGTGGCGATGAATATCTCCATCCTGTGAAGAAATAGCATGCTCATCCTCCCTCTCCTTCCACCACACCAGCTCAGCACAGTAACGTTAACAGACATCACCAGGACAGAGTGGACACTTGCTCGAGACTGTCACCAAGCTAAAAATAACTTGCACAAAAGAAGAATTCTACTTACTTCAAATAACTCATGGTCTTTGCCCAGTCGAATCTTTTGGGGTCTAAAAGTAAATAGTGTTTCGCTGTCGATGAATGCCTCTCCTTCGATTCCGACTTGTTTTGGTTCGATGTCAGCCTGAAGCACCGGGACCGCGTTGATGTGTGTTTTCTCCGGGTCAGAACCCAACAACTGAATAATATTCGTATGCAGGCCTAACATTATTGCACTAGTATAACCGCGCAGTGTGGTATTTATAGCGTAATGCGCTCAAATTGATCAAATTCAGGTGAACATGCGGCTTCCAGTCTCCACTAAACGAATTCAAACCGATTCAAACTACAAGCACAGGTCTCTGAGGCTTCTTCCGGAACGTCAGTAAAACGTCAAGGGAAGGTCCGCTTTTAATCGACTCAGGGTCTACAAGTCCTCCGAGTTAATGTCCTTACAGTATCCATAAGTCCAGACCAATGACTGGTTCAGACAGTTCATTATCCTCTGGTCCAGCTTTACTGCCCTAGATATTGTCCTAAATGCTGGCCAATGACAAACTATTGACTGTCACTGTGATAAGCAACAACCAAAACAATACCCCCCTACATAGGCAATTCTAGCAGGACAATAATTTTTCAAATTCTGAAAATATTTTCCAGGATGCTGACAATAGCTTTTTCGGTACGATAGCCCAAGATACCTGCACGGACATCTCTGGTTGAAAAGGCGGATCGACAGTTATACCAGAGAGGGTAAAAGCTGTTCTATTTATGACCACTAGATGTCACAGATGTCACGTACACGACAGAGCCAGTATCAGTGCAAATCCGATACGTTTTGAATGTATAGGCCTATCAGACAAAGTAGGTCTATAGTTATAGTGGTATAAAGGCGCCAGTCTTCTATTCTATACCACTATTGAGGCATCCATTCTCTCGCTGTTTTGCTACGATCTCAAAATGTATATGGATGGTCGTCATATGAAAGGTGGGTGAGTGTTATTCCCACCAGTCATTCAGGATAGTTTACAGTGTTATTCTGGATGGAGGGTTGGAAACCGTCACAAATGAAACGTCAGCAACCTCTAGCTGCGCCAATAAGGCTCTGGAAAATGCTTGGAAGGTTTTCTTTGCCTAGGCCTAGCTATAACTGGTTTTGACCTACACCAAGAAATAGTGTTGCTTTAAAACAAATTAAGCATCAAATGTGGCCAGCCCTGATCTACTTTTGAGGCCTGTTCTCCACCCATGTGTTATACATGCTGGGTTAAATTAAAACCATCAATTTAAAAGTGGGATCTACGAAATTAACTCCTTAAACACGCAGCTTTAGAATACTCCACCCAAAGTGATGTTCTGATGTGCTGGGCAGTTGAGTATCGGTGGAAATAACCACAGCAGGGAAGTCTAGAGGAAGAAAAGGAAGTAAGTTTCAGCTTTTCTCTGGTGTGTCACCAGATCTTACTGTAATGCTTGAGTCGGCAAATGATTCATCGCCTGCCGGATGAGTGGTCATCCTCTCTATGCTAATTCTCAGGATATTGCACCGCTATAGAGGCGGAGCGCTCTCGTGCCAGAAGTAGGCTAACCAAAGCTCCGCAAGTGCCGTTCGGGCATAACTGTTTGTGTGAACCGGTTTCGAGTTCGAGCTGGGATTAACCATGAAACAAGTTGTGGCTTTATTATGGATTTACATATGGCTTTCTTTTTTAGGTAAGTAGGCCTACAAAATGCAGCAGCCTATTTCACTCTCCACCATGAGTTATTTTCTGAACTTACAGTCTAACCTGCGGAAAAAAATAATTTAATGAAATAGTAGTCTGTTACTCTTCTGTATGCAACTCATAGTCAGTCAGACTAATTTGCGCTTAACTTTTTGTCCGTTAGATTTGTCCGTTATCTGCAGCCCAAGGTTGGCACATGTCACGCACTACAACGTGGTTCGTCTTCAGAAACTAAACGTTAACGGACGCACGAGAAGGAGTGTCTCCTCCCAACAGGTGGGTGCGAAAAAGACTTTTCTTTTATTCTTTTTTTGCAAGGTATATATCCATGATGCGTCCAGCTCAGACTGCTGCAGCTCCTGGTACGGAATAGTTAGCCATGGAGTCAATCAGGCCATCTGGTTTTTATTAGCTTTCAATCCGCTAATGGATTAGTCATTGGATAGCCTATATCTCTGCAGACAGACAGTGGTCTACAACCCTTTGTCCTTTTAAGCCTCTGTCTTTCCTCAAGCGCAAAGGTCCTACTGAGACAGAGAGGCATCCTTTTTGTTTCCTTTATCATCCATATTCTTCATGACTATAGTAAAATAAGTGGCAGTGTGTATACCGTGTGTTAAGCCATGCTTTTTTCACAAATATATATGTCTTTGCCCATTTCCAGCAGAAGTTCCCAGATGAAATGCACTTTAAACTTTCAGTGGAAGGAAACAACTACACTCTCCATTTAGAAAAGAACAAGTCAGTAAATTTCAGTAAATTACTTCTTACTGTGCTTTATTAGATGACAGTAAGCCATAAGAATATTGTACATGGATTTAATGTGTTTAATCTTTCATCTCAGAGGTTTAATTGGGAGGGATTACACTCTGACACACTACCAGGAAGATGGAACCGTGGCAACAACAGGCCCAGAGGCAACAGTGAGTGCATATACTGACACTGACAGATATGTCCTGTGTGGTCACAGGACACACAGACACACACACATACGGAAACATATTCACCCTTGGAGGCATTCTCTCTCTTTGTGTGTGTGTGTGTGTGTGTGTGTGTGTGTGTGTGTGTGTGTGTGTGTAGGACCACTGCTATTACCATGGTCACATCCCAGGGCTCAGTAACTCTTCCATCAGTGTTGGCCTGTGTTCTGGAATGCAGTAAGTCAGATTATACACATTTATTCATGCTAATTAAATTGATAAGCAGATTGCTGTGGGGAACCTATGGGGTCAGCTGACAGCTACTGACAGCACTCGGTGATCTTGACTAACAGGGCTATGGGTTTAAAGTTGCTGGCCTTTTCTATGAGGACCAGTTGACAACACCAACATGAGTTTCACGGAATTTTGTAGATGTTGCAAGCGTTTCTTCATGATCATGAAATGGTTGAAGGATATCATCAGTGCAAATTGTGTAAGATTTCAGTTCCTTTTATGTGAAAAATGAGATTGGTCTTCAGACAGCACACAAGCATCTTCCCTACTTTTCTTTACATCTCTCGTAGTTTCCTTTCAATTTGATTGACCAACAAACAAAGTTTCTCATTTGCTTCTTAGGAACATTTTACCCATCCATAGGCATCTGATGTGTTGATGCGTTATGATGTTAAGATGATGTAGTCTAACATACATCAGTGGAAACTAGCTATTAACATGTAATAACCATATAGTTTGTCCCTGTGATAATGAAGAATATGAATATCTGTTATTAAATCTGTTATTAAATATGATCTGTTGTGATTGGTTTTCCTAGTGGCGTGGTGACTGCAGACAAGCAGGTGTATCTCATTGAACCTCTGGAAGATTCAGTGGATGGCGATCACGCCGTGTACCGCCCTGAGCACCTGAGGAGGCTGAGAGAGAAGCGTGCCACCGGCGGGCACCAGGATGTGGACATGCTGTACGACGACACGCCTCGCCCACTGGGCATGCGCAGCCGCGCCTCCCTCAAAGCCCAGCGCTTTGTCGAGCTGGTGGTGGTCGTGGACAGCAGCGAGGTGAGACACCTAGTGACAGTGAACAGACAGGGACAGGCAGAGACAGACAGACAAACAGATAGAGACAGACAGAGAGCATTTGCTCTCATTTGTCTTCTGCTGACTGACTGATGTCTTTTTTAACCCTTTCAGTACAAACACTATAAATCAAAGAAGAATGTGGAGGAGTTTATCCTGGGAGTCACTAATCATGTTGATAAGGTATGGTAACCACGACGAAAATAACTTCACTGATACCTTTGTAGTGTTGATACCCCTTCCCCTAATGTTGTGTTTTTGCTCCCTCTCTGCCCCTCTACACACACACACACACATTCCTACAGCTGTACAGACCGTTGAACCTGCGCGTGATCCTTGTTGGCCTGGAGATCTGGTCTGTTGATCAGATTGTGGTGAGCTCCATACCCAGTGACCTGCTCAACCGATTTGTGGAGTGGCAGAGGAACAATCTGATGAAACGCAAGAAACATGACAATGCCCAGTTTGTCACGTGAGTCATCAATTGCTGATATGCTTACACACACACACACAGGAACTTACACACATGCACACACACACACACACACACACACACACACACACACACACACAATATTGCCTTCACACATTATCATCTGTGGAACAGAGCACATGGCTTTCTGACATTTCATCAAAATTAAATGTCAGAAACCCTCGGTTGAAAGTTCTAGATCAGTTTTGAATGTTTTTAGCTAAAAATCCACACATTGCCCCTTTAAAACAGACATGAAGAGTTAAAGATAGATATGTTAGATTTTTTAACAATCATGGTTGTGAAAGTATATACCTATACCTGTGTGTGTGAGTGTGTGTGTATGCATGTGTTTGTATCCTAGTGAACAATCCTAATGCAGTTTGTCTCTGTCTTACAGTGCCGTGGACTTTGAAGGCAGCACTGTTGGATTGGCATTTGTGTCAGTCATGTGTTTTGACAAATCAGGTGGTGTCAACCAGGTAAGACCCTCCCACCTATCAGGTGTTTGGCAGTTTAACTAAAGTGATCTGCAGTAATCCAATAATAACAACAACAACAATAATAATAATAATATGCTGGTTCTGCAGGATCGCCACGATAGCATTCACAGCCTGGCATCTACTATGACGCATGAGATGGGGCACAATCTGGGCATGAGCCATGATGAGGTGGGCTGCCACTGTGGAAGTAACGCCAAGAGCTGCGTCATGGCAGACACAATCGGGTACGTGGCCACAGCCACTGGGGGACGGGGCATGTATACAATCTCTAAATCACTAAATCGCAATCACTGAATGTAGCCTATACTTCTTAGCCCGGTATATTTGTTAAAGTGGTGTTTTAATTGTTATTGGTACATTGCTTTGGGCAACAGCATTTGCAATGTACCATAGACAGAAACCTAAACTACCCAGTAAGCATATAGTTACAGTAGCCTATACAGTTACAGTGACTGTCAGACAGGAATAAGAAGACAGGCATGGAGTCATGTGAGTTTAGGCAGGGATTGTGTTCAGGGATCTTGTGTATGGTGTTGGGATCTTGAGGTAGTAATGTGTGTTGTGTTAGGGGTATTAATGGTGTGTGTATGTAATGTGTGAAGATCTTTAGGAGGTGTGCATAGTGTTGTGATCTTGAGTGAGGTGTGTACGGGGACAGGGTGGGACCTGGACTTTTAACTATTTACTAGAACTGTGAAAATTCCTATTTATTTTCTAGTTATGGTCTTTTTCTGTAATTTCTATCGTTAGTTTCTCATGTCATTCCTCACAGCTTTGGGCTTGAAATGCTAGGCCTATTCATTATGTAGACTGGTGGGCTATGTGGACTAAACAAGGTCATACCTCAGATAAATTAAATGGTTTTACACTTGATTTTGATTAGGCTATGGCATTGCAAATGAGTCGCCTGCATTTGGAAGCATCCTCCCATGCCTTTCTCTGTAGAACATCCACATCCCCCCTCTGTTGTCACTGTGGTGCATAGCCTATTTAACACCACTCCAGGAAAGACTACCCACATGGGCCTGGCCCAACCAACGTGTTTGGTAATGAAGAACTCCCTCAGATAGTAGCCAGAACTACAGTGATGTAGTGATGCATTGTGACACGTTTTCAGACAAATGGAGAAAGTGTACTTGAGAAGAGTTTTAAGGATCCACCCGAATCTCCCAATTACCCACGCCACAGTAATGGGTGTGTACTATGATGGGATCTTGTGTGTAGTGTGTATTAGCACCAGCATCGCTGTGCTTTGGTGATCCTTTGCCTTACACTGAGGTGTGTATTATGTTTGGATCTTGAGATAGTGTGTATTGTGCTAAAATGGTAATGCTGTCTGTGTAATGGTGTGGTGTGACTCTAGACTCACTCTTTCTGTGTGTGTATGTGTGTGTGCAGTTTTGACTACCCAGAGCGTTTCAGCACCTGTAGTGAGCAGGCCTACAGGAAGTTTCTGCAGGACTTCAATCCCAGTTGCCTCCTCAATAAGCCAAGCTCAGATCAGGTGTATGGGGGTCCTGTGTGTGGCAATGCCTTCCTGGAGAAGGGCGAGGAGTGTGACTGTGGGACTGTTGAGGTGAACTCTCCCTCTCCTGGTTGTCCTAACTGTCTGTTTGTCTACCTAACTGTCTACCATTCCCTGTAGTGTTCTTAGAAATGCACTAACCCCTGTCTGTTGTGTGCTTAGAAGTGCACAAACCTCTATCTGTAGTGTCCTTAGAAGTGTACTAATCCCTGTCTGTAGTGTCCTTGGAAGCGCCGTAACTCCTGCCTGTAGTGTCCTTGGAAGTGCACTAACTACTGTCTATTGTGTCTTTAAGAGTGCACTAACATATATTTGCTGTGTATATAAGATATAACGTAATGAAATTATATCTGTTATGTAACAAATGTAAGTTGTGACTAACAGAATGCAATTTCACTACATTCAGTCATTACAGTACATTACAGCACAGTACATACAGTCATTCACTATTTCTATGTGTGTGACTAGAAAACTCCTTGAATCTTCTTGAATCCTTAAGGAGTGCACATTTACAGTATATGTCTGTTGAATCCTTTAGGAGTGCACACTTACATGTCTATTGAATCCTTTAGGAGTGCACACTTATATGTCTATTGAATCCTTTAGGAGTGCACACTTACAGTATATGTCTATTGAATCCTTTAGGAGTGCACACTTACATGTCTGTTGAATCCTTTAGGAGTGCACACTTACAGTATATGTCTATTGAATCCTTTAGGAGTGCACACTTACATGTCTATTGAATCCTTTAGGAGTGCACACTTATATGTCTACTGAATCCTTTAGGAGTGCACACTTACATGTATGTTGAATCCTTCAGGAGTGCACTAACCCCTGCTGTAATGCCACAACCTGTCGACTGACTGAGGGATCCCAGTGTGCAGAGGGAGAATGTTGCCAGAGCTGTAAGGTAAGAGCACACCTGTCTTACCTTATACACCCGTCACAAACCTGCACAGCATGTGTGTGTTGTGTTATAGCTTGGACTCTATGTGTGTGTGTGCATATATACAGTATGTGTAGTATGTTATAAGTCTTTTGAATAACGTGTATGTGTGTGTATATACAGTAGGTGTTGTAGTTTGTTCTAAGTCTTTTGAATAACGTGTGTGGGTTTGTGTGTGTATACAGAGTATGTGTTGTAGTATAAGTCTATTGAATAATGTGTGTGTGTTTGTGTGTGTCCAGTTTAAGGCAGCAGGGGCAATGTGCAGGGCGAGTGCTCATGACTGTGATCTGGCGGAGCACTGCTCGGGCAGCGCTGCTGAGTGCCCTCAGGACGTCTACCGCATGAACGGGAGCCCATGCAACCGTAACCAGGGCTACTGCTACAACGGACAGTGCCCCTCCCACCAACAGCAGTGTCGCCTACTCTGGGGAGAAGGTTCTCCATTCTGTTCTATTCTATTCTATTCTATTCTATTCTACTCTACTCCATTCTATTCTATTCTATTTTCTATCACTGTGCCTATTACTGTGCCCTCACAGTGGAGGGAAAATCTGTTGGAAATAAAATAATGTGTTACTAAGGGGGTCAATGAGTGGCATTATTATGTGTTCTGTGTAACAACAGTTATATTTGATTATGTTTTGTGCATTTTTCGTCCAGATGCCGACTCATGTTTTGTCAAGTCCTGCAAACGTAACTATGGGTGCGATATACGGTGAGCTTAAAAAACATGAATGTGCTAAAGTTTGTCTCTGTTTATTGTTCCCATTTGTTCACCATGGCTAGTAAAAAAATTGAGTCACTCATTTTGTGTGTGTGTGTGTGTGTTGTGACTGACTGACAGGCAACAGAAGTGTGAGAATGTCCAGTGCACAGGTGGCAGTGCGAAGTACAGCATGCAGTACATCCCATGGCCGGGGAAGTGCAATGAAGTGACCAGCATCTCCAATGGCCTAGACGACCTGAGGAGAGCACCCACTGGAACTAAGTGTGGAGACAACATGGTGAGTTTTCTGCCCTTGTGGAGTCCCAAGTGTGTGTATGTGTGTATTCTTAGCCTGGTACAGTATCAGATAGTGTGTGTGTGTGTGTGTGTGTGTGTGAATGTGGAGAGGGTTCAAGACTATTTCTGTTCCCCCAGGTGTGTGTTCAAGGGCGGTGTCAGGACGTTGATGTATATGGAACCAAAGACTGCTCAGACAAATGCAACAATCGTGGGGTGAGTGAGTGAATCAGAGAGTGAGTGTGAACCCTTCTGGGACCGGTTCCCTCTAGAAGGTTCTCTCATTGTGCCCCATGCAGACCAAAAGGTCAGCAGGTGGTTAACTGGTTCCGCTGACTGCAGTCACACCCATTGTCAATTGTAGAGTCCGGAAGGTCATGTCTATGTGTGTGTGTGTGGCTGTGTGTTTGACTGTGTGTGTGTGTGTGTGTGTGTGTGTGTTTATAAGTGTGTTTATAAGTGTGTGTATCTGGCTGACCACACATCTTCCTGTGTTAGGTGTGTAACCATGAAAACAAGTGCCATTGTAACCCAGGCTGGGCTCCGCCCTACTGCACACAGGAACTATCCAATCAGGAGACAGGTAAGGTTCCTTAGTCAGTAAGACAGTGTTGTGGTTGTGTGCGTGCGTGTGTGTGTGTATCTAATATGTGTGTGTATTATGTGTTGCAGGCCCCAGTAGTGTGGTTGTAGGTGTGTGTGTTGCAGTGACTGTGTTGCTCTTGCTCACACTGGTTCTGGCTGGCCTCTCCTGCTGCAGAAACTCCCACTCCAAGCCCAGGGCTGTCCTCAAGGGCAAGAGGTACATCAACCTTTACCTGTTTACAAACTATCTAAAACAAATAAACAAACATTGCATTTACATAGAAATACCGTATTGCCTTATTGTACTGCTCAGTATTTACATAAAATACTCAAAAAAATCTCACTTCTTTTTGCCCCACATAGCTGGGGATGCATGGATTACTTGTATCTCATCACCGTAAATTGACAACTCTGATTGAAAATTAATGAGACAGTTGTTTTGTCTCTGTCATATGCCATGTTTCTAGTCATGGGGTCAGAGCTGTTACAGTTAGATGCAGGCTTAAATACACTTACTATGTGCTAAACGTAAACTATTCAACAATTATGCCTTTTGGGTTGTCTCTCTAATATACCTCTAGCTTCTCCAAACCTTAAGGATGCTAATTTTAGGAGGCAATGGATGCTCTAGAAATTATACTCATGTATTTGTTTATTTGTCTATTTTTTGGTTTTGCCTCTAAAAGTGCCTTTAGGCAAACACGTACCTCATCAGGTCAGAGCAACCCAGTGTTTCAGGCAGGCAGTGCAAGGAACAGCCCTCACTGTGGACCCCCACGCATCAGCTCTCCCACTTTCCTGGAGACCACAGCCTCTCAGAGCTGCAAGCCTCTCGCCGTGACGCCGGTACCGAACCGAGCTGCCCCACAGGTGAGACCCAGACCCACTAAGGCTCAGCACAGTAGTTGAATCCCCCCGTACTGGAGTAGTTGACCCCCATCCAACGTCCATCAGAGAAGCCATAGAAAATCAATCTGCATCCAGTGAAGATTTGGACTCTGAAATAGATACTACCTTTGGCAACACGCCCACCCCACCAGCACCCCCAACTCCAAACATCCATCCCAAGCCACTAACCCCCAACTTCCCTGCCCCATTCTCTTGCGCCCTTGTCTTGCCCTATACCTCCCTTGCACCCATTTACATTACATGAACATTTATGCATTTAGCAGATGCTTCTATCCAAAGTGACCAATCAAGCTACGTAGAAGAAATCTTGTGCCTCACCCATGCAATGTAACTATGCACAAGCGCCTAAAGTGCTCCTGTGTTGGGTTGACAGTGAAACTCATCTTTCCTGTTTCCTGTTCAGCCTCCTAAGAAACCTCCATCCCAGCCTGCGAAGCCTCATCCCCACCAGTCGCAGGTACTGTACTGCAGGACAGGACACATATGCCATTTGTAGAACAGTGTTGTGAATAAAAACAAATACAACACTCATGATCATGTATCATATAATGTATTACACATTATACACTAGAATTAACTACATCAACAGTAACAATGTTTCCAGTTCTCAACTAGTTTTGTGCAGCAGTTGAATGATGTGTTATGGTGAAAGAAATTAGTGGATTTGATCTGTATGTGTGACATCTGACTGCTGTTGTGTTTCAGAACTCAGGCTGTGTTGTGACGCCTGCAAAGATCTCCCCAGCTGTTCTGCCGGTGAGAATCATCCCTGGAACACAGACACACACACAGGCACATACGTATGCATAAAGAACCCCCTCCACACACACACACACACACACACACACACACACACACACATACACACACACACACACACACATATAGACAGACACACACAGGCACATACGTATGCACAAAGAACCCCTTCCACACACACATACAGGCACATATGTATGCACAGAGAACCCCTTCCACACACACACACACACATGCATAGACAGACACACATGCACAAGCACATATGTATGCACAAAGAACCCCCCCCCCCCCAACACCCACCCACACACACACACATGCAGGCACATACAAACATAGATATGCACATGCCAATATGCACAAAGACACCCACACACACACACACATACACTTGCATTACATATATGTCTGTATATCTAAACAATCTGTGCCTCTTGTCACCTGGTAGCTTTCCCTTCCCTCATGCTGTGATGTCCTACTGTGAGTTGTGTAGTCATGTCTGTACGCTTTTTGAACAACAGGTGAAGCCCCAACCTCCAGTGAACAAGCCTGCAGTGCCAGCCAACAAGCCACGTCCTGTGCTCAGTAAACCGCAGGCACCATCCAGGCCTTTACCCCCACTGATCCCGAAAATGGTGGGTTGTGAACCACACCTCTGCTTTCACCACACTCCGGGTGTGTCACACACACACACACACACACACACACACACACACACACACACATATGCATACTGTACACATACAGTACACACACATGCGTATGCACACTCACACATATACAGGAAGTGCATTTTAAAAGCAGACTGAACTTCTTGTTTGTCCTGATATGAACATTTGACTTAACAGTATTCTTGCTGATGACTGATTTTTGTTTACAATTTGTTTGTTTTGTCATTAGGTAAACAAGCCGACCCCTCCTCCAGTGCCCCCGGTAAAACCCAATGCTTCACCATCGCCATGGAAATCTGAGGTGTGCAGATATGTTCATATACTGTATGTACAGAGGTAGTGTGTGTTTGTAGCCAGAGACAGTTCAGAAGGATGTTGGGGCTGTCCTCTGAGGGACTGTGATGAATAAACACACACGCTTGCACACACACACAGTTCGGAAGGATGTTTGGCTGCCCTTTGTCAGCAAGACAGTGGAAATGAGAAGAGCTGCAGTTAGCAGGAAATCCAACTCAGCAGCTCAGTGTGTGTGTGTGTGAGAGAGAGAGCGATCCCCACAGTTCATCCCCGCCCCCAACACACACAAAATCGATTAGTGAAATTAATTACAGTGGTCTAACTCCCCCCCCCCACACACACACACATACACACACTTTGGGTGAGCTAAATAGCAGTGGTGGGGATCAACAGCACCAGTGACTCAGAGCTCACAAGCCCAACACAAGACATTCCTACATGTGGTAGGAGAGATGTGGTGTGTGTGTGTGTGTGTGTATCTAAACTTTGATCTGTCTCACTTGAACTCTGATGGCTTTCTGTGCATCTGTGTGTAGTTCATGAGTGTAAGTGCATTAATGTTGTCATTGCAGAGGGATGTTTTAGTAAGACTGTGTGTGGCTGAGCAATACTGGCTGTGTGTGTGTGTATGTGTGTGTGTGTTGTGGGTGTATGTGTTTTGTTTTGTTGCATTGGTTACTCATACAATGCATGTTTATGTGTGTGTGTAGATCCCAGTGGGGCAGAAGATGGCCCTGATTCCTCCTCGGGGGTCCACATGAGAGAAGAGAAGAGGAGACACTTTAAGAAAAAAACGCCTCTACCACAGCAGCTGTCTGAAGGGGCGAGGAGGAGAGGGAGGAGAAGATGTGCTGGTTTTTCCCCTCTCAGCTGGACGCTTTGTGGCTGGTGCTTGCAGGAGTGAGTGATGCACTCTGGGATGCTGGAGGTCTTTTGCACATTGTGTACCCTAACGCAGAAGTAGCATCCACTGTCTTCTTGTTTTCTCGGCCGTCCACGTGAAGGCTTTCTTTCAGGGACATTTTTTTATGGTACGACGATGAGTGTCACCACACAAAGTGCTCTTTTCATGGACGTAAATAATTGCTGAATTGTTTTGTGTCTTGTTGCTGTGCTGTTCCAGATGCCTCAGGACTGCCAGAGCTCATAGGACTGGCTATGTCACAGTCTGGACAGACCTAGAAATCTGCTTGTTTTTTTTTCCCCTTTTCAAAGTGGACCTCAGCATGTATAATAATGAAGAATGAGACCTGATTGTTTTTTGTTTGTTTTGCGTTTGTTTTGTTATCCTTTTTGCAAGCCACTGATGCTTTTATATCTTTTGTAGGCTATATTTCTTTCGTATAGGTCACTTTGTGTCTTCATCGTGCTAATGTTTACATGTTTGTTTTTGCACATTGACAGAGGCATTTGAATGAAAAGTTGTGCCAGTTGGGATTTTAAAGCAGTTTTCCTGTTCAGCTGGTCTGAAGGCTTTTGTACTATTTGTCTATTTCTATTGATTCTTTTTAAGTTATTTGTTTTATTTTATATTCATGTCGAGAACATACTTGAGTGTGTATAATAATGTTAACTCAATGCCTTTTCTACAGACAGTAATAAAATGCTTTTACTGTAAGAAGTGTGTCCAGTTTAATTTTCCCTACAGCAGAGCCGTAGAAATGAACAGCATTAACCTTTGCGTAAAGGAGAGATTGGAGATGTCCTCCTTCAGCTGCCGTAAATGGGTTGCTTAGTGACGACTCAAACAAAGCCTACCGAGAGAAGCTCTTGAGTGGCCTCGGTTGTTTTCTGTTTAAGTGTTTGCTGTGTCGATATTTTTTTGTTTAGCTGTACGAAATGGATAACGAATTAGACGAAGAGACACTACAAGAACTGTATGCATGGATAGATAAAATACCTCTTTCCAGACCAAAAAGGAATATCACTAGAGACTTCAGCGATGGAGGTAGCCAATTATCGTGATAAAAACTTTTACTGTCAATAGTCAATGTCAACATGTAACGTAGATAGATAGGCTACCATCTAGGTATGATGCATGAAAGTAAATAAGGCAAGGCCATTTTTTTCTCGAAACCGATGTAGCCTAGGCCTATATGTTTTGGGAAGGGGGGGCTTACTAGTCACTTTGGCACTGAAATGTTATGCACACCTGTCCCTTGCCATAACAGGTTATGTTTAACATCACACAAGATAGTGACGTGAAATTGTAATAGCAAATTTGAACACAAGCCTGATTAATGGCGCATTGATGTTTTCTTTCCAGTGATGGCTGCGGAGGTTGTGAAACACTTTTTCCCCAAACTGGTGGAGCTACACAACTACTCTCCGGCCAGCTCCACGCAACAGAAGCTGTGCAACTGGAACACGCTAAACAGGCAAGACTGACCGATAGTCCTTAGTGCAGACAGTAAGAAAACAATTCAGTGCTAATCTTGCCCCTCCACCCCACGCCTGTGTCCCCAGGGACCAGCGGGAATGTGACACATGGTCTTCTTGTTTCAATAACACAGGGACGTGAGAACGCGGAGACAGACAGGCTTAGTGCGAAGCCTGTGGTTTAGGATTCTAATCTCACATTTCAGGAATAACAAATATTTATTACCGTAAATAATTGGTTTGGGGCGAGAGGAAACTTGGTTAAGATGAACATTCTCCTGAACTAACAGATCAAATAATTATCTCCCTATTATTGTAAGTAACTTGATCTTGTTGTCACAAGTAGTCTCAGAAATTACATTAGTGTGAAGCCTGTAATGACACTAAATGAGTCATTAAGTGGTAATTTACTGTAAGAATGAGCTAGATGAGCTGAGGCCACAGTGTGTTGTGGGTGTTGTTACAGAAAGGTGTTTCCTAAGCTGAGCTTCAATGTCCCTGAGGATGTGGTGAAGAAGATTGTGATGAGCACAGCTGGCTTCATCGAGCCTGTCCTCTGCACACTCCGAGAGAGGATAGAGAGCAAGAGAATGAGCAGAGGGGGCGACAACATGCAGGTGTGTATGTTTGTGTGTGTGTGTGTGTGTACGCTTGTGTGTGCTTGTGTGTGTGTTTGTGTTTGTGTTTGTGTGTGTGCGTGTTGCTATTAAGGCTTTTCTTTAGTTGTTAATTTCCATGAAGGAGATGTGTGTTGCACCAAATTGCAAACTGCAGATATTGGTGATATGAACAATTGCATCAGCTATATTGCTAAATCTGTCATAGTTTGTGTCAAAACACAACTGGTACTGTTGCACCAGTTCTCTTTTTGCTAAAGAATGAATTTGTTCGTAGCACAGAAAAAAATAATTTTGGCACAAATAGCTGTGAACGGTCAGTATCAGAAAATGGGAAAAAACAAAGATATCAAACATGCGTTGCTGGATGCCTGGGAATACATCTCTTCAAATATAATTTCTTGGATGAGACGATAGCTCATATCACTGTACATTTATGTACTGATCTGTGACATGTAGGCTTTTTATTTGTAATATTATTTTATTTATCTATCTACCTATCTCTCTCTCTCTCTCTCAATATATATATATATATCTTCTCCCTGTTGGAAATCAATAAAATGTTGATCACAAAAAAAAAAAAAACGTGTTGCTGGCAAGGTCATAAACATCAAATAACTGATAAAAAGTTATACTCAGTTATAACTAACTCCCCATTGCTTCTCTTCTTCCTTCTCTTAGCAAGTGGAATACTACAGAGTCTCCACTGACAGACCCCACAAAGGTACAGTGCCAGATCTGTGTGTGAGCACTCTGGTTTAGCTGAAAGAGCATAACTGAGAGATCTCAATTCTTGTGTGTCATTGTGGTGTGTGTGTGTCAGAGTGTGCAGCCTGCCTCCACAGGGGGATTTCCTGGGGTTAAAAGCGTCACCATAATGAATAAATGAGATGAGATTGTCCCAAACTGAACTGCCACCACACACACACACACACACATACACACACACACAACACACACACAGCACCAGACTCGGGTCGGATTATGCTGTTATTCATGTTCCAGATCCTGCTGACGCTTAATTGCAGATAACAGGGTCTTAGCGAGGGGTTACTCTGTGTGTGTGTGTGAAAAAGGATGCTTACTCACTGCACATGTGTGTTGTGGTGTACTGCTTCTCTGGACGGGTGGTTGTGATGTTTGTCAATGGGGGTGGGGGGCGTTTTAGTGAGTGTACAGTGTGGAATGGAGTGTGTTTTTTGTGTGTGTGTTTCTGTGTATATTTCTCTTTGGAAGTGTGTTACAGGGAGCATATTTCTCACCCCTCATGCACATGCTGTGGTGGTGAAGTGTATTAGGGTTTGTGTATTGTTGTAGTGCATGTGATATGGTGTTGGAGTTTAGCCCATGTGGAAATAACTGGCACTGTGGTATGAATATCAGTTTGTTGCTCATGTACCGTAGGAGCATGTGTGTTAATTTCATTGGTGCATTTGTAGTTAGTGTATGGCTCTGAATGTGTGTGTGGTTTTTGTGGTGTTAAGGAGTGTGTGTTTTGTGCTGATGTGTGTGTGTGCGTGCATTGTGGTGAGCAGACTGCTCCCCTGGCGTTTCTAGAGTGCTGGCTCAGAAGGGGTTCTTCCCTGTGTCTGGGAAGACAGCAGCTGGCTCGGCTGAGGTAATCTGAAGGTCACCTGAAGGTCACCTAGCTGTTGCAGGGCTGCTGAGAACACAGCAGATGTGCTGACTCAGAAACACACAGAAACACCACCACCATCACCATCACCATTACCATCTGCACTATCACTGCAGAGTCCAGGGAATGGCAGAAGAGATGTTTTGAACAACAGTATACCCACCACCAGGACAACAACATTCCCACCACCAGGACAGTATTACCACAACCAGGACAACAACATTCCCACCACCAGGACAGTATTACCACAACCAGGACAACAACATTCCCACCACCAGGACAGTATTACCACAACCAGGACAACAACATTCCCACCACCAGGACAGTATTACCACAACCAGGACAACAACATTCCCACCACCAGGACAGTATTACCACAACCAGGACAACATTCCCACCACCAGGACAGTATTACCACAACCAGGACAACATTCCCACCACCAGGACAACAACATTCCCAACAACATAGTGCCACTGATCACAGCTATCACTGTCCCTGTATCTGATCACAGCTTCAGTAGCAGAAACTGTTAGGACAGGACTGCCTCGGTTAGTCAGAGCCATACCACAGCAAGGACACCACGTGGGATTGGGGTGTGTGTGTGTTTGTGTGTGTGTGTTTTCTTGCTTCTGTCGTGTCATTGAGATAAGAGGTGCTTTCAGATGTGTGATTCTGAAAGACTCAGGTACTGACCTTTAGATTGGACAGCCAAGTCTGTGTGTGTGTGTGTGTGTGTGTGTGTGTGTGTGTGTGTGAGTCATTGAGAGTCATGAAGTGTGTTGAATATGCTGTTGAATGTGTTTAGTGTGTTTTCGAGTGTGTTATTGTTAAGTATGTTGTTAAGTGAATTGTTTTCTCTGGCATCTGTGCTGTTGTATCAGGGAGTACTAATATGCACACACACACACATGCACACTCATACAAAGTAGGAAAACAAAGTGTTTCTGGTAACAGGCCTCCTCTTTGTCTTGTCTTCCCTACTTCCACTGCACTCATTCTGACCTCATTCCTCTCTGTTCCTCCATGAGCATCCCACCCCTGCCACAACTTACTGGATCTCTCTCTGTCTGTCTCTCTCTCTCCCTCCCTCCCTCTCTCTCTTTCTTTCTCTCCCTCCATCTCTCTCCCTGCCCCCCTTTACATCCTACCCCCGCTAAGAATTACTGGAGCTCTCTGTGTCAGATTCAGATTCAGATTCAAAGCAGTTAACAAACAGAATAATGGAGTTTGTTGCAATTTGTCAAAAAGGAAAATAATGATAATAGTGTGTGTGTGTGTGTGTGTGTGTGTGTGTGTTGGCCAGTGTGCATAGCCATTTACCGTCCCTCAGGCTATGGCATGTTGTTAAATATTGAGCGGGAAGATTTGCCTTGTCTCCTTCACCTAGGAATTGTTTTTTTTTATTTTGATGTCACTAAGTTCATGAAATCATTTCTGAGGTAAAGTTATTAAAGTAAATGCTTCTTGTTTGAGAGAAAGCTGTACACTGTAACATAAAGTGCATCTCTGTCTCTACCTCATCTGTCAAACAGTGACCACGTATTTTCTGTGCTTTTGGCTGCCATTTCCCCATACATCTACACCACACACATACAAGCTTACACACTCACTTCTTCCCACAGACCTGAGAGGGTTTCCCATCTGAAACACCCTGTCTCTCTACATCCAACCCTGCTGAGGGA
>JAIFZK010000012.1:15290000-15297500 GCA_027481765.1 Tenualosa thibaudeaui | reverse complement strand
CTAAAGTGAATGACAAAAATACTTATTAGACCTGTCATGACTTTGTTCCTGGTAGTTTCTCCACTCTGTTCTCTGTACTGAGGACATTACATGCTTTACTGAGCTTCCACAGTGTTGAAACTGGTCTTCCGTTCCAGTCAGCGTTCCTGACGTGACCTTTATCACTCTACGTTTCCACCAACCTATACACTTTTACACTCTAAATTCAGCTGTTCTCAAATTAGCCTGAGTAGGAAGTTAGATCGATTATAGTCAGGCCTTATGTGGGCACATAGGTTACACATACAGCAGAGTGATGTCATGTTTTGGGTTGTGATGACATATTGTGATGGAGGCCCTTTCTTGTCTACGTAGCCCCAAAAGCTGAAGCTGTTCTATGCTGCATAAGCCGTTTTGATTTGGTTCCTGGCTTTTTGGTGGAACAGGCTGCAGTGGGCTCGTCTCCAGGCGGGCCTTCAGAACAAATTTCTAATTTGCTAACAACGCTTCTGTGTTTACCAAAGCTACTTTTCTGCTGCTTCTGAGGTGCTCAGTGCTGCCCCCTATCTCCTTCCAGATCCTGCAGATTAAGGTGAACCGTCTGGAGCACCTGGTCCAGCTGAAGGACCTGCGCATCGAGGACCTCACACGACACCTGGAGCGCTACAGGACTCGTGCCAAACACAGCTGAGAGCCAGGGAGCATGCTCACAACCAACCCCCTCACCCTCACCCCTCACCCTCCATCTGAACATGCACAAAACCTCCTCCCATCTAGGCATTCTCAAAACCCCCTTCGCATCTGATCATGCTTAGAACTATCTGAGCATGCTCAAAACCTTATTCCCATCTGAGTATGCTCAAAACCCCCTTCCCATGTGATCATGCTCAGAACCACCCCCATCTGAGCATGCTCAAAATCGCCTCTCATCTGTGCATGCTCAGACTCCTCCCCCAGCCCAGCATCAGGACCAATCAGGGATTGCCATCAGCACAGACACTGAACCATGTTCCCCTCAGTATCTGAAAACTCGTAGTAAAAATTCGTCTCTAATAAATAAGAGGCAATTTATTTAGTTTTGTTTATTTTTTCTCTTTGATTTCATGATTTTGTGCCACTCACTCATGGCTCTTAGCTATAATAAATGCTTTATAAACTGTATGTGTGTGCCACAGAAAGTGTTAACTCCATGTGTTTTCATGTTGTCAGTGGTGGCCGCTATGTCCCACTCTTTGTGCCTGATCTCTCTGTGTAGATGCTGTCTGCAGTAATTGTACAAATTTGCCACCCTGTAGCACTTTCAGACTCTCTCTTTGAGTTTTTATTTCTATTGACTGTGTCATCCTCTGGGAGCTGGAAGGTTAATCACTCACATCTAAGAGATTCACACAAAGTTGTTGCACTGTGTGTGTGTGAGTGTGTGTGTGTGTGAGTGAGCTTCTGTGTGTGATTCGAGATATTGCTCTGTGTGTATATGTGATGTATGTTTGTGTGTGTAAGTGTGTGTGTGCGTGTGAATGGTGAGTGTGTATGTGTGTGTGTGTGAGTGGTGAGTGTGTATGTGTGAGAGTGTGTGTGTGTGAGAGTGGTGGGTGTGTATGTGTGAGAGTGTGTTTGTGTGTGTGTGTGTGTTTGTAGCTCAGTGAATCAGGGCGCCGGCCTGTCTTTATCACACTTGTGAGGTCCAGCTGAATAAAAACAATCATGAATCTGGCACTGTGTGAGTCCTCATCACCACCTCAAACACTGTCATTTAGCTAGAGAAGATGTGTCCACACTTGTTTGTGTGCGTGTGTGTGTGTGCATGTGTGTGAGTGAGTCTGTGTGTGTGTGTGTGTGTGTGTGGGGGTGAGTCTGTGTGTGTGTGTGTGCATGTGTGTGGGTGAGTCTGTGTGTGTGTGTGCATGTGTGTGGGTGAGTCTGTGTGTGTGCGTGTGTGTGCATGTGTGTGGGTGAGTCTGTGTGTGCGTGTGCATGTGCGCGTGTGAGTGTGTGTGTGTACGTGTGCACGACATGGAGACATGCCTGAGATGGTGCTCATCATTAAATGGGGTTTTATGATGGAGGCATGGTTGGAACTGTGCTCAACAGGACAATGGATTTTTATGGGTTTGGCAAAAGCAAGACAAGCACACACACTCACTCACATACACATACACACACATACACAGAAGAAGAAGAAAATCCCACAAACCCACCCCAACATTACACCCATAACTGTAATGCTGAATATCAGCATTTCAGACTGATATTCTGAAAGTGTTTTGACCTAATATGGTTCAAAGCTTAAAAATAGCTGGTTTCCTGTGAACTGGAGTGGGTGTATCATTTACCAGTTCCTGTTGCACTGGTTGAAAAAATATGTCTATTTGTGCCCCTTCAGAAGCATCTCATGCATCAGGGACAGGTTAGGAATGTTTGTGCCCCAGACTCAGCTTCTAGCCAGCGCAGAGGTTGCCCTAAGTACACCCTGCTAGGGGGGTGGAGAGAGGGACAGGGAAATTAACCAACTGGGTCCGGCAGAGGTAACAGTAAGCCTTGCATTCAACCAGTAGCCTGTAATCTGTCATCTATCAATCTGTGTGAAACTGCAGGAAAAGGGACATTTAGCCGCTTAAATTATAAAACAGTCAGGGATGTCCCCTCTGTCATCATTGAATCCACCACGGGGGGCCATGTTTTGTGCCCAGGGTCACTTTACTCTGTACTCTGTATGGCCCTGGAGAGAAGAGGTGCTGATGGGTATGCTGAGGCTGAGGGTGTGTGTGTGTGTGAGTGTGAGTGTGAGTGAGCCTCTGTGAGCCTCTCTAGCTACTGGTGGGGCTGCCTGGGAGAGCATCCGGCTGCTGGCAGTGCGCTTGGAAAGAGTTGGTGTGTGTGTGTGTGTGTGTGTGTGTGTGTGTGTGTGATGGCACTGCTGCATCTGATGGTGTGTTTGAGTTTCTCAGAGCAGTCTAATGGTGCTGCTTCTGTGTGTGTGTGTGTGTCTCTCAGCGGAGTCTGGTCACCAGAAGGACTCTCTCTTGTCTCACCACAGAGCAGACGATTTGACCACGTAAAAGAGCTCCCGTCTTTAATAACAACATTTCTAAAAATATTAACCTCAGAACGGCGTGAGCAAATCTCTCTGGTAGGGTGCTGCCTGTGTGTGTGTGTGTGTGTGTGTGTGTGTGTGTGTGTGTGTGTGTGTGTGTGTGTGTGAGGTGGTTCTTCTCTGTTGGCATGGGCTGTTGACGGACTCAGCTGTGGTCAAAGCAGGAGATGAAAGGAGTCACACACACACACACAAACACACACACACTGTGGGATTTATGTAGATTCAGAGTCCCCACACTGAAGTTTTGATGTAGCTATGAAGCTAACTAGATAGCTCCCCCCCCCCCCCCACCACACACACCCCATACACACACACACAAAAGGACACACACACATAAGCATTGGCAACCTTATACAGAGAGAGCTCAGATGAAAGATTGCTAGCATGCTAACCTCTCTCTTTTGCTAGTAATGGTTGGTCATTTGAAGTGTGCAATCCTTTTGCTCATTTTCATGGGGTGTGTCGGCCCAGAACATAGCCTAGATGACTAGCGGCAACAACACTGTTCTGAACATGGCCTTATACCACAACAATACACTTGATGATTTACTGGTGATTCCATAGCTACTTGCCAATAAAAACACACCTCAAAGGAGTGTTTCCCATAAAACACATGCCTGAAAACACACACAACCTTCTACACTGAATCACTCTAAGACTTCAGTGCTTTGGGGAGGGGAGAATCCCTCTGATTTCTGCATAGTGCAGCTGTGTGTGTGTGTGTGCGTATGTGTGTGTCTCAAGTGTCTGCAGGCCATTTATCACCTTTCATGGTCATGGCACAATGATGCTAATGCTACCGCTGATGTAAATCTAGTTCCCTGAATTGAAAGGAAGTATTGACTTCTGAGTAGTGTGTGTGTGTGTGTGTGTGTGTGTGTGTGTGTGTGTGTGTGTGTGTGTGCTCTGAGTAACATTAATTAGCTCACTAACCACATCCTGTGCCACTGAAGGACCCACTGCAGAGTAACAGAGAGGTTTTTAGCCTCTCAAAGGGAGGGAGGGATTTTCCTGCACTGAGCTTGCAACTGCATTTCTCCTACAGCAGAGCACCTCTTTTGGCTTTGATAGACACTCAGCACTCAGGAATGCTCACTACTGACTCTCTCTCTCTCTCTCTCTCTCTCAAACACACACACACCTTCTTAACCTGAGATAATGAAGATAGTATGACTAAAACTCAGGCATGCTCTCTCACACACACACACACACACACATACACACACACACACACACAATCCCCTCCCCCCACTCACACAAGCCCACACACACACACACACACACACACACACACACACACACACACACACACACAATCATGCACACACTCACTCTCACACACCCTACTCCGCTTGACGTGTCCTGCTGGTCTGTGTCTCAGGCTGCTGTTGGCTCTGGCTCCTCTGACTCACGGGCAACTGGACGAAACATTTAGAACAGGCAACAATGACATGGGGGAGAAATAAAGAAAGAAAGAAAAGGCGCTGTGACTCCGGAACTTCCAGATGGAGCAGACAGAAGAGGAAGATCAAGAGAAAGAAAGCAGCACAATCTGGAGCAGTGGCCTGTCTGGGGAGCAGTGATGGATTAGGTGCCTTGTTCAAGCCGTGGATGGACTGATTGGGAATTGAACCAGCAACCCTTTGGTTTCAAGCCTGGTGCTCTGGGGTGTCTTGCCCAAAACCATACTTGCTAACTAGTTGCCCACTGCCAACTATGGTTTTGGCAAACGCACTTCAGATTTCTCATCCCAGACTTCCCCATACCACCCCACACCTACCCTACCCCAGCCCAGCTGACCTTAGATGACCCCGGCCCAGCCCAGTCCACCCAGCCCATCCCAGCTGGGCCCAACTCAGCCCAACCACAAACTTTCAACTCCACAGAGTACAGTCTCATCCGGTTCAGTCCAGCACGAGACCATTAGTGGGGGAACAGGATGCCTGTGAGCTGACGCAAACCCTTACCCACACACACACACACACACACACACACACACACACACAGTTGTTGGAAGTCTGAGTGGTCCGGTCAAGCTTCAGAAGTGGGTGAGACATCCACGTATGCACACGCACAGACACACACATGCAGTTATACACACACACACACATACTCATACATGCACACACACACACAAATATGCCCCCACCACACCAAGGAAAGTGAGTGATGTCTCTTACAGGCCCGAAAAGTTAGCAAGAGCCCTGCTGGTATACCTGTTAGAAGTGTGTGTGTGTGTGTGTGTATGTGCATGTGTGTGTGTCTGTGTATGTGCGTGCACGTGTGTGTATGTGAGTGAGTGTGTGTGTATGTGCATGTGTGTGTGTATGTAGCAGTGTCATGGGGATGTGAAAAGCACTAGACTTAAACATCTTATCTGGGGTAGGGGAAGAGTGATGAAGTGAGTATGTGTGTGTTTGGTATGTGTGTGTGTGTGTGTGTGTGTTGTGTATAAGTGGGTGAGTGTGTGTCTGTGGTGTATTGCTGGTCATCATAATAACCAAATCAGACCTCTGGAAGGGTGACCTTTGACCTTTGCATTCCAAACATCAGATAGTGAAGTAGCTGTGCAGGTCTATGGAAAGTGTTATAGAGCATTATAGAGTAATATAAAGCAGTATTATAAAGTGTTACAAAGAAATATAAAGCAGTGTTATAAAGCATTATGGTGCAGTAGTTTTATTGGGGAGGTATTTTAAGGAACACTGAGCAGAACTAAAATGGTTAAGGTGACACAGACACTAGAACCCACTCACAGTATATGTATAAAGTCTAGAAACAAATGTGTGTGTGTGTCTTGTGCAGGCCTCTCAATATAAAATATGTGAAGTGGTAAAGTGTCCAGACTGAAAAAAGATAGTAGATTAGTCGATAGCAGAGTGGGTGTCATTACACTCCCATTTACCCTGGTGTGTGTGTGTGTGTGTGTGTGTGTGTATGTGGATACAGATGTGATGTTTTGTGGTAAACAGACCCGTTTGCCCGTTAGAGAAGTCTGTTAGTGATACACACGAGTCATGAGTCATAGTCGCACTCAGGAAGGAACCCGCACCTGCACAAAGCGCTGATTTAGGATCAGATTCTGCAGAAGGCACAGAGAGAAATGCCTTCAGAGCCGTAGAGTCAACCGCTGGTCTAGGAACATCCTGTTTATCTGAACATGCCTGCTGATGTCATTGCTGGCCTGACTACAGTTGATTTCATTATCTTTGCCAGTGTGTGAGTGTGTTTTGGTAGGAGAGGTTTTGTGTGTGTGTGTGTGTGTATTGATGTGTGACTGTAGGTAACTGTAACGTATCACTGTATAGTAAGTTAGCCGTCATAGAAGGCATCAAGACTTCGGCTAAAAACTTTGTGTAAGATCACCTAGATAGTTAGCTAAATAGAATGCAGTCTTTTTGTTTATTGAATTTTTCAGGCATCGTTGCCAAGATACCAACAGCTGACTACATAATTGGATAGAATGTTGGAAGCTGAAGGCAGCACGAGGGATACATATGTGCTTCCTTCAAAATCAGGCAAAACAAAGGTACCTTCAAAGACATTTTTTTTGCATTTATCTGATTCGGACATGCCTTGATGCCTTGTTGCCACCAAACGTCCCCTTGGAAGGCAGCATTTTTTTCATTTCAGACCCAGCTTCTGTGTTGTGCTGTGGGGTGGGAGTATGAGACCTATCCTAGTTTAATGTGCTGCTCTGTGTGAGGAGGGGAAGGCTTGTTCACTGCCCCTAATGGGTGCCCTCAGACATCAGTAGTTTGTTGGGCTTTGCTGGATGAAGCTGTTGCAGCTTGACATGTTCAAAAGTCGTTAGTGAAACCCCAATGTCCCCAATAAGCCCTGCACTGTTAAAGATTTAGTGGCCATGAGACTGATTTCATGATTAGGTGATTCATGCCTGTCAAAGCAATAGTCCGGAGTCCTGTTGTTCAAGTTTGCCGAGTACTCTCGGTATGAGAATGAGAAAATTTGGTGCAGCATAGATTGAATAGCCAAACAGCAGCTAAAGGTAACTGATGAGGACAAGGAATCTTCATTTCAGTTTGGTTTTCCTGTCCTCCATTAACGTTAGTTAGCTGCCGGTTTGCAAGTTCGATCTGTGTTGAACCAAATTTACTCACTCTTTTCCCAACCCACAGCACGTAGCAACCCTTGGGGCTTTCCCTTTAGGTCTATGAGGGCTCAGGGGGATATTAGATGTTATGATTAGATATTAGAATTCAGACATGCTTTTTAGAGGGTTCATTTCTGGGGGGTTGCGGGGGAGCCACAGCCCTCTCTGGGCCCGTCCAGCTCTCCGCAGTGTGTGGGGGGGCATCCATTCCTCCACAGGGGACCTGGCTCAGGGCCAGATGGAGACAAGGCCAAACTCCAGGCCAACAGCCAAACAAAGTGCCTCTGAGACACACATCACTGACTCCACT
>JAIFZK010000012.1:15140000-15285000 GCA_027481765.1 Tenualosa thibaudeaui | reverse complement strand
GAGGGCAGAGTGTCAGGCCCAGGAGAAGAGTGCAATCTCTTAGAGGAGCTGGGGAACCACATGTAATCAGGAGGGGAGAGGAGAGGAGAGGAGAGGAGAGGAGAGGAGAGGAGAGGAGGGGGGGGGGGAGGAGAGGAGAGGAGAGGAGAGGAGGGGAGGCGAGGGGAGAGGAGAGGAGAGGAGAGGAGAGGAGAGAAGAGGAGAGGAGAGGAGAGGAGAGGTCGATCTGAGCCCAGGAGAAGAATTCTGTCTCTTAGAGGTGATGGGGAACCACATCTACAGTGAAGAGGAGAGGTCTGTCCGAGAGGCCCAGTAGAAAAATGCATTTTCTTGGAGGAGCAGAATCTCCTGAGGGGAGAGGTCTATGTTAGTCAGGCCCAGGAGAAGAATGCTATCTCTCAGAACAGATGAGGAACCACATCTGGTGAGGAGAGGAGGGGTCTCCCTGAGTCAGGGATGGTAGAAGAATGTTAAGCTACTGCTATCTCTTGGAGGAGATTAGGACAAGAGGAGAGGGCTAAATGTGCAAGGATTGGGAGAAAAATGCAATCTCTCAGAGGAGAATACAAGGTGCGGCATCTCCTGTGACAAAGAGAGGAGAGGAGGCGCTGAGAGGAGAGGAGAGTTTTAGATGTGGAGGAGCTAGGAGAGGAATACTCACACACAAACACACACACACACAAATACACACACACACACACAGTGGAGGACCATCAGCCTCACAGGAAGCACATGTTGATGGGGGTTTTGAAGGCAGTGTATACACACACACACACAAAGACACACACACATACAAAAGGAAGATCCTTCTACTGCACTGGGTGGGCCAGTGTTTCATTTGTTAAGGTAAACACTTACTCATGCTCAAACTCTCCAACCACAGTTCAACAAAAGGACCATTAAAAAGTCAAACTGGTGATGTGGTGTGTGTGTGTGGGGGGGGGGGTGAAGAAGGCAGACAGAGTAAGTTAAGAAAAACACAAGGGGGAGAGAAAGAAAGAGAGGGAGAGAGAACACTGAGGAGACAAAAAGTGTGTGTGTGTGTGAGTAAGTGTGTGTGTGTGTGTGTGAGTGCAGTGAGAAAGATAGAGAGAAGGAGGAATCAAAGAGGGTGTGGAAAAGAAAAGATGACAGAGACATGTAAACAGAGAGAGAGAGAAAGAGAGAGACAGAAAGAGAGAGAAAGAGAGAGAGAGAGGGGACAAGAGAGGGAGAGAATGAGATGGGGGAATACAAAGAAAAGGAGATGGAACAAGAGATGGAGAGAAAGGGAGAACATCACTGTTAGAAATGTAGGATAGGAGGGGAGGATGGAGAGAGAGAAAGGGGATGAAAGAGAAGGAGAGAAAGCTGGAGATGGAGGATGGAAGACAAAGTTAAAGAGAGAAAGAGAAAGGAGATGAAGGAGGAGTGAAGATGGATGGGAGAGAGAGAGGGAGAGATAAGAGGAGATGGAGGGGTAGAGATGGATGGGAGAGAGAGAGGGAGAGAGAGAAGAGGAGATGGAGGAGTGGAGATGACCTCAGCGCTCCTACACTGCTGCCTCATTGTTCAGCTCTCACCAGACCATAATCTCATCAGCGTTGCCATGGGGACAGACGGGGGTTCTTATGGCAGGGTGGCGTGGTGCGCCGAGGGGAATGCCCAGTTTGAGAGGACACCGGAGGTTACAGGGCCCACACACATGCCCTTTAGAGGAACACACACACACACACACACACACTCACATGGACAGTTGCACACACACGTGTACACACACACATACACTAATATACACATGGACACGCACATACTCACTCACACACACACACACACACACACACACATACATGTAACTGCACAGGATAGGCTGAATAACAGATGCAATTTCAAATACAATTTCACTATTTGTTTTATATGTAGTATATTTGACCCTTGGTGACCCCTGACCCCTTGGATCAGCATGTGTCTGCATGTAAGCCCTACAGTTCTATAAATCCTATTGTCTCTGTGAGCATCTGATTTCAGATCAGTTCCATATAGTCTCATGGGAGCATGTGACTTCATGGTATCTATGGCAACTGTGGCCCATGAGAGTGAGGAGGGCTGGCACAGAGGTCAAAGCTCAATCTGCCGTTTTAACCGGATAGGGGACTTTACTGCTCTGTTGAGACACACACACACACACACACACACAAACACACAGGCACATACAGTACACACACACATATCTTCAAAAGAAAGGGGAGTAAGCACTTTGTGAAGGGTGTCACACAATCAGTCCACACACAGAGTGGCACATACAGTGAAATGCATACATACAAATATGCACATTTCGAGATACAAATCAGACAGGGGTGATAGACAGACAGAGAGAGAAGAGAAAGACAGAAAGAAAGAAAGAAAGAAAGAAAGAAAGAAAGAAAGAAAGAAAGAAAGAAAGAAAGAAAAAAGACAAAAAGTGTGTGTGTGTGTGTGTGTGTGTGTAGAGGAGGCAAGTAATATATGTGTGTGTGAGTGCAGTGAGAAAGAGAGAGAGAGAGGGGACAAAAGAGGGAGAGAATGAGATGGGGGAATACAAAGAAAAGGAGATGGGACAAGAGATGGAGAGAAAGGGAGAACATCACTGTTAGAAATGTAGGATATGAGGAAGAAAAGAAGGAGGCAGAGAAAGAAAGAAAGAAAGAGGCAGAGAAAGAAAGCGAGGGAGGTGTGAAGCTTCAGATACCTGGCAGCCAGCCTGCTGTTCTCGGAAGAGGCATACTGAGTGATGCTTCCTATATGAGGTCCACAGGGAGGTGTTAAACATGCTGTTACACACACACACACACACACACACACACACAGTCTCTCCAGGCAAATGCAATGAAGCAAGTAATGAAGATGTATCACACACACACACACACACACACACACACACAGCGGTACCATGTGAGATGAAGGGTGTGTGTTTCCTGTGGCACTGAGTGCAAGGCAAAGGGAAGGAAGTTTTGCAACATCCAGGAAGGAGCATGTCACACACACTCCCTCTTAGTCTTTCAAACATGCTCACACACACACACACAAAGCCAATGGGACCCAGTCACATATTATCCATGCCTCACGAAGATCTAACAAAGTTTGAGTTCATGTTTGAGTTACATTCACACACACACCCAACCACACCCAGGAATGGCACCATGTGTTTATGCACATGTTGCAGATGGCAGCTAGTTTAGCTGTGAGTGTAGAATGTCGGTAAACCTCCCATTGACATCTAAAGAGCCTGTTAGTCATTTGATTGGTAGTTATCGCAACATGTTAGTTATTTGACTGAGTTATCGCAACATGTTAGTTATTTGACTGAGTTATCGCAACATGTTAGTTATTTGACTGGTAGTTATTGCAACATGTTAGTTATTTGACTGGTAGTTATCACAACATGTTAGTTATTTGACTGGTAGTTATTGCAACATGTTAGTTATTTGACTGGTAGTTATCACAACATGTTAGTTATTTGACTGGTAGTTATTGCAACATGTTAGTTATTTGACTGGTAGTTATCACAACATGAGTCACTTTGGGTGAAGTATGAGGGGCTTTGGTGGCAAAACTGGTAAGACACAGACAAACACACTAACACACTCAAAAAATGAACACACACTGCTGTTTCTGCAAAATTCATGTCTTACCCCCCCACCCCCCCACACACACCCACAGACCTCTGATTTCCAAATAAGCTTTTACACACACACACACAAAACCATTCATTCTTGCTAAATGATGCTCTCTGACACCACAACTTCTCATTTCTGTTTATAGCTAATCTGCTGGAAGAATGTGAGCTAAAGGATGTGTGTCTGTGTGTGTGTGCTGAGCTGAAGGACGTGTGTGTAGAGACTCACACACACACATCCTTCAGCTCAGCACACACACACAGCTTCACACACACATGTGTGTTTAGTTATTTTAAACAATCTCTAAGAACTTTCATTAAACATGATCTGTCTTGTTTTCCAAACCGTGTGTGTGTGTGGATGTGTATGGGGCGTGTACAGTATGTCTGTATGTGTAAGTGTGTGTGTGACCAAACAGCCTCTTCCTCAGATGCACTCTGGGAAAACTCTGAGCTCTGGTCCAGTGTGTCAGAGTGTGTGAGAAAGGGTCTGTGGGGCAGCGCTCTCTCGCTCCCTCACTCAGCAACCCCAGTAGCCAAGAACGGTGGCCCTGCAGGGACAAACCAAACTGGGTGGCCTGCAGCCTGAGGAGGGAGCTTGTGACATAACATGACTGATTCTGAGCATTTTGGATTATTTGTGATTTGTGAGGTTGAGAGGAGGATTTTCTGGAGGAAATGTATGTGTGTATACAAAGAGCTCTTTACCAAAATGCAAGTCCATTTCAATTTCAATTTCATTTAATTTCTAATTTATTTCATATACATTATTAATATATATTTTGTTTGATATTCAGGTAATGTTAGGACAGTTGCAGTTGGATTAATGTCATCTGATTGGCCTCACTCAATTCAAACAACAAAACTGTGATTTTACAATAAAAACACAACATTTCTGAATATTTTTGAAAACGGAGATATAGTGTTTTGGAAAAGAGCTCTTCATACAGTATGTGTGTGTGTGTGTGAGAGAGAGAGGGGAAGGGGGGGGGGCAAGAGCTGGGTTTCCATCCAACTTATTCACATTTCATATTTGTACTAACAAAAATTCATTCATAGTCATTTTCCTGTATGCTCATTCTTTGTGTTCTCTGTGTATGTGTGTGTGTGTGCGTGTATGTGAAGATTGTTCTGTATATGCATCCTGTTAGTGTGTGTGAGTGTGTGTGTGTGTGTGTGTGTGTGTGTGTGCGTGTGAGTGAATATGTGTGTATGTGTTTTTGTGTGTGTGTATGTGTGTGTGTGTGTGTGTGTGTGTGTGTGTGTTATGGAATCATGCCTTGTCTCCTGTTACCCGTTTCCTCCCTCCCCCCATTCTCATTCCTCATCCTTCGTTCTGAGTGACCTCTGATCAGCTGAGTTTGTGTTGGAGTGTGTGTGTTTGTCTGTGTGTGTGTGTGTGTGTGTGTGTGGAGGAGGAGGGGCAGGAGGTTCTACCACAAACTCAGACATTTCCTGCATCTAGCAAACAAATAATACTGAACACTGTCGGGTTCATGTCCAAAGACAACATATAAAACTGGTCAGAGATACACATTGGAACTGAAACAACTGTGTGTGTGTGAGAGAGAGAGGCCAAATAAAACACCACAATAGCATTTCTCTTCCACAGGCAGTCTGATATTTGTATTGATAGGAGAGCTCCTCTTTTTGTCATCATTTAATGTTCCTGTGTGGAGATAATCACACTGGATGACAGTGAGCTATGTGTGTGTGTGTGATCTGGATGACAGTGAGCTGTGTGTGTGTGTGTGTGTGTGTGTGAGCTGGATGACAGTCAGCTGTGTGTATGTGTGTGTGTGTGAGCTGGATGACAGTGAACTGTGTGTGTGTGTGTGTGTGTGTGTGAGCTGGATGACAGTGAGCTCTGTGTGTGTGTGTGTGAGCTGGATGACAGTGAGCTGTGTGTGTGTGTGTGAGCTGGAGGACAGTGAACTGTGTGTGTGTGTGTGTGAGCTGGATGACAGTGAACTGTGTGTGTGTGTGTGTGTGTGTGAGCTGGATGACAGTGAGCTGTGTGTGTGTGTGTGAGCTGGATGACAGTGAGCTGTGTGTGTGAGTGTGAGCTGGATGACAGTGAACTGTGTGTGTGTGTGTGAGCTGGATGACAGTGAGCTGTGATTGGCTATCTAGATAGGATAAGAAAGACAAAAGCAATCTGGTCTCCACTCAACACAACATTTGGACTGGACAAACACCTATAATGCACCAGTAATGCCCTGTCCAGAATGCATTGTTTTCAGTCAGCCGTTTGAGTCTGTAACCAAAGTTGAACAAGACCACACACACACACACACACACACACTCATATACACTAGATGACTGAGATGCCATCAATCCTTAATCCTATTTGTCCCTCTGTGATTCATCTCCTGTGCTGGACGACATGCCTCCTCCTCCTCTGACATCCATCTCTTCGACTGCCGACTCTCCATGGCAACCACACATTAACGGTCCCCTCTGTGGTGGTCATCAGCCCTTGACAGACACGGGTGGGAGTCACGAGTGACCAGGAAAAAGCAGTCACCGAAGACCAGTACATATTCATGGTTGAATATCCACCTGGTGTACGGTGGCTTTACTGAAGCTTGTGCTGTGTTCAGTTGCACCTGTCTGCATTTGTATTTGTAAATAATAAATATCTGTGTGTATGTCAGTAGGTCAACAGGGCATCTCCAAACAGGCATCTGCAGAGGCATGCACTCACCACTAATGATGACTGACTTGACATGTGATTCCACTGTTTGTTTGTTTCTACTCTACAAATAAGAAATTGGGCCAAACCATAACCAGCTCCAGACAATCAACAAGAGGCTTTAATGGCACAGGCCACAAGAGAGGTGCATATTGGATGATTGAGATCAAACATCAACAGAGTGAATCTGAGTCCTGAAGTGACTTTTCACTGATCGAGTGTTGAGGTGTTATGATGTTTTAGTGAGTCCCTCACTTCTGGGGGAACTCTCCCTCATCAACTTCAATATACTAATATAAACACTCGTCTGGGGCACACAATTTGGCCAAAACCATCAGAGAGGGTTATGATCCATAGTCATCCATGTTACATAGTAAAAGACATTATAATGTTGGTTAGCTGAAACTGAAAATGAGGTCAATGGCTATGATAGTGGCTAGATGCAGGTTATCCTTCAAGAACTTGCACAGGTATAAAAACACACACACAAATCACATCTCAGTGGTATCAAAATAGGCTTTATTTTACACTTGTCAAAATGTCTTCAATTTTGCATATAAAGTTTCTTGTAAAATCAGGAGGCGCTGCTCATGTTATGCAGATTGTAAAAAAGAGAGAGAGAGAGAGAGAGAGAGAGAGAGAGAGAGAGAGAGAGAGAGAGAGCGCATTCAAAGAGGCTAAGGAGACTTTCATTTGAACATTGTAGAAACCACCACCACCACAGGCCAGTCCAGCCCTTTCTAAATCCCACAAAAGCAAGCAGCTTCCCCATTAGCAAGGACAATCAAACCCACACCACCCCCCCTACTGTCCATTAAGAAGCTAACAAAGTAGGCTAACCAGATCAGATCGCCTGCTTGGTTTTAATAACATCATTCCGTTCATTGTCATTCATGTATATTACTCAAACTACTGATGAAATCTCCATCCGTTTAACACCAGTGGTTTAGTCATTAGTTAATCAGACACCACTGGCAGGTTGTTGTAAGACTGAAGGCAGAGGGGAGCTGATGGCACAGCTAGCCCTCTGCTTAAGTGTCGCTAGTAGAGGTTAGTACAGTCTGTAATGCTGAGGGGGTTTCACATCTAGACTCAAGACAGACACCTCAGACTGCTGTTGGGCACAGGCAGAGGCAACACTAACCAGAACATGTGCAGATGTTTCCCCCTAGTGGTTGGAAGGAAAATGACAGGTAGAGACTCTGAGGCCAAGAGTGGTTTCTGAGGGGTTTGTCCCTAAAGTAGGAGAGACGTTTCTGAAAGCCCTTAGAGGAATTAGATTAGTCTTGATTACCCCTTTTCCATCCTTTACTTTAATACACACATACACACACACACACACACACAGAACAGCTGGAACACAGCTCAGTGATTCAGCCAAAAGTACACACACACACACACACACAAGAAAACAACACTAATGCAATCAAACTCCCTCCAACACACACCACACTAAACCCCACCACCCACACACACACACTTCACATACAAAACAATTCAAACAGGAACACACACACACAGCTCATTTCCAGCTGCTGAACTAAAAACTAAAAATCCCTTAAGCTTCCTAAACAAACCAGACAACAAGATAGAAGCAAAGCCAAGCCTCAGCCTGAGAGACAAGAGAGATGACCGCTGGTATCTACACACAGAGCGAGGGGGAGGGAGGGGGAGGGAGAGAGGGAGAGACAGAGAGGGAGAGAGAGAGAGACTGCTGAGGGCACAGCGGGTGAGCACAACCCCATTAAAGGCAGAGGCAGTACAGGCATTGCCTCCACAAAGGCTCAGAACTACATTACCCAGAGTTCTCTGCCGCACACGCAGCTAACGTAAACACAGAGCAGGAGACTTTAAAAACAAGTGCATGCTCATCAAAACAAAGAGAAAAACAAACAAAACAATCAAAAACACACATAAAAAAGAGAAGGTCAAAGAGCAATACCAGTGCAGAAAAGCTGAAGTGTTTTGGTTTCCCTTATTAACCATTCACAAAGCTTAAGGTCAGAGGTCATCACAGCCTCTGGCCTACACACCCGGAGAGCTGCACTACAGACTAACACAATAAGCTAACGTAGTACTCAGTCACCCTGCACAGTCCTAGAGCTATGCTACATGCTAATGCAATGAACTAAAGTCGCATTCCATTCAGTTACCCTGTACAGTCCTAGAGCCATGCTACATGCTAACAGCATAAGCTAACTCACTCATGATGTAAATGCACAACCATCAAGGAAAGCACCCCTGTTGAAGAGACAAGTTTGCTTTAGGAGCCGGTCAGATATGGTGACAGACAGGCCCACTGCAGCAGCAACGACCAGTAACTGCGGCTCATGGAATTTAGGTCAGTCTACGGATGCGCAGACAACAAGCTTCCAGAATGTTCTACAGCCTTCCGGCTGTTACTATGACAACTACTGTGTGGGCTGTGCAACATCCAAAGAATAAGACTCAACTTCCCTTAGCGTGTGCAGACTGTGAGTGTGTGTGTTTATTTACAGTCTTAAGACACGTGCATTGGTGACTGTGAGCAGGAGAAAGGGGGGAGAGCAGAGAGGAGAGAGGAAAGGAGAGGAGAGGAGATGCTGACATTCTTTAAGGGGGCTTCCTCCATCACAGCACCCTGCCACTCCAGTTAGTGGACAGTCAGGCTGATTGAACACCTCACCCACACGGGCTCTGTCTCACAACTGCTCTGAAAATAAAAAAAAGGGCTCGATCCATTCCACACACAAACACACACATATATACAAACACACACACACACACACACCAAACTGAAAAAAGTCCAAAGGCATGAGTAGAGTGCTAAGCTGTGCGCAGACTGGAGCTAGAGCAAGATGAGGTCTGAAGCTGTAGTTTAGGCCACCCTGAGGTGCTGCCTGTTTCAGCAGCATCAGAGACCGACCACACACACACACACACACACACACACACACAAACACAAACACACACCTAGCACAAACCAAACTACTCCACCACCCCCGAAAAAAAGCCTGTGTATTCTTCGAGGAGCTTCAAGACATTGATACAGGCAGAAAATCGCACAGTCGTCCCAACTCATCCCTGACCAGGAGACAGGAAGACAAGATAACCAAGACAGATAACCAAGACTGACCAAGACAGTCAGTCAGAGACAGACTGACAATCAACCAGTCAGCGGGGCTTTCAGATCAACCTGGTCATCAGTTCAACAGACACACCACACAAGGCTTCACAGAAAACGTTTGTGAGACATTCGACATTCAAAGTCAACAGTCAGACAGACACACACAGACAGACAGACAGGCTGGAGGGGAGAAAAGTAGACAGAGCAGGTCGTCTCTGAGTCCGGAGTCTCAGCGGACCCTTACTGTCCTTCGGTTTCTGCCCGGGGTCGTGACCCTTTGGGTCTCAGCTTGTCGCCAGCACTCAGGCTCTCCATGAGCTCAGGGCTGTCCTCCTGCACTGCACCTCCACCAGAGGGTGCACTGTTGTCCACAAACATGTTGGGGATGTCATGGCCAAAGTAGATCTTGCTGTTGGAGGCGATGGCCTGGTACTTCACCATCTGCAGGTACTCAGGGGTCAACTTCACCTACAGGGAAGCAGGTCATAACAGAAGCATACGTGAGACAATACAGAGTTGTATACTAGAAAATTCTATATTAGAATATTCGTATTATAGAATATACGAGAAAAGCAAAAAGAAACAAAGAGCTAAATTGCTTTTCAATGGAAGCGTAAATGTTGTGTGTCTGCATTAACTGTATGTTTAGCGTGAAATCTGCTGTGTATACAGCATTGTGTGTGTGTACGCCATGTTTGTATCTGCATTTGTGTGTCTGTAGGGATTTGTGTGTGATAAGGATGCTTGAGTATTGAAAAAATTATAATCATGATTATTTTGATTTATATTTTATTGTTTAACACAATTATTCATTAATTTTGGAAACACCCTGCATATATTTAACTCTAAAAACAGTTCTAAACTGAAAATTTTTAATCACAGAAAAGTCCAGGCCTACTTGCAAAAGTTGTATAGACAATAGACATGTTCCCAATTGTCATTTTTGTGATCATTGGGAGCAATAATTATGATCAATATTCGATTCACTGCACAACCCTAGTATGCCATCTGTTTGTTTTGTGAGTAATGCGCGTGTGTGCACGGGGTGTGTTCTGTGTATGTTCTGTGTTCTAAGTATGTACTTGTGGTGAGTAGTATGTCTTGTGATCTTGTTTGTTTGTGATCTTGTTTGTATGTGTGTGTGTGAGAGAAATATGGAGAGTGTATTGTGTGTTTTCGTGTGTGTGTTTACCTTGTTGGCTTCAGCTGTCTTGGCTGCTGTGTAATACTCAGCATCCGCTTTAGCCTTCTCTCGTGCCAGAAATGCAGCGTCTATCAGATAAAACACACTTTACTTCTGCAATGCACTCACACACACACACACACACTCAACTAAAACACATGACACACATTCAGAGGTGTGTGGAATAATGGCAGCTCATGAGGACATAAGGAATTAATGGACGTGTCAGAGACTAAATAATCCTAATCTCCTAAAGTTTGTAGAGAGTGGATGTTTCACTAGCCTGATGCATCAGCTGCTTTCACATTGTTTCACTTGGTGCAAAGCGTCTAAAACCTAGCAACTGGCATGGATTCCCTTAACGGTGGGCAGACTTCCTGCTTCAACCAATCACCATTGTTTGGTTGTGACATATCTTCTGCACTGGAACGCACCATTTGAATTCAACATTATCGCTTTAAGCCCACCCTCTGTTCGCTGATTGGCTCGTCCCAGCTCAGAGATGGTGCAAACCGAAGCTTCTGCCTGGCTCAGTGGTGGAGCTAAAAGATATTGAGATGAAACACTAACCAGTGCTATGCTGGCTAATGTTTCACCCTCAATCTCGGAGATCTGCAGTCGAGAGTGGCTGTATCTCACACTATATCACAGTCTCTAAATACTCTTCAGCGCAGAGCAGAGTTTGTGGTGACTGGTCACTCACTCAGTCTCAGAGATCAACAGTCCCTAAAGCATGCCTGTGGAAAGTTACTACATCTCACCTTCAATCTCAGAGATCCTCTTCTCGGTCTCCTTCTCCATCACCTTCTGTTGAAACTGGATTTCTGCCACTTGGGCCACCTTTTGTGCCTCTATACACACACACACACACACACACACACACACAGAGACAGACACAGACACACAACAGAGACAGACAGACACACACACACACACACACAGACAGACAGACCACACACTCACACAAACACACTTTTATTAAAAATATGTTCTACACAGATTAATTTTAATAAGCACACATACAACTCTAATTATGCTTCTACTACGAGTGCATGGACACTCAGTACATACATGTGAACTTTCCACACAAAAGACTACATGCTAATAATGGATATGTTATGGACTGAGATATTCGTTTTTGTTCTTCACAAGCTGACAACAGGCCCACAGCAGATATGAATACAGATAACACCCGTCTGTGTGTGTGTGAAACCCAGACTTAATTGTGTGCATGTCTGTGTGCGTGTCTGTGTGTTACAGTAATCTCAAAGGCCAGCCTCAACAATGTCTCTCTCTCAGCATCTTTCACTTCCTCCATTTCTTGTTCCTCCCCGACAGAGAAACAGGCCAGAGCACTGGGGTAAGGGGGAGCAGTCATAGGGGAAATGGGAAAAGTGAAAGGTCACTGTTGAAAGTGAGAGGAACATGTGAAGGGTAATATGTCAGCTGCATTTAAATGTAATTGTAGAATTTAAATTGAACTTCTCTGAGAAAGTGAGGACAGACAGTGGTTGCTGGGGAGTTAAAAGGCGAAAGGTCAGAGGTGAAAAGTGAAACTGACCAATGATGGCTTTCTTTCTCTCCGTCTCAGCCTCCTTCTCTACTACTTTCTGCGTCTGGGCCGTGATGAGCAGACGAGTCTTCTCTGCCTCCCTGTGAAAGAGAAAGAGAGAGAGAGAGTAAGAGTAAGAGAGAGAGAGAGAGATGGAGAGCGAAGGGTGGGGGTTATTAAACTTACGCTGTGTTGTATGGTGGTTGTGCTGTGTTGTGTTTTATGGTGTTGTGCTTTATGGTGGTTGTGTTGTGTTGTATGATGATGTGCTGTGTTGTGTTTCACGGTGTTGTGTTGTGCTGAGCTGTGTTGAGCTGGTGTTGCTTTGGGCAGAAACTCACATGAGCTCATAGTTCCTCCTGATTGCCTCTGGGATCTTTGGCTTGGTGACACGCACAGCCTGGATAACAAACACAGTGGGTTACTGAATCATCGCAGGACAATACATATCACATGTATCTCATTTGTGTGACCTGCCTCTCATTCATGTTTGTGTGCATGTGTGCGTGTGTGTATGCGCATGTGCGTGCTTGTGTGTGTGTAGGCGTTTACATGTCTATGTCACTCACACAGACTTACTGGTAAGACGGACCAATTAATTGTTTGTGGAATTGAAACAGTGTGCGGTGAACTGAACACAGTAGCTAATCATGTGACAGCTATGGTTTCAAAATGTATGCCATTCTCCGTGCAATGTACAGTTTCACAGTAGAGCAGAGGAAGGATCTAGTGCCAGTGTATTTCAAGGTTTCCATGAAATGATCTACAAATAAACAAAGGTACAATGCAAAACCCTGCCGCTAACTAGTTCGTCCCCATGAGACAACAATGCAGTTACCCGTGTTTGAAAGAACTGCACTGCTACATTGCTGCTGCAAATATGATGAATGCATTACAGAGAATGTATGACTGGGAAGGAGAGTGCTGGTCTTGTCCAACTAGACAAGAGTAAGCAGTCTGCTTAGCCACGAAACGGATAGACAAATTGTTCGCAACGCAACTTGACCTTGAAACATTCTTTAGAACGCAGCTGATCTCCTTTCACTTTCAACAAAGTTCCACCGTCATAAGTGAATGATCTCTACGCACGGAATGATATACAAATGTGGGTCTGGAGCAAAAAAACACGTTGCCATTGACAGCAGTCAATACACTTTTGCAGCGGTGATTATCTAGAAATAACTAACCGCCAAATGTCGGGAAGGCCTATTCAAAGTGAAAGGAACCTCCCGCAGCACTCTAGAGAGAGCAATGTAGATCTTGCTATTGAATTAGCAGACAGAGCCATTAATATGCTAGTGATCTCTCAAGGTGTACTCCTCCGTTATCACGGTTTACATGAATTAAGGTTTGATTTTTGCACAAAATAATGTAGGTGATAAAATCCATGTGTTCATATGAGCAATTTCACACTGAAGGGCTTTTCGCTTCATTGCAGCGAAAAATATCAGTGAATATCATTTGATGCGAAATTCCACATGAGGAATCCAGTGTGCACCAACCTTTAACTCTACATTGTGAAGCTTGACCTGAAGAAAATCAAATAGTTATCCAAAAGTGTCGCAAAATAAAAACATAAAACGCAATTTCATATTTTCCCTGAATCGTTCATCCCTATTTATTGGCCACTGCTGTGTGAGTACACAGTACATGTTTATGCATAACTTTTTCAAAGGGTTAGCATCACACAAAGGTTGTGACCCCATGGCCCCTGACCTGAATGGTGAGACCAGGGGCCATGTTATTGAGATCCTTCTGCAAGGCTGTCTTCAGGTTCTCATCAATGATGTCTGAAAAACACGCACACACACCTCTTGAACAATTCCTGTGTATCATGGTATATAATTCAGAGTTTGTGTGTGCAGGAATGTGTCTTAAGGGTGTGTGTTTAAGTAGGGTGATGTGCGTGTGTGTGTGTAATCTGGTTCTCACCGAAGAGCTCAATGTAAACTTCCTGGAGTGTGTGCACACTGCAGAACTGATTGAGTTCATGATGGATCTTGTTAAAGATGAGTGTTTTATCATAGTCAGCAGTGTAGTTCCTTACAATATCCACCACTGCAAAAAACACACACACACACACATCAGGAGAACAGGGCCAGTAAGACATAATACAGGAAAAGAATGTCTCATTTACAGAAAAACTATGAAAAACAGGTATGCAAAACAACAGAGCAGAAACAGATGTCCGTGTGTGTGTGTGTGTGTGTGTGTGTGTGTGTGTGTGTCGGACCATCAGACCATCTTACCTGCAGTCGGCACAAGCATGTTGACAACCTCTATTCGGTCAAAGTAGATCATCACACCCCCACTGCAGAGCACACAGTCATGTACAAATTTTAAAAATGTGTCTGTATGTGTATGTGTGTGTGTGTGTATGTGTGTGTGTCTGATTCAAAATACACAGTCAAAATAGGCACAGCCTTCTTTAATATCACAAACAAAACCGCAATCTCTCTCTCTCACACACACACACACAGAAAAAAGGGGCCTGTTCTCTAGTCAGTGTGTATGTGTGTGTGTGTTTCAGATAGACATGTGATTCAAACAACGAGTGTGTGAGAGGGCAGAAAAGAGGGTACCTGGTTCCACAAGGCACATTCTTAATCTCATCTGTCTGCAGTGTTGTCTGGGAGCAAACGAGCGAGAGAGAGAGAGAGGAACAGAGGGATGGAAAGAGAAAGGGAGAGAGGGAGAAGGGTGGTGGGAGAGAGAGATCGATAGAATGAGAGAGAGTGAAATAGAGAGAGGAAGGGAGAGAAGAACAGAGAGAGAAACGGAGGAAGGGAGGGCCAAACAAAAACAATTGATAAACCTTTACTGTTGATATAGAAACACTGTCAGAAGATTAGATCACAGCGGGACGGCCAATGAATAGTTGATTTATAACCAGCATCATTGGCTATGGAAGGCATTTGTACACTGTGATAGAGATTGCATGCACACACACACACACCTACCTGCACAGATCTGTAAGTAGTGATGAAGGGCAGCATGATATGGTATCCTGGCCCATTGGGAGACGTCAGGAGTGCTCCACCTCTGTGAACCAGCACACACACACACGCACACACACACACACAATCTTTACAAACCACAGATAATCTTAAAAAATAAAAAAATAAATGTTAACTTCCTGTTTGGAAAGGCATGTCTGATGACTGTGCCACCTAGCTTCTGACCTTGTGCCCATTACACCTCCCACCTGTCCCTTAAACATCTCTTACCTGTAGTACACTCCCACCTGTTCCTCAAACACGACCTTTACCTGTAGTACACACTCATCTGTCCCTCAAACACATCCTTTACCTGTAGTACACTCTCACCTGTCCCTCAAACACGTCCTTTACCTGTAGTCCACTCCCACCTGTCCCTCTAACACGTCTCTTACCTGTAGTACACTCTCACCTGTCCCTCAAACACGTCCTTTACCTGTAGTAACACGTCCTTCACCTGTAGCTCTCTTATCTGTAGGAGACCCCACCTGCAGCCAACATACATCTCTTACCTGTAATAGACCCCACCTGTAGCTCTTACCTGTAAAAGACCGCTACCTGTGGCTAATACGCAACTCTTACCTGTACTATACCCCCACCTGTAGTAGACCCCACCTGTAACTTTCTAACCTGTAGTAGACCTCACCTGTAGTGATCACATATCTCTTACCTGTAGTAGAACCCCACCTGTAGCCATCACACATCTCTTACCTGTAGTAGACCCCCACCTGTAGCTCTTTCCTGTAACAGACCCCACCTGTAGCTATCACACATCTCTTACCTGTAATAGACCCCCACGTGTCCCTCTTCTATCCGGTGTATGGACGAGTGCAGGAGGATTGCCATGACTCCAGTCACAGCCGCAACCACTGCTCCCACATGAGCCATAGTCATTCTCACCTGAACGGGCACACACACACCTGCACAGAACACACACACACCTGAGTGTGCGCACACATACACCTGCACAGAACAGTCACAGCTGCAGGTTACACACAAAACACTCATACTCCTTTTACCTCTTCTAGTTCAGTATACAGCACTCTCTATAACACCTAGTATGTGGGTAAGGCAATTTGGGCATATAGATAAAGCGCTACAAAACAAATGCTGTATCCTAGGCCTAGTAGGTCACATAGCATGCTAACGTTAGACAGACACCTCATAGAGCTAAGCGCTGGGTTAACGACTGCACTACCTGAAAATAGGCGTGTCTGTGTTTCCTGAGACCAGCATTCCAGGAAGGCACGGAAATTTCGATAAACGGCTGGACAAGGCAGTGTCTACAGATAGTTGATAGATAACTAACCGCTCGACTGAGGAAGGACAACATTACATGCACGCCGAGCTCGGATATGGGGTCTGTCATTTGCAATGAGTAACGTTAGCGTCAGTTGCCTTAAGTTAACTTGGAATCAGCATGACAAATCTATAACGCTGCCGGAAAAACAGAAACCTCTCGCCGTAAGGCCTACCTAATAAGCAATTGTCTCACACGTCACGTCACTCACTCAACCACCTGCTCCATAGTATATTGATGATAACGTTATCATGCTAACGTTAATATGGCTAACTGACAGTTGGTTAAGCAATACTTTTTCCTAACAGACAGCATGATACGAAAACGTTCCTGTTTAGCTGTTCGCAGTGTGCACTGTTAGGAAACACGGCTAATAAAATATTAACTCACTTAGAATGGGGTAACAGATGTGGTGGCTGTAGCCACTGAATTATGTTGAATTATTATAACTAGCTAACACAGCTATGATGGCAGCGTTTCGATAGCTAGCGTCAACGTTATCAACTAAAGTTAGCTTTATGTCAACGCAAGCGGGATAAACGCCACAAACGTTTAAATAATGAAAACGTTATCCCAAACACTAGAGCAAGCACTTAACTTCTCGTGGATCAAAACTTCAACACTAGCGAAATTAGAAATATCGTTGACCAGAATGGGCATCCTTAGCTCTGAGGCGGGTTCTCTTGCGTTATTTTTAAATTCCGTCCACTTCCATTTATATTTCTGCAGTTTGTGATTGCGTTAGGCATGCAAAAGATCAACATACATTTAGCCAAGTCTGATATTTGTTCTTACCTGTCAATCAATCAAAGACAACTTGTCTTTTTCATTTTACATACATTCCTCTTTCAACACTCTCTCAGTACATTTCACCACTCCTGCATCAGCAATTCGTGGCTTTCCTCGCTTTGCCTATCTACTGCGCCTGCGTCCCCCAGCAAGATGACAGAGGTCCCGTAGCTCTTGGCTTCCATCTATCTCTGTGGCAGATACATTACAGCACTCACTGAGAGCTGGTTTTCAAATGCGAAATGCTGTCAAATGCATAAAAATGCCTGAATTTATGGACTGACAATCGGTGATAAAAAAAATTATATATATATAATCTGCCCTGCCTGTAGTACATCCACTAATCTCGTTTTATTATGTGTGCCCAATATTCTATATTTATGTGCTTTAGTCATATGCGAGAAAGAAAGCACCAGCCCTGCATGAAACAAGATATCAACATGAGAGGAAACCAGCCTGGCTGTTTTGAAAAAGGCTGTTTTAATTTTCACCTCAACAGTCATTTTCAGTCTCTCTCTCTCTCTGACTCACTTCTGCACTCTCACCCTCTGAACGTTTGAAATAAATATGTGATTCTGCACTGTGTATATCATGTGGTCTCTCTCAGCACAGTCAGTCAAGTGAGTCTAATTGCAATCTAGTAAACATCACATACAGAGACCCCTTTCTGAGGACACACACACACACACACACACACACACATACAAAGCGACTTCGGCTGACCAACGAGATGTATTTACCAACTGTGGGTAGGCCTATATATAACCTAATGTTATACAAAATGCAGATAAGGAAACTGATTAAGAAGGGGCTAAATTGGGCCGGGGCTGCCCTGGACTCCCCGGCACACAAGCTGGTGAAAGGTGAAAGCCAGGGACAATCACTGGTGCAAAGTAAAAGTCGGGACGGTTAAACACGTATTCTCGTCATTGATTATTAAAAATACAACATGATTTCGTCATTGGTTCAGGCTGTAATGAATATAGGCGATGTGAGACGACTTGCGGGCCGTCTTTTTTCCTGGGTTTAAAAGTTTAACATTGTCTGCTTCATTTGCTTCTTGCTGTGTTTCAATCCTAGGCAACTAGATTAGGAAACAAATGTTACAACAACTAACGAACTTATATTCAAATGTCAAGCAGGCCAGCAGAACAGAACTGAAATATCCAAGGAGGAGCTGAGGAGCTGCATAATTTCCCTCATCCGATGGCACAGTCTGGATATGCGAAATTTGACAGAAACGTTAAATTAGTAATATTGTTTACATTCTGCAAAACTTCAGTTTCTAGACAACTATATGACAAAATAGTACGACGGGGTAAAACATATTTTTGCCGTGACGAGATTAAATGTCGAGAATAAAGTCATGTCGACTGTAATATCGACTTTAAAGTCTTAGTTGGGTCATAAAGGCAGACACATATGGACGCGCAAGTATAAACAAGCCTTATAGACTACAAAAGTCGTGGACATCTGCTGATTTAATAATCAGAGCATATTCTACATCCGAGGAAGACAGGACAAAAGCATGCGTTGCATGAGAGCGTGTGAGATCTGTAAATTGTAGGCCTACCCCAGATAGCAAATATTTTTGCTGTTTGGCATACATTTTTTTGGATTTATTTTGGCACAACATTAAGGCTTTGGCCATATTTTGGCATGGTTATGGTTTACTAAAAAATACTAAAAGGCGCCAGTGATACAGCTGAGTTATGGCATATGTCAGGTTTGCCAAAATGGCTGAGTTGTTTTGTTACATGTAACAAAATTACGCTGTTAAATTACAAAATAAAAGGAACAGTAATCAGTTACATTACTTTGAAAAAAAATGTGTAATTAAATTACATTTAGGCTTACTTTCAGGAAATATTCAGGATTACAATTCTGGTTTTATCTGAATATCCTCTGCATAAACATTGGCTATATTTTAATAATAGCCGTTTCGTTTTGCTGCTTTTTCCATGTACAGTATCCTCCATTTACTGCTGAGAGTCTGATACTATTCTGATATGTCTAATTGTTTCTCCCATCCTTTTTGAATTGGCTTCCACAACCCGGAGAGGAGAGGGGGCTAAAACTGTACTGTACTGGTATCTGTTATCTTACAGTTGTCTCATTCTTCTGTGAGTGATCTATGGCTGTGTGAATGTATGATATTGTGTATAAGCTACTGTACACCTTAATTGCCTTCAGGATAAATAAAGTATCTATCAAACAATCCTATTATGATACCACATTTGTCATTTGCAAGCACTGACTTATTTCACAAATGCTGTGTTTTTGTTGAAGAAGTAGCCTGAAGAGTCAAATTATTATTATACTTTTTAGCCTTTACAACTAGGAAAAACCTCCACACTTGCCAGCTTTGTTTCATTTGGTAGCCTATAATTTTGTTTTTTTTTCTTCACATTAATACCCAAAGGTGCTGGTGCCAGTGGTAGCCGGTAATTCATTGTTTATCTTAGTCCATATTGTATCCTACAATACAAATGTGAATGTTTATGAGAAATGAACTCAGCCATTTTTGTAATCAAAGTCAGAAAAAGTAGTTTTTATTAAAACTAAAAATCACAAACTTGGATGCATATGACACATTTTTTAGAACAACACTCCCCTCCTTCTCCTTTCTGTAGATCCACTGCCAATCATATTGTTAAACATATATAGATTACATTAGATTCAACTTCATTACACATGTATAAATACAGTAAATGTAACAAAATGTGGCATATAGGGAGAATATTGCAATGTCTGAGAAAAAGTGTGTATTTCTGACATTATAAAGTTTAAAATTTCAGAAGGAAAAAGGCAGACATGGTAGACATTCAGATAGCCTATACAATATTTAGAAACCTACAAAGACCACAAAAGACACTGAAAAATATATATTTTTACAAAATTAAAGAAATACTTTATACAAATTAGCCAAAATAACGTCCTGTTGGCCTGTTTCGTGTTCCGTACATGTAGTTGTACACCTAGACTTGTGTGTCTCGTAAATACATATAGTTTATGAATGGAGCTGAATTCGCTACTACACCGGGACAGCGATTGAGCCACGGTTCAGTGGCTGACTGCCGCGCGGTACAGTGGTTGGGTGTCCTGAGACAGTGGAAGCAGTCCAGTAGAGTCGCGAGACAGTTGTTGGGTGTCCCAAGACAGTAGCTGAGTGCCGCGAGACAGTTGTTGGGTGTCCCAAGACAGTAGCTGAGTGCCGCGAGACAGTGGCTGGGTGTCCCGAGAAACTGGCAGCAGTCCAGTAGAGTTTTTGCTCCCACCCCTACTGCCGGAGAGAGCTTCCCCACATAATCGATCCCAATTTAACCCCTGGATGAAGATTTAGGAGTATAAAAAAGCACAAGGGGCAACAAATATAGGAAACTAAGCCCAGCACCAAGTGTATTTTCTCCATAAAGGCCACGCCTCTGTGTGGGGTGTGATGAAGGTGCTGTCAGGGCAGGGCATCCAGCAGGCAGCGAGCTGAGGAGGACCCACACTACCCAAGACTTCAAAAACAGAGCTCAGTAGGGTACCAGCACTGCATGGCACTTCCACTTGATCTTCAGCCTGCATAGACGCATTCAGTTGTGCAGTTGCGTTAGTCCAAGAAAGCTCAGGTCAAATAGCTCTGTACGACACCTTCATGGCATTCTGGAGTGAGGAAAGCAAGAAAGCAAGAAAACAAGAAGAGCATTGTCTGGCAAGTGGCAGCATATGTTTTAAAAAGTAACGTTAGGCATCTTGTGTGTGTGTGCGTGCGTGCGTGCGTGTGTGTGTCGGGGTGTATTATACAGTACTAAACTAGAGATTTAGACGCACCCTTGCGGGAGCAAATAATTTAAACATTTTTTATACATTTATACAAACAATTTTTACATTTTTCTGGCTTGTCAGGTTAATAACTTATAACAGTAATGTGACTATTTAAATTATGACTGCCCAGCTTGTAATGCAATGACTATGAGAGTTATGTTATGTTGGGCATACGTTAGCTTCCTGGTAATAAAACCAGACCCTCGTTCTTCACTTTCGTTTATTAAGCGGACGTAGGAAGATTAGATCGAAAAGATGGCAGCAGAACATTTCCATAGTTTGACGATTTATTTTCAAACAGAAAGGAAAAGAGTGTTTTTAACAAAATAGTTCATGCTAAATGTTTCTTTTTTCTCTAAACGAGAACACAAGTAGGTGGTGAGGCAAAAAAATTAGCCTGCATTAGCCTGAATAAAAAGCATTTTTGCACAGGGAGCAGCGTATGAGAACTGTCTTAAACAGGCGATTTGATTCCATGGCTGAGGTGGGGTAAACGTAGGCTAAACATGATGCGCACTTGGATGATCGTTGCTTTTCAGAGACGGGGAGGCAGGACTGACGGACATCTGACGAAGTTATGGTAAACGTTGAAACCATTTATGGCTATGTAGAAAGTATGGTTGCGATCTCTTAATGCAGATGTGAGGGTGAAAATCAATGTAGCCTAGACTATTCTCTGCTTTGGCTCATGCCAGTTGTGCTCAGTTCAGAGTTTACTACAGAGCAGCTCTCTATTCAAAAAGATCAGCTGACCAGAAGCGGTGAATCTCACTTAGTGACTGAACATACTTTAGAGAGAGTTTATACTGCCAAAAACTAAAAATCAGACCAGGCTTCTAATTGAGTCCAAATCCATAACCAGGCCCATTCTGTAAACGAGACTGGTGTCAGCTAAAAATATAATTTTTTACGGTAAGAATTTTGAACATATGCAAAAACAACAAAGAAAAAAAGAAGAGGAGAAGCAGTGAGTAGATTATTCCTGAGGGTGAAGCTCAAAGGGACTAAATGAGAGAGAATTTGTAGGACCCTGTGATTTCCGTGATATGGAAAACGCAGACGGACTGCTGCTTCTGACTGGTTGATTTCTACTGCACAAGCACAACAGTCTACTGTCATAATTTACATGAAGTTGAGCAGAGCCCAATTTCTGACGCGACGGAGCTACACAGCACCTTCCCAAGATGCTTTGCGAGACAACACGCTCCTTGGAAAAATGTTTCCTCGATCAGGAAGTAATTGCTAATTAATCGTCATAAAACATAGGCTACCCTGGTAGACGCATGAAATCAAGTGCAGTCAGAGTGCTCAGCCTCATTGAGTGACTGCAGTCATCTGCGTGAGAGAAAGCCTGTAGATAGGCTAGAAGTAGCGATAGCCTGTTTAACATCAACATGGATCCCTGCAACCGTGCATGGAAGCAACACTGCAACATTTAAGAATCACTGTGTATACTTTCACTGAAAACCTTTTTGTGAAAAATCATGACATTGAAAACACTACCAGCTTTTCTAATCACAAGCAGGAAAACAAGAGCCAATTCATGATGATTATATATTTATGTCCTTATATATAGATAGGCTAGTTTATATCTGGTATAGTCTGAGAGAAGGCAAGGTGTATGGGTATATGAGTGTGGGAGAGCATGTGGATTAGGCCCTCTGACCCCAGACATCTCACATGTCTAGGTCTCAAGTCAAAGAAGTTTTAGAGTTTAAGCCCAAAATCTGAAACAACAAAAAGAAAGTCATGAAAGTCGAATTCCATTACCATTGATCTGTAATGTTGAAACTATTATCACATCTGATCCTGTACTCATATGTAAAGGTGATTTCATAGTTATAAATATCTTTCTGAAATGTATTTGAACAAACAAATGTAAATTGAGTCACTAGAGATCAGATGTATAATAAATAATAGCCTGGCCACGCCTTCCTACACACCTCCGCTTGATTATCATTTCCCTACAGTGCTAGTCTGGATTTGATCCCATTGAGATTGTTGTCTCAGGAGGGATTGTAACCTGATCCAGTAGGCAAACACAGGGAGTAGTCCAATGTGTGAATGCAGAGCTAATAAACTAGAAAGACTATAATGGAAAAAAATATTCTGCACTGAGGGCTCTAGTAAATCTGTAACATGTTCTGCAGGTCCGTGTTACATACTGAGCTCTGGACACACTCAGCTTTGAAGACAAAAAGAATTCAACTGTTTATAAAATTTTGATGGCCACTCAACCTGGAACCAAGGTAGAAAAACTTATTTCACTAAAATATGAATCAATAAATTGATTAATAATAAGCCACAGATTGTGTGAGAGGAAATGAAAAAGAAATACAAAATTTATATAATCCTTGTCTCAACAGATCCCGGGAACAGATCTTTGGGTTCGAGTGAACAAGAGGAAACACAAAGAATATTATATTAACAAAACCCACAAGAGCATAGATGACTTGTGGGAGATAATCATCAACATTAGGGATGATGAACAAGGGAGGATCACAGATCACATGACCAGCAATGACATAGAGAAGCTCCAGAGGTACATTGTGTTAAATATTGCTAAACCCAATGTAATACCTAAGGACAGAAATACAGTCCCACATTACCCTCGACCTGTGGAGTTCCACGTGTCTACAATAGCTCATGTGACCACTCAAGAAGGACTGAGTGGGATTCTGGGCCAGGGTGGATTTAGAGGAGGGTCAAGTGGCCTCCTGTGGTGGGGACTTGTGATTGGTCCAGAGGATATCTTTGATGCGGAGGAGAGATACCTTGAGAAACTCTTCCCTAAACGGAGTCAAGAAGAGAAAGAGAGAAAGGAGCCTTTCCTACACCACTTCACCACCTCTCCTGTGTTCATGGATACATCTCGCTATGGAAACTTCTGCTTCACTTTCTCCCTGGCTGATGTTCTGCAGGCGTACAGCACACAGTTCTGTAGAGGGCAGAACCCCGTCCTTAGAGTTTATGAGACAGTAGTCTACAAGCAGGAGGTCATGTATGTTGTGCTGATTCACAGCCCTGATGTCCATGACTATGATGATTACCCAGTACTGGGGGATAATGATGATGGTGTGTGTGCTTACAGGGATGGTGAGATCATCTGGCGTGCTCAGGCCATCTCTGAAACACACAGGTTTAGACTTGCTGTGAACAGCCAGGAGAATCAAGTTCAGGTAGAAAATGTAGAACATGTGTTTTATGTGTGGGATCATGTGACCCTGGCTTTTCACCTGCCACCAGGTAAAATTCTACAATGTCACGGCTTACTGGATTCTCTCAGTACATGTGATGATGGAGATGTACCACTGAACCATCTCATTGGCAAATCTGAAGCAGAAAAAATCATTCAGGCCCATTACCAATCAGGAGGACCCCAAACAAGCCCCCAAAATCACTGGGGCTCATTCCCCTTTGACTATCACCAACCTCGTCACAGCCTGAACTATGACTCACTGGGAGGTCATCACCCCACAAACTATCATAATCGCCCAACTGCCCCAAACAGTCACAGGCCTTTTGAGTCCTCCTATATGCCACGTGGAGCACACGGCTCACCCCGTTTTTGTAATCACCCACCTCAATGGCCGAATAACAGAATGTATGACCTACGTAGGGGGTATAGGGTAACCTATAACAATCGCTGGGGTCATCCCCAATGTGACGGGGATTTTAACTTCCGTACACCACGTTGGGAACCATACCCAACCACTTCTAACAGTCTTCAACCTGATTACTGCTACACAGTCAGGCAGGGCAGGCAGGGCCACCGCCCCTGACCCAAGGGCCTTCCCCTTCTGATGAAGGGCCTTTTACGATTTGTTAGTCAAACAAACCTGAAGTCATGATAAACGTACATCACAAAAGTAACGTGCTAAATAACCATTGCTAATACAGTACTATACTCTTAGTGCATGCATGGATATATATCTGTCATTTAAGGCAAGCTGTACTATCACGGTGGGTGTCATACCTTTAAAAAAATGAAATCCATGGCCTATTGGTTAGGGCCTCAGACTTTTAACCGGTTGCCGGTTTGATCCCTGACCAGCGAAGTGCCCTTGAGCAAGGCACTTAACCCTTCATTGCTGCCATAGCAGGCAGCCAACTGCTTTGGGTTAGTGTGTATTTCACTTCACTGTGTGCTGTGTGTTTCGAGACCAAATTTTCATCACAGGATCAAGAGTATAGATTATTATTATATACATTATTATCCCTTGAAAATTTTAAATAAATAAGCACTAAACAAGTAAACAAAAAGAAGTAAACAAAAATGTGGTTGAACTATAACTGAGCTAATCTGAGGATAAGCTGAGGATAGGATAAGTTTCAAAGCAATATGGTTAAATTACTCTCCAGAAATTAAATAGATTCTTTGTGACATAAGCTTCCTTATGCATTTGCTGCTGTTTAGCGTATCATGTAAAGCTGTTGTGTTTTCTGACATTCAAACATATTTAGTTTAATTTGTGAGACGTAGTCCTATAAGGCCCTAATGCCTATAATGCCTAATGCCGATGTGTTTGAGTTAAAATTTTACTTTGGAAAAAAACACAGCTATTTACAGCTAAATTTAGATGAGGGAGCGCTGCATGTATGCTTGTGTGTGTGGAACAAAGGGATTTTATGTATGTGATGCATTAGGATTGAATGTAGGGCAAAGGGGAGGCGGTCTACAGAGCAAAAACAAGCCACAGCAGTGAAATACAAGCCCAAAAACCCACAGCCCGCGACTTCTGATTTTTTAGAGGGACTTCACAAAAAAGCAAGCCCAAAGTCGCTTATAATAAGCAAAACTGGCAACCCTGGTGGTTCTCCTAATCCAAATCCATGCATGCTACCTTGTGGCTGTAGTGCACATATTAGATGCTCCCTCACAGATGTTTCCATTTTTCCATTATTTTTTACTTTTCATCCCTTGTATACTGTTTGAGTGGGTTCTTTCATGAAATTTCATTTATTTATAGTTGTACATTTTTTTGAAAATATTAACTGTCAAAGTCAAGATTATGGGATATCAAATAGGGAAACAATGGAAATGTATAGGATTTTTAGAGATCAAATGTGATATATCAAAACCAGTGTCATTGATTTCTGAGAGTTTTTGTCCATATGTTCACACTATTTTTTAGGCTATTATAAAAGTGAAATGGCTGATATATTATCTCACCGGACAAAGTTTGACAATATTGCCAAGTTTTTGTTTACATTGCATAATGGAAACCTACAGGCACCGTAAGTACTAGAATATAAGAAGGCAAAAGACACAATGTCCGGATCACACAGACCGGTTGCTCCGAGGCTTGTAAAAAAACACATGTAAGGACCTCTAATTAAGGTCATTATTATTCTGTATAGTGTGAAGTGTATGTGTGAATAGTACCACTCTATTTCCCATGTTAATTAACTTTATTTACCATAATCCTTTGTGGTTTAAAAGATTTTCCACTGTTCTGTTGTGTTATGACATACTACTTATTTAGACCAATCAGATTTGTCACTTATATGTTTTTGTTTGAATTTTGATATCAACCAATGGTTTATATGCACGTTTTATCGCGAGGCCTCTGAACATTTGATGGCCTCACGAGGAAAGCTCACGTCAGTCCAGCCTGCAGGAGAGGAGAAAATTAGATTACGTTGTTCTGTTTGCCTGCCGAGGAAGCACTGATTGTAAAATATTGAAAGATAGACACACAACAATTGGGAAATCCTGCCTTTGCGGTCTGTGCCAGTTTCACGTGTAGTTACAAAATTTTGGACGTGCCCAAATGACCATAAATTGGGCTTTACACTGACATCCACACACACGTTTCTCTCCTCACGCCTGGAAAGCCAGCGTTGTAGAAGGGCATTGCAGCTGTTGCTGTTCTGCCTACAGTTCAGAGAGCTCCCACTTGTGCACCAACAGGCTAACTGTGCGCTTCTTTTTTTTGTTTACCTTCATTTGCTGACAAATGTAATAGTGTTTATCGTATTGCTGTATATGTTATACACTGTGTTTGATGTGCCTTTAGATAAGTTTAGATAAGGCTGTAGCAGTTATTAACTTCAACTTTAGAGCTGTTTAAACTGTACTCTTTGGGTAGGCCTACTTTATTTTATTTCTTTCTATTGATTAAGTGCTTGAGAGAGAATTTGTTTTCGCCCTTCTCTCTCAGCTGTTTTCTTGTTGATTTAATTTGGGGTTTTTCATCCCTTGCTTCTTTAAGGAGCTTATTACTTATTTTAACATTATTATTCCTATGTTAATAAATTCTTCATTATTATATTTCAAAATATATATTGGGTGTGGCAGCTAATTTATCCATGACTTACTATTGGTGAGTGTTATTTAGGTAGCGGAATGCGTGTTTTGTAATTGATAATACTACAGTTAGGCCTACTTATCTCTACCATCACTATTCTACTACTACACAGTTATGTTGTCAGGTCGGCATCGGATCTGGTCACGGCCACGCCCCCTCACTCAGACTCACTGCTCGTCTCCCCGTTTGCAATCATTTGATTTATAATTGCTATCACCTGATCCCCACCTTGTTTAAACCTCCCTGCCACATCACTCAGCGTCTGGTCTCGTCAATTTCACTTCATAGTCACGTCAATGTTCCATCATGGTTTCCTGGACTCTTCACCCGTGTTTCCTTCGTCTCCGTTCTCTCCCGCGTACTTCCTCGTTCCCTAAGTTTGTATTTCTGCTCCTTTGTGTTTTTCTAGTGTATTCCCTGCTAGTGTAGCAGACGTTATTTTATTAGTTTACTTCTGAGCTTTATTATTTACCACGTCATTTTATTAGTTAACTTCTGAGCTTTATTATTTACCCTTATCCTTCGTTGTTTATTTGAACCTGTTGGTTATCCCCGACTGTCGTCGTTATTCCCTCAGACTCCCCGCTTGTCATTTGTATTCTCTGTATCCCACGTATTCCCGTGTTCTCCGCTCCGTAAGTTTTGGATTCCCTGTTTGGTTTGTTAACCCTTGTTCCTTCAGATCTTCCTCGTTAGTTTCTAGTGTTTACTTTCCTACTCCACTGTTTTCTAGTTTTCAGTTATTCTTAGTAGTTAGTGATTTTCTGTTTTCCTCTACTTGAGAAGTGGACGTGACTTTTGTTTATTCATTTATTTATCTCATTAAATACCTCCTTTGTTTATCTACCCCTGCCTCCATCCGTCTGTGTGACATATATAATCATATTTATGGTATTGGGAATTTCAGCCAGCTCACCATTCCACCACTGAGAATTTAGGATCCTGTTGTGCCATTGTTTACTGTTATTTAGTGTAACTCTAAGTAGTCTGTAGTGTGCAATATAACTGAAAAATAAAAACAAACTAGGACTGGGACTTTGTGTTAGTTGCAAATTGCAATAGCCCACACCAGGCAAGCATGTTTTTTGTCAGTAGACAATACCTGTCCAACATGACGATGGCCATCTATTCAGAAAAGGACTGGAAACAGAATTCAGCCATGGTAAGTGACTGGCCACCTCCTAATTTGCGTACACACGGCAAAATCAAGCTATCCAAACAGGCGATGGAAAGCAGTTGGCTAGCTGTTTAGGTTAAAATATTCATATTTGCCCCAGGGCCCAGCGCACAGTTGTCCCACCACTGCTCTGAGGGGTGCAGCTGGGATACCAATTACCAGATGTAACCTGAGGAACAAGTCTCCCCAATCCTCGGAAATTCTACATGTTTACTGGGGCCTCAAACTCTAGGAATACAGGCTTACTGGGGCCCCTAGTCCTAGAAGTACATGGTTACTGGGGCCCCTAGTCCTAGTAGTACAGGCTTACTGGGGCTTCTACTACTAGTAGTACAGGCTTACTGGGGCTTCTACTCCTACTAGTACACTTACTGAGGCCCCTAGTCCTAGTAGTACACGGTTACTGGGGCTTGTACTCCTGTTACCACAGGTCTGGATGTTTACAACTATGCTTCTTAGCAGATGTTTTGTCCAAAAACCAAACTAAAGACATGGGGCAGGGAGCTCAGTGTTCTGTTATATGGCTTAGGGAACTGGCTTCCTCAATGGCTGTACACAAGCACCTATGCTGTAAGGGATTGTAAGGAGACACATAATAATAAGTGGTTTGAAACGGTAGATGAAAAATACTTTGTAAAAAGTGATTTACAAAAATGAAAGCTAATTTTTTTGTTTTGTTTTTTAAAATGTTTTTTAGTCAGAAGTTGTGAGAATGTGAAAGATAAGAGGTGTGAAATCATAATAATGGGGTTTAACACTTTAATTCCCAGTCTGAGGTACTCTGCAGGTTTGATGGATATTGAGCTGAACTATGCAGTGTGAATGCTGCAAGCTAGTGTTCCAGGAATTGTCTCACAAAATTGGTGGAAAATACAAAACATTGTGCATTAGTGTATTGTTTATTATGTTAATTATTTACTGACAACTTAGCCTGGAACATCTCAATCCCATCCTGCTAGCGGTACATCCAGGTTCCTTGGCTATGCCCACTTTTTCCATGCCTCTGGGACACAGGAGTTTGTTCTCATAATAGGAGACAAGATAATAAACTGTTAACCTCAACTCAAGTCTCCACTCATGACTGCAGAACAAAGTGTTACTTGTTGTAACAACATTGGACCAGGTCATGCAATATGCTTGTGTTTGCTAAAGAAGTACACAGCAAAGCAGGACAAGCAGGAAGCAGGACAACCTTCAGGTGGGCTGAAAATAGTGTATTCTGACCAAATGTAATATTCTGACAAAGATGTTTATCTTAAGAGGCTAAATTTGGAAATTGTGTAGAAAACAAAGTACAGCACATGCAGTCTTGTTTTTTGCTCCAGTGGTGTTTTACCTGTATTTAGTAAACTATGCAGGCTGCCCAGTAAGAAGCACAGAATGCACCTAACTACTTTATTGTGACGGTGAGTGACAGCAGAGTGGCGGATTTTCAGCCTCTCCACTCCTCTGAATAGCAGGTAGCCACACATACCTACTCAATATAATGTGACTGGAGCAACTCATCAGGTTAATTATATACCATTTTGATGATACAGTGCTGACAGCCTGGGTCTGATGAATGGCAAGAACACACTGAAAAATGTATGAAATCATGAACTTGCTTAAAATTTGATTTTAATTTTAAAAAGCAAATGCAAAAGGTTGCTACAAAACAGATGTTTGAAAGGGGTCTATGATGGAAATAAAATGTACTAATATAGGCTACATCAAGGAGTTTATTTGTCACATACATTAAAATACTAATGTAAGACGTACTGAAATTGCATAAATTAGAGTATTAATTCAATAAAAAAGGAGAAGAAAGATACAGGAAAAGCAAAAGCAAATAAATAGGCACTAGGCCATATGGGATCAGGAGCCATGCAGCCTACGGACCAGACGTGGTTAGTTCGTTTTTGTCCAGTTTTTGAGACCGAGGTATAGCTTGTAGCCTATTGAGACAATGCACAGTCAAAACGATTGGTAGGCAGGGCCGCCTTCCTCTGAACATGGCCATCGAAAAGGCCCTCTGCAGGCAACCCCCACTCGAACACACCTCCTCTCTTCACAGCCTCGCATCCGGTTTCGCTGCACTCCATCTCTGTCACAAACAGCCAAACAAGACTCCGTAGATGGAGGCACCTGGTGGAGCGAGAGCTTCCAACAGATCAGTCGGACCGCATTATTTAAATATAAAATACTAACCTAATTTAACTTTCTAAACTGTTGAAGACTGAGGAAAAAAATGAAACAAAAAGTAACAGAAAATTAAAAGGCATCATCTAGCGCAATGCTAGTCACAAAAGGTGGGGAAAAAATGTGAAAAATAGCAGAACGGGTGAAAACAAGAGTGGGAGCTGTGGTATCAGGCAGCCATTGTGTGGTGCAATAACCATAGCGTACCAATACCTACATTATTTAAAAACATCAACCAGAAAAGGTCACCCTGCTGTGATTCTGTATGAAAAGATTTAAGAATTGCTCACTTCAAAATAGTAATTTCTTCGTAGGTTTGCACACAGCTCTTTTTCCCACATATTCAATACTTATCTAGAATATGATTATTAAGCACTTTAAAAAGCCTCCAGTTCCCTATACTGTGAAACTGTATTTTTAGTTTTCAAAAGGGGTAAGGACAATGCTGCTAAGGACAAACAATGCTGGGGACATGCCCTCTATGTCAGGTGATAAATGCACATTGACTGACGTCCTGAAACTAGTGCCCCTTTGCTGCTGCAGTGCCAATAATTACATGGTTAAGCTATAAACAAACTAGTATAAACAGGCTATAAACAAGTTAGATAAATTCCAGACTTTCTACACCATTGTGCTCTGCATGCTAAGTCAGGTTAATTTGCATGCTGAAACTCCATCCTATCATTCTGAACCCTGCAACAGATATAGGTCTGTCAGACTCTGAACAATGTGATACATCTATCAAAATATAAACAAGCATTGCCTGTTTAAGCATGGGACATTTTAAATAAAGCGTCTTTTTATTGTGTAGCCTATTATACAAATAAAAAATCTGGTGTGAACCAATCTCTGTTTTTGAGTGCTGTCAGCAGCAAAAAGAAAGAGAAAATATCTTACTGCGTAGACTGAATAGTGAATCGCCAGCTAACTCTAACTAAATAACACAAACACTTACTTTTAGTTTCATGTACCTATGCCCCATCAATGTTAGCAGCAGGATTGATATTTGGTCTATGTTCTATACAAATTTTCCTACAGACAGCATTCAGTGACTTCAGACAACAGAACTATAAGTTAAATCAAGATTTCTCCTTTAAGCTTGCTTTGCTGTTTTTCAGGGATTTCACATTCCTTTACACTTCTGGACAATCTTTTCTGCCTCTGCTTTATCAGTTAAAGGATCGTTTAGGTAAGGATTAATAGCATCACATGCACTAAGAGCCTCCAGAAGTTTCTCATGGGGAAATCTTAGAATTTTAGATTTTGGTAGGTGAAAATGCAGGGTCACATGATCCCACACATAAAATTCACTCCAGGCATCTTCCACATGAACATGCTTCCTGTATCTGTTTTCAATCAATCTAAACCTGTGTGTTTTAGAGATGGCCTGAGCTCGCCAGATGATCTCACCATCCCTGTAAGCACACACACCATCATCATTATCCACCAGTACTGGGTAATCATCATAGTCATGGACATCAGGGCTGTGAATCAGCACAACATACATGACCTCCTGTTTGTAGATTACAGTCTCATAAACTCAGTCTCATAAACTCTCTTTGTCCTCTACAGAACTGTGTGCTGTACGCTTGCAGAACATCAGCTAGTGAGAAAGAGAACCGGAAGTTTCCATAGCGAGACCCGTCTCTGAATTCAGGAGAAGTGGTGAATTTGTGCAGGAAACATTTCTGTCTCCAGCTCTGTTCAGAACTGTGATATTGGCAGAGTTTCTCCAGGTACCTCTGTTCTGCATCTGAGATCTCCTCTGGACCAATCACAAGCCCCCAACACAGGAAACCACTCCTCCATCCTCCAAACCCAACAGATTTTAGAATGCCAGAGAGCCCTGTGAGATCAGTCACATGACTTATTCTGGACACATGGAACTCTGCTGGCCGAGGGTAATGTGGAACTCTAAATCCCCAGGTCTCATCTGGTTCCACAGGTTTTTCAAGGTATTGGTTTCTTGCTGGGATCGGTTCCAGTAGATCTCTTTCAGATCATCTATGCTGATGTGGAAGCCAGGAACATAGCGCTCCTCACAATTCCTCCTGTTCCATCTCAATAGAATCTCCTGCAAAAATAATGATGACTAATGAAAACACTCCATTAATGTTCAGTTCATACTTGCTCTGTCTGCCAGCTAATGGGCTTTGTGTCTCTCATTTGAGGTCACTCCTCTTCTGGTGAATGTCTATTTCTGTGAAGTATGGTAGGCTAGATTGGTATTAACATAAGTATTAGCTGTATAGTGTAGTTATACTAGTTTACTATCCAGAGTAAGCCTAACTGATAAGCTATCCTTGTTCCTTGCCAGTTTAAGGTTAATTTTATAGTTAGCTCATAGCTATAGCCTCATTACAACAGTTTACTAACATAAAAGCTGATTACAGGAAATGGTCGACCATGTTGACTCTCCTCCCATGTATATAGTGAATTGGTCTGTCTCTAACTTGGCCACTTTTTTGAGTGGCAATCACATAATACAGCACGAGTGTCAAACATATGGCTCAGGGGCCGGATCTGGCCCTTCACAGCATTTTATTTCAAAAGGCTTGAAAAGAATTGTAGTTATGTGACCTGCTAAAAAAAATAAAAAATTAACGATGCGCAAAATCATTTTTGCGTTTCTGCAATGCAACACTGGCAGCTCTGCATGCACAGTATGTCACTACTGAACTCAACTATGAGCTATATCATGCTTAACAACCGACTTGAAAGGAAGACAAAATGAAGTGGTGAGGAAGTGAGAACACAGATGCATTAGGACTGTGCTGATGGTGGCCAGAAACACAATGCGAAATGCTAATTTTTTCACCCTACAGTGAAAAATGTAGACGAAATGAAAGGTATGGCCGCCCAGTCACATATTATATGAAGTCTAATGTCATCTTACTCCCCACTGGAATGTCTCCAATACCTCCAGTTTTAACAAATTTGTTTGTAAAATGCTGCTAATTTTAAAGTCATGCCAACTGGCAGAGCAATTGCCCCCTATAAGTGTCTATAAATCTGCTTACCTGATGCAGAGGATCCTCCATTTTTAAATCTAACACTTTAGACAGCTGAAGAGTCTAAGTGTGTCCTCACACTTTGTTTGTTTCTGATGGTGTGTTGGTGACAGAGTTGTTTAAAATAAGTTTAAAGGAACAAAGAAATGGACTTTGGCCTTTCCTGTGTGGTCACGTCACAGTCATGCCCACAGCCCTGAAGTCGTGTAATAAAGCCATGAAAGTATTGCTCATTTAGGTGATAATAACATTTAAATGGATCTTTACAGTTTTCATTTGGCAGGCTTTGGTTCCTCATTAGTTTATCTATAATGAGATGTGTCAACACAGCGCTTCTCATTACACACACTCTGCATTCACGTCTGTGTGTGTGAATGCAGAGACTTTGGCCTTTGCTGTGAGGCCATGTGCTCATAAAGTGTTCATGTTGTGTCCATATTAAGCCAACGACGTATAAATCCCAAAAAGTACTGTGTACATTTGAATTCTCAGGGAGAGACTGACCTCAGCAGACCTAAGATTTGGATCTGAAGGCTGAATCGGGTAGAAAAAAGCTTTTCTGCTTCATTTTCAATTTTATTTTTTTAAAAGCAGTTGGAGGTTCCAGCAGTCAAACAGACTGAGAGGGCAAAGGAGAGTAATAATCACTAGAAGTAGATAACTGATTTTAGTTCTATTTAACTCTGAATCTCTATTAGGCATTTGATCCATACATGTGTGATATGATTTCAATTCAATGTATATGATATACACTACATCCTATGCTCCCCAGATAGACTGTTTAAGACCACCATTTTTCATGTTATATGACATGCCATTACCTATGGACTAACACATCCCATGATACTCTACTTTGGATATTTTTGTTTTGTGTCTTAAAAGCCATTTACAAATAAAATGTATTATTATTTTTCAAAAATCAAAGGTTGACCTGTATGGATGACAGGTTATAATCTCCTATAATCATCAGTGTAGCAGCTAGCCTCTGCACCCCAGTTTTATGGACACCTGATTCTGCAGTATGGCTCAGTTAGTGTATCTGCAGGAGTTTACTCTCTTGTAAATAGTTTACACACTACATTTAAATGCACATCAGTGTTGCCAGACATAAAATAATTATTTACAGTCCTAAATAAATAATTATTGTGTTTGGGCCATAATTTTGACCTCTGCGCGATCAATAATGAAAACATCCCATAATGTATGACAGATTTTTTTGTTTCTCTGACCTTTTTAGCATAATCATAGGCAGGCACACTGACAGATGGGATATATTCAATGGCTTAACATTGTGGAATGTTTTGTGCAAGGCATGCTTGGTTGCAATGTTATGTTAGCATTGAATAACCTAAATCCCTTAAGAAGCTGGTTATACTCCAGCCCTACTAACTTAACAGGATTATTCTGGAGTGAATGAACCCATAGCCCTAGTGTTTCACATTGCTGAGTGCTGAGTAGGTATGAGAACAACAGAATTTGGTACAACATAGACCAAATAGCAAAGGCAGCCAATGCTAACTGATGCTGGCAAGGACGTTTTATTTTCTCATGCAATCATCTGTTAGCATTAGTTGCCAGTTCACAAATTTGGTCTACATTGTACCAAATGATGATCCTGATCACCGTGCAAAATAGACAAAGACAAGACCCTTTCCTGCTAAAATTCACCACCTCTCTTGAATCAGAGAGGGGTCTCGCTATGGAAACTTTCGGTTCTCTTTCTCGCTTACTGATATCTCTGGGCATATGGACAACAGTTCTGTAGAGGAAAGATGCCTGTACTCAGAGTTTATGAGACTGTAATTTACAGTCAAGAGGTCATGTATGTTGTGCTGATTCATATTCCGGATGTGCATAAATATGATGGATACCCAAAGCCGGGGAATCATGTGAAGAGTGTGTGTGCATACAGGGATGATGATATAATCTGGCGTGCTCAGGCCATCTCTGCATTACACACAGATACACTGCTGGAAAACAAATAGGAGAAGCAAGTCCAGGTGAACCTGTGCAAATCTATGGTGTCTTATGTGTGGGATCACGTGACCCTGGCCTTCCACATGCCCTGGGGAAAGATTCTAGAATTTCCTAAACAGATTTTGAAAGGGGCAAGAATCTCTACACCTATTTGTCTTATAACTATATATTTTTAGAGCCAGTCACCCCTAAAGAAAATCAGGGTTAAGTGCCTTGCTCAAGAGAATAATGATGGCAGTAAAAAATCAAACCTACAACCTTTCTGCTTACTGCTTACATAGTGTGAATGAGGTGGAGCAGCAGTTATGTTGCTCGACTGAAAATCAGGTGACATGGATTCGATTCACAAACACCACATTGCAAGTCCATGACGCTTTCCATAAAAGAGTCTGCTAAATGCCAGTAAACTTTACTGATAAATAAAAATGGCAACTTTGGTCTCAAAAGTTTATTCATTGTTTTTATTATTATTATTATTTAATTTTTAGTACATTTTCTTTCATTATTTCATGTTTTTCCAAAGTGCATTAACATCATGCTATGTTGTGATTTTGCTCTGATAATAATACATTTAAAAAAAAAAACATTTGTGACATTAATTACATGAAGCGCTTGGTGATCGCAAACTCCTCACCTATCTAATGTTAATGATCAACTCTAATATCTCATGGCTTGCCTTGTTTATAGCTTTATATAGACAGCTTAATAAAGATATAGCATCATGTGACCTCAGCCGAGTCCAAAGTCCCTGGCAAGTCCTAATAGTAAGTTGAATTTGTTTTAGCAGTTCAGACACTGACGCATACACACACACACATACACACACACTTATAGATGTGAGGACCCAAAAGGCTTCATTAGGATTAAGACTTGGATGTGAAAAATGGAAGATCTGCATTAGTTAGTAACTCTTCTATTACAACTCAATAAGGTTATAATGATTGTTACGGTAAGCTACTGTCTCAGGAAAGTACAGAGCATACTAACAGAGCATTGCCATCTGTCCATTTCTCACTATTTTTGTTTACTAACTTTCTATGAAATATACATAGAATAGCAATTCATTAAAAGCAACACTGAGGAACCATTCTGAGGTCTCTGTTTAGAGGCAATTAGTGTTGTACCATCCTCAAATCAATTCTGGTGATTAAAGGTCATGAAGGACAGATGTTGTTATCCCACCAGTAATCCCAACAGAAGTATACACCACTCTATAAGAAAGAAAAGAAAACTTTTTAACAAACTCCAATAAGCATGTGTTCATTTAGATTATGGAATGTGTTGGAAATGAGTGTGCACTGTTTAGCTAGCAAGCTCAGTAGTTTTATCTATCTATCTCCTTAGTGTTGCTTTAAGGGGAAAAAGAGAAAAATAAAACAAGGTAGGTCTTTTATTCACTTTTTCTGAAGGTGGACTTCAGAAGGAGAATGAATGACAGACAGTGCAATGAGGATTATGTTAGACGTATCCACATCAGAATAAATGATCTAAAGTGTAACTACAACTACAGCAACAAATGCTTTGATAAAACCGTGGAGCCAGATGAAAGCATTAGATATCCAGTTCCACATTACCCTTGGCCAGTAGAGTTCCATGTGTCCACACTGTCATGCCACTGATCTCAAAGGGCTTTATGGCATTCTGCACTGTGATGGGTTTAAGAGAGGGGATGGAACTGGTGTCCTGTGTTGGGGGCTTGACATTGGTGACAAGGAGATCTCAAATGCAGAGGAGAGATACCTGGAAAAACTCTTCTCTATTCAATGTCTAGAAGAGAAAGAGAGACAGGAGCCTTCCTGGCCCACTTTACCACCTCTCCTGTGTTCATGGATACGTCTCGCTATGGAAACTTCCGCTTGTTTGCTATCGGGACGTTGGGGACATGTCCCTAACATTTTTTGTTCATATGTGCATTGTCCTTATCACTATAGCGAATAACTGAGAATAGTCACAGCACAGGAAATTGAAAACTTGTCACTCAAAGCACCTACCAGATGAGTAAAACATTGTATTTGGAAATAAAGGTTGTGTGTAAAGCTGCCTCCATCTGCACCATTCCTGAATCATAATTAAATGTATGTGATCATGTTAGTTAGTAGGTCTACAGACAACAACAGCAGTTAACAGTTACATTTATGTTGGAGAAAGGATGCTTAAAACGAGATTACAGTAGTCCAGGGGTACAGCCTGTCATCTACTGCAGAAATCAACATCATCACTGTCATTCATGTGCATCATATTATATTATTTGAAACTAATGACTGGATGTGAATTAAACATTTAAAAGAAAGTCAGACTACTCACAAAATGCATAAAGGAATAAAAGATATAATGGCCCCGGTGATATTTTCATTCTACAGACATTCATATTTACTGCATTTATGATATGGCTGCTATGTATTGTGCACCATTTATATCTGAGCCAATCAAATTGTAATGCACTCCTCTCTAATTTGTATGTTTTTATAGTGTGATCAAAGTTGATTAGATTTACAAAGACAAAGAGATTCGGCTGCGTAGCCTCAGAAAAGGCAAGATGCCCATATGCCATAACCTGTTCTGTCCACCACTACCAGAGTCTCCAGTGAGCTACTGAGCCCCCTGAGGATGTGCTGGAGGAAGCTTACCAAATCTGATGAGTCCAACCTCGAATTAAAGATGACAAAATGTTGCAAAATGTTTTATATGTCGCCCATAGGGATGATTGGGAACTGTAGCAAAACGTTTAAAAACATTTTGACCTCTGAACTTGTCCCTATTGTCTTTTGTACCATGTGATTCAGTTTTTGTGAGCACTGAGCATAGTCAGTGTGTGCTATGGAGACAGTGCTATGCCACTAGGTAACACCAGGATTGACTGTGTTAAATCGCCACCTCCTGGCCAGACTGTGATGCTCTTGTGCTTAATATGTATGAGTTCTGTGCCCAGCATTCACATGCATCTTAGTCAGCTATGTGCCACTTCCACACTCTCAGTAGCACCACAGACCACCTCATGATAACAGTGATGTTATCTGGGGGGCCAAATAGAATTACATCGCTGGCCAGATTTGGCCCTTGGGCCTTGAGATTCACAGGTGTGATCTGAAATAATAAGTGCATAGATGAAGGGGGCACCATAGTGGTCCCTGAGCCCTAAGAATGTTCATCACATTAAGACTCCATCTGGAACAGTGAACATAAACTAGATGTACTGCATATCGTTTCATAACATGACTGCATATGCCAACCCGAGTTGAGTAAATCTCCATAGTGATACCCTGGTTCCATGCCAACAAAAATCTATGGAATTTAACATGGCTTTGTTGGATAATCGCTGCTTTCAAACTCTGTAGACCACAGAGAAGTCTGAGATGCAGATGTCTTTGCGTCCATAGGTTTCCAAGCCCAACCCCTCACCTGTACCCAGTCTCGTCAGTCATGTCATGTTCCACCTGTTCCTTGTTCCCTCATTTAGCCCTCTGTACTTAAATCCTCAATGTCCTGTAGATCGTTGGTCATACTGTAGTGTTTGTGTCCCTGCCTGTATCTTGTTCAGAAGTCAAAGCCTTTGTTCTCGGAATTCTGTGTGTATTTGAGCCCTACCTTCAGAGCATTAAAGAACCATTTCCAATGGGATTTTTCATAGTTTTTTTTTTTTTAAATGAATAAAGCATTAATTCTAAATACTTTTTTTAACACCAACTGTCCCCCAGGGTTTAATTCATTCTCCTGTTCACAGACAAATACAAAGGCATCCACAGCTGCAGTTTTGAAGTATTATAAACAGGTATCCTGTGTACATGTATTTAGTGTTCCTATGGGATATTCCAAAACATATACCCCTTACTCACACAGACCCTACTTCCAGCGCTTGTATTTACATTGTATACTATTGTATTTTGAGACCTGTTGTGGTAAATATTTTGATTTGCCAAAAGACATGTGATATGAAAATATGACACAATATTAGTTATGTTACATGGAAGTCTTTGTGTAGTAGCTGTGTGACTCAAAGAGAGGCCAGAGCTGGTGTATGAATGTACATGAGATAGAAGGGAGTGTTGAACTGGGCTGGGAAATCACATATTGCTCCTTGAGTGAGTGAGGATGAATGTTGGGCAGGATAAGGACCAGATGTGGGCATGTGTCAGGTGGTGTCAGAGAAGAACTGTGGGCTGTGCGATAGGCTGGGAACACACAGTTCCATGTGTGGACAAAAATACTGGGAAAAGAGGACCTGAGATCTTAAAACAAGAGGGGAAAGTGTGCATTGTGGGAGCAACTGGTAATCAGCTACGAGTGCTATTGGAAAGAAAAATGTTAAGTAAAGATAATGAAAGGAAAGGAACTTGACCAAAATCCACCACCTGGACTGCTGTTTAAATCCAATGGGTGCTCCTCAGAAATAATTCAGCATTGTTGACAAAGATTTTTTATTTCACAGTGCCAGCACAGAATATGAGTGGGCAATCGCTACCCCATACACTCAATGCATGAGCAGAGTGAAAACCACTGCAAGATGCTACTCTTGTTCCCCAATGAGTTGATCAGGTCTGAACTGTTCTCTCTAATCCTTCTCTTTTATGCAAGCTCAGTTCAAGAGGCATCCTACTTCTCAATAAAGGTCCAAGATGGATCAGTCCTTCGCTACACTGGCCAGAACATCAGAAAGTATTTTCTCTGGGCAGTTACTCTTTTTAACCAATTAGAGACCTCTGGTCTATTACATGTTAATGGTCTGATTCCCTTAATCATGTATTAAAAATATTAATAATAGTTCCTTAGGGTCTTAGGTTTTAGTCATTGTGGATTTTGCAGTGGTTTTCACTGTTCATAATTTCTGATAAATGTCATCAGTCTTGCAATTGTCTTCCTCATATTGTTGTCATACCTAATCACAGGTTATTTCCAACAAACTTTCATTTCATAAAACAGTCTGCTTTTCTGTTAAATATCATCATTTCAGTCTCAAGTGATTTACAGATTGTCATGCATTTTTTTCTCTCTCTCTCTTGCTGACAGGTCCTGGTGATTTTCATGTCTATGTGATCTATGCTTTCCTGTGTGTGTGTGTGTGTGTGTGTGTGTGTGTGTGTGTGTGTGTGTGTGTGTGTGTTGCATAACTTTTCTCTCTCTTTTTCTTTCTGGCCAGTTATCTCCCATTGTAATAGTTCTAAGGAACTATTTTTAGTTGTTGGTCATTACTGGTACCTTGTATGTGGAAGGAGGGGAAGAAGTAAAAGAAGTATTTGTGTGCCATGTCATGAAAAGATAGGTGAAATTTTATGTAGACTGGGTGTTATATTATTATTTTTGTGCTAATTTGCATAAGATAGATTTCAGATATAAAAATCTGAACATTGCATAAAGGGAAGGGAAGTGTCTTGGAGATATGTGATACTTTCAACCCTAATAACCTGTACTGCATTGCCTGTAGAGGCCTATGGTAGGCTAATTAGGAGGTTTAAAACTCAACCTGAACACCACTCCTAAATGTTGTATGCCACAAATGAACATGATTTGCCTTCAGGACCCCTCCTGAGTCTTGACGTCCTCATATGAGGACATTGTATCTATGGCTCCTCTGGCCTTCATTTGGGGCAAGTTTATGTGCCATCTAATTGTGGTAAAAGTATACCACAATACACAAAAAATACACAAGATGGCAGCAAAACTCACCTAAATGTGCAACTGGTGGTCACATGACAACTATTGTCATGGTACAGTACCCTGAATATTTGTATGGTTGAAACTTGTTTATTCATGTTTAGAAACAGCTGTAGCATCATATGGCACACAGTTTTCACAATTACTATCAATACTAATGAATCAGAAGGTTATACATGTTCTCTTAAGAGGGCATTGACACACCAATGAAAAACAACACACACACACACACACACACACACACACACACACACACACACACACACACATATACAGTTGACTGCTTGAATTACTATTAGCACTAAGTGATAAATGTTAAGAGGAAAGTTAATGCCTGGACTCTACATAATTCACGTTCATGTAACGTTGCCAACAGAGCCTTGAAGGCTAAATCTTCGTTTTTCCAGTTTAAGATGCTGCTTAATATTTTTCAATACAGTGTATGTGGGAGGCTGTAGTTGTTTCCAGTTCAGTAGAATTAATCTGTGTGCCAAGAGAAGTATGAACCTCACCATAGTCACTGCACATTCTTTAGAGGACTGTCTTCACACAATGCCTCAAATACTTGGACTAGGTTTAACATTGATACCAGACTCATCAGATCCTAATAATCAACAAATAAGCTGTCTTTAGTGGAATTGGATTTGGTAAAAGAAGAATGTATGTCTAACTGAACCAGCTGATGTCATCTGAAGACATGGAAATGGGATAACATCATGTGGAATTGTGTTGTGCCTGTATGTTCATTTAGAAATATAATGATAAGTGTCATTACCAAAGGAACTCTGTATAAGAAGGGACCTGTTTTGCATTTATATTCAACAGTGTGGAGAATCATAAACATATGAAGCCCTGGACACACTTAACTTTGGAGACAGATTGAATTAAGTTTGGAGACTTAATTGGAGATTGGAGATTTGGAGATTTAGATTAGAATAACTCATGTAACCATTAAAGCAGGTCTAGATGCAATTTTGTTTAGGAGAGGGAAGAGGGGTAACCTCCTTTAATGGGGGCTTGTGATTGGTCCAAAGGAGATCTCTGATGCGAAGCAGAGGTACCTGGAGAAACTCTTCTTCTCTCCATCTCTGTAAATCTATGCTTTCTTCCTCTGTGATATCTTAGTTGCTGTCAGGTCTGCATCGGACCTGGTCACGGCCACGCCCACTCAACTCCACAGACTCACAGCTCGTCTCCCCGTTTGGACTCACTTCCTGATGCACGATCACCCTCACCTGTGTATCAATTGGTGTCACCTGGTCCTCCCTATTTAAGCCTCCCCTCTGCTTCACCTGGTGTCTGGTCTCGTCAATGTTACCTTGGATTTCCTGCGTGTCTGTTGTGCTTTCTCCATCTCCCGCGATCTCCCGTGTCGTTCACCCCGCGAGCCTAGACTCCCTAGTCGGTATAGTTGTTCTCTGTGTCTCCCTGTTACCTAAGTCTGTGCTTTTGTGTTTGCTTCCTTGATCTCCTGTGTGTTAGTTTACCTGTTACTTCTGAGCGTTATAGTTTTCCGTTCCCTCCGTTATAGTAGCGGACGTGACTTTCGTTGAGTTCGGTTTTGTTTGTTCAAATAAATACTCCTTTGTTTAAATCTGCCTCTGCCTAGTCTGTGTCTGACAGTTGCTCAGTAATTGTAAACAGGATATCTGGCCACTACAGTTTTTGAGGGTATGTATTAATCAGTGTTTGAATTAGCTGCTTTACAGACATCATACAGTTAAAGCAGGGGAATCATTTTAATAATCCTAAAATCTTTTTAGTTATTGTGGGAATCTTTTTAGTAATCCTGGAAATCTTTTAAATTATCATGAATTGAGTTACTTGAGTTATTTTCTTTTTTCATAATTATATCACAGTTTATTACCTGTGCCTGCATTTCTTTCACTCACTCACACACACACACATACAGCTTGTGAGCAGAAAGAATCTTCAGCAGAAGATGCATTCATTAGTCAGTGTTGGGCAAGCTACTCAGGAAATGTGATTGATTAAGCTACCAGTTACTCCACATCAGATGAAGCTTCCTGAAGACAAAAAATGGAAGAAGTAGTTTACTACATGCAAAGCTGCTTTATAATTTACCAAACTAACAGGTCTCTCCAATAGACATGTAGTAACTAACAAGTACTAAGTAATTGTATTTTCATAAAGGTAAAAAGTTTTTAAACAATAACCTTTGGGTGTTATTTCCACATTCCATGCCCAGGAGGTCAAATGCCATATTAATGTGTGTGTGTGTGTGTGTGTGCGCTTTATTGGGTCCTGTAAAAATGTCTGGTTTTCCTATGGTTATACAGCTTACAGCATTTTACAACACAGTTTGTTCTAGTATATAATGCTTTCTTATATGATTTTACTATTTACATTTACTATACTGTGCACAGCCAAGTGCTAGTAAATAGTTTTTCTACACAGAACATGCAGGCTTAAAAATAACTTCCTGTTTTGGTGTGTGTGTGTGTGTGTGTGTGTGTGTGTGTGTGTGTGAGAAAGGCACACCCTAGAAGAGAGATTCAAGTTTTTGTGGAAGGTGTATTTCAACATACACCTCTTTTGCTCAAGCTCACTGAAATTTGTCAGTACCAAAGACATGAGAAGTTTTGGTCCAACCTGCATGGTCTCGTCATACAGAGAGTTAGCAAAATCAGCTAGCCTCTGGAGGCAAAATTTAAACTGTTTTTGATCTTAACAAGCTCAAAATGACACCCCAAAAGCTATGCAACATTACCTGGCAAATGAACAAAAAAGTGGTTAAACAGTGTGTTTCTTCAAGAAGCTACATACCGGTTTGTTTACCTCGGCCTGGGGTCTAAACTAACCGGTATGTGGCTACTTACCCACACAGCTTACCCACCTCTCACAAAAATAGACCTGATCCACCTCTTAATGGGTTATCATTATTATTATCATTATTAATATTGGTCAATAACCTTCATCGTCGACCATGTCTTTCTTAAACATTGATAATGCATGTTGCAGCCCAATAATGTAGCTAGAATATAAATTGTTATTATTATTATGATTATGATGATGATTATTATCATTGTTATTATTGCTATTATTATTATTATTATTAGTAGTAGTAGTATGTATGTATGTATTTGTATAGAGCCTTTTGTGTAGGAACTGCAGCTCAAAGACCACAGTAGTAGAGTCAATATTTACAGTAGATAAGCAGAAAAGAGGACAGACCAGAAAAGTAGACATAAAAACCTGTGGTACCAGGGTAAACGGTCAGTAACGGATGAGTAGGATGCCAGCAATGTGTTTACAACAGATTAATACAGTAACAAGCAAACAGAAAGGACAAACGGCAAAAGTAACAGTTGTGCCTTTACAGCAGATGAACACAGTGACAAGGAAAACAATCAGAAAAAGGATGGGGTTGGGATGAGAGGAAGATCCACTGATCTCAAAAGAAGCAGAAGTTGACAAAGATTTCATTTCACAATGTCCGCTCTGGGCGTTTACGCATACACCCCTTTCAGGCTAACTAGTGTTGCATTTGTCCATCTTTCTTGTACTGGAAACTGATTATCATTTGCCTTTTAGATGTGTGTGTGTGAGTGAGCTGTGGACACACTCTGCTTTGAATGCTGCTTTGACTTCACTTCAGACACATTCCACTTTGAATACTGTGGATTTCACTCCAGACACATTCTGATTTGAAGACCCATAGAAGACCCAGAGTTTAACAGCTGTGATAATAGAGTTTTGACAGAAGATGGTTATTCAACTTAGAACCAAGGCAAGAAAACTCATTTTATACCATGCTTAAATGATCAATTAGTGTATATATATAAATCTGTGTTGTGAAATGATTAAGTGCACTGAAACTGCAGAGGCTCCAGAGGCCATGTCTGTGTGATGGCCCTGAGAGTTAGAACTGCAGAAGGCAACTTTGATCAGCTACGATATCTTTAGTATTTTTTGTCCAAAAACCACCAAACTTGGCAGTGCACTAATGCATGTCGTTAGCAAGACCCAGCCCACATTTTAGGTAGGCCAGATTGTCATGCCTCTCTGTCAGTGTCACCCGTTCTCTTCCTGATCATTTGCCCCTCCCACTCATTCATGCCAATCTGATGCAATCATTACTTCCACCTGTTGCTTGTTACCTGTTGTCTGTCTTGTATTTAATCCCTTGTCTCCCAGTGTTCTCTGTCAGACCGTCCGCGAACCTTCTGCTACTCACGCAAGGCAAGCATAAGACCCTGACTCCTGAACCTTTTCCCGTGTGTTTCTGTCATCTGCCTGCTCCCGTGTCTCCGTCCTGTTTCCCTGCCTGTCTTTGTTCTCTGTCTTCCGTATCCTGATAAATTGCCTAGCCGCTGACGACCCCGGACCGACTCGACCTCCGCTCTGCTCTCCTGTCCCTGGTTTCGACCTCTGCTTGTCCACGACCTACGCTCTGCTCCCCAGTCCCGGTTACACGACTCTGCATCTGAAGAGCATCCACACACTCCCTTTCCCTTTATCCCAAATAAACTGTTCTTACGTAACGCTTTTGGGTCCGACTCACTCTGTTCCGTGACAGAACGGTCTGCCAACCGCCATGCGGCGCCTGGAACATTCAGAGAGGGAGATAAACCGCTTGACCGGAGACATCACCTCGTTGCTACAGCTTGGGCAGCAAGAACACCAGCAGTCCCAACAGCAACAGCAACAGATCCAGCAGCTACAGCAGCAGCTGACTGAGCTCACGCAGCTCATGACTCGGGTGGTGTCGCCGACCGCAAACCCTCAAGGGAACTTACCAGAAGCATCGGATCCTGAAATGCCAGCGCCGACGCCTGGTCCCTCCGCAGCAGGGTTTTCCGAACCCCGAGTGGGAAGTCCGGAGAGGTTCAGTGGTGATCCCGTGCAGGTCAGGGCTTTTATCACTAACTGCCGCCTGTTGTTCCGTCTGCAGCCGAGAAACTTCTCTACAGAGGAGGCCAGGGTGGCATATACCATTAACCACCTTTCTGGAAGAGCCCGATTGTGGGGAACGGCTGAGTTTGAGCGCCGCTCGCCAGCGTGTGCTTCTTTCAGCTGTTTCGCTGATGAACTTTTAAAAGTATTTGATACTGGCTCCTCCTCCTCAGAGGCCTCCCGGGATTTAATGAACATTCGGCAGGGGAGACGGACCATCGCTGGGCTGCCATCAGCTGTTCTGGAGGACCCATCACGTCGCCACAGCCCGCAACCGCATCGCCCTGTGGGCGGGCTGAGCCGGAGCCTATGGGGGTGGGGCGCGCCTCCTTGTCCTCAACAGAACGACAACGCCGGTTAGCCTCCAACCTCTGTCTGTACTGTGGGGGAGTTGGAGTTTAGAGTTTCGACGTGTCCGTTAAAAGGACAAGCTCACTGGATGTAGGAGGCGTCCGGTTGAGCTCGATGACTACTCAGTCCTCCAAAGATGGTAAACCTCTACTCCAAGCTACACTGCATCTCCAGTATTCCACCCACACTTTGACTGCCCTGGAGGACTCGGGGGCAGAGGCCAACATTATGGATGCTGGTCTCGCTCGGAGGCTGGGCCTGGTGGATTATCCGCTCTCTGTCCCGGTGTCTGCTCGAGCCTTGGATGTGCACCTGTTGGGCACAGTAACTCGGGTCACGGAACCGGTGAGGATGAGGTGTGCTGGCAACCATCAGGAGACTATTCGCTTCCACCTGCTCTGCTCTCCGGGTCAGCCTCTCATCCTGGGCTACCCCTGGTTACGCCAGCACAATCCACATCTGGACTGGCGAACCGGGGTGGTCCGGGAGTGGGGGCTCTGAACCCACAAATTCCGTTCCGGACCTGTCCAACGTGCCCAGGTGCTATCATCACCTGCGGGAGGTCTTCAGCAAGATCAGGGCCACCTCTCTACCGCCGCACCGACCTTATGATTGCTCCATTGACCTTCTTCCAGGTACTGCTCCCCCCCGGGGCCGCCTCTACTCTCTCTCTGCTCCTGAGAGACAGGTCATGGAGGAGTACATCTCCGACGCTTTAGTGGCGGGTATCATTCGGCCATCCTCGTCTCCAGCTGGGGCCGGCTTCTTCTTCGTGGGTAAGAAGGACGGGTCCTTACGCCCTTGTATTGACTACCGTGGGTTGAATGAAATAACCATAAAGAACCGGTACCCTTGATCGCCTCCACTTTTGAACTGCTCCAGGGGGCCACGGTCTTTACGAAACTCGATCTCCGCAATGCGTACCACCTGGTGCGGATCCGGGAGGGCGGCGAATGGAAGACGGCATTTAACACACCTACTGGACATTATGAGTATTTGGTAAATGCCGTTTGGACTAACTAATGCCCCCGGGGTTTTTCAAGCCCTGGTAAATGATGTGCTGCGTGATGTGCTGAACCGGTTTGTGTTCATGTACCTGGATGACATCCTCATCTTCTCCCGGACTTTGACAGAGCACACGCAGCACGTCCAACTGGTCACTGTTTGTCAAGGCGGAGAAATGTGAGTTTCACGCAGAGACCGTGTCCTTCCTGGGATACATTGTGGCAGAGGGGAGTGTTCAGATGGATCCTGCTAAGGTGTCGGCGGTCACCTCCTGGCCCGTTCCGGAAAACAAGAAGAAATTACAACAGTTTCTGGGCTTTGCCAACTTTTACAGACGAACTCCAGACAGTCCCGGTGGTCCCTATTCTTCGCCAGGTTCAATTTTACCCTCTCTTACCAGCCAGGATCCCGCAACGTGAAACCTGATGCCTTGTCTCGCCAGTTTCAGAGGAAAAAACGGCACACAGGAATTTGAGCTCATTCTGCCCGACTGCCGCGTCATAGCGGCTCTGACCTGGGGAGTCGAGGATCTCGTTCGTGATGCAATTCGAGATCAGCCCAGCCCCAGTGCCTGTCCTGCAGGACGCCTGTTCGTTCCGGATCAGCTGCGCTCCCAGGTCCTTCAGTGGGGACATGAGTCCCGTCTGGCTTGTCATCCGGGAGCTTTTCACTGGCTTGATGAAAACATATTGCAAATGCACTTTAAAAATACATAATAATGTTCAATATTATAATGATCATCAATCATGATGATGACAATGAGGATGATGATGATGATTATTATTATTATTACATTTGATAGGTAATCAGGATTATGACACAAATTGACAAGAATGTCAAGGCAGTGAACAAGAACACCAAAGCTCAAAAGGTACTAACACATCTATAACACCTCAAAGGAGATATCATATTCCTACAAGAAACACATATTCACATCAATCTAATATCTGTGAAGAGGACTTGGGTGGGCCATTGGACTCATTTGTGGTCTTACAAAAGAGCAAAAGGGGTTGCAGTATTAAACCTAAAGGTCGTTAATTGACTAATTGATCTGATTGTGTCAGCCAAATATTCTAGTGGGTCTGGCCTGTATACACTCTGACCTGAGATGGTGAAAAATCTATTTAATAAATTTCTTCTCTAAAATCCACCATGCTGATAACCACCACATTATTACTAGAGGAGATTTTAACCTAGTCCTGGATCTGGATACAAAACTTAACCTCTTAACCTCTAAGCCTCTCTCACTGTCCACCATCGCCTATCTATCCCAGTCTAGTCTACCCCAGAGAACCTTCGTGACTCCATATTGCACAGTGAATGTTTTACTGAATGTATTGATGGATATTTGTGCTGTTTCTATCATGCTTTTAAATAATGCTCACAGAAAAAGGGAAGACATGAGAACTTTTTACCCTGAGGAGTTAAAGAAAAAATGCGGAGTCCGTCAGCCCATATCGCTGTCTTTTGAGGCTGCTGAGTTGAAAGGTAGGCTAATAATGACAGCATTGATAAAACGTAAAACAAACACATTTGAGAACTGCCAGCAAACGCTAACTGATGGGGGCACAGGAAACAAAAATTCCTTACTCTTATTAGGTAATGTTGGCTGCCGTTTTGCTATTTGGTCTACGTTGTACCAAATTCTGTCATTCTCATACCTACCAACAAATGATATCGGGATGCATAATGTTGTAAAAAGAAAATTTTGAAAAGGGAGTGCGGAGGCTTGGGCTTCAGGGCTCCCTTGGCCCTTGGGCCTGACAGGCCCATGCAGTAATCCATCCTTGCACTTGGTAACATGAAACAACAGAGCTATGGGTTTTACCTGCTCTTGTTTCTCGTGTCTGCCTCGTGGAATTCTTTTGAGTTTTTGGTTTCTTCCTGAACCTTTTGAAGTTTGGATAACTGTCTTGGTACCTTTTGGATGTTTTTGAGTTTTCTCTGTTTTTCCTGAACCCTTGCTTTTTGATACCTGTTTCTGGAAACCCTTTGTTGAATTACTTGTGTGTTTTTGCTTTACCAAGATCTCATGAGCTTTCTCCCACTTCGTACTGTTTTTGTATAGTTTTGCTCATTGTGAAACTACCAAGATCTCCTGAGCTTTCTCTCACTTTGTACTGTTTTTGTTTTTGCTCATTGAGAAATTAAACCGTGCTGATCTGCATTTGGGTTCCTGTTTTGAGTACTAGCGATTCTTACAGGCAGGGTAAGAAGAGAGAGAGTGAGCCAGATGACAGGTTTTAGTGAATGCTATACAGCCAGCAATGCAGTAAAAGAAGTAAGGGATAACGGCCGACGAGGTTTGCTTGTATATTGAATATATGAATGAATTCAGATATATAATATGAATATTATATTGAATAATGAACAAGGCGGAGACAAACAACTTCACAATGGTGAAGGCGGAGTTCATTCATTTTGTATAATAGCACACATTGAAAGCCGTTATCCCACTTATCACCCAGTTTCAATTAATATGTGTAAGGAATAGACGTCAACTTAAAACACAAAAAAGCTTGTAGCTCAGTTATAAAGAAACCTAGTTTTGTGGTTATAGCCAAAGATTCTAGAGCGCTCCACTCCAGAATCTTTGGTAAGAGCCCATAACAGCTGATTCCACTCTTACTGAGAAGTTCAACTGCTGTTTACTATGGTTGCTATAGTTACCATTCAAAAGTGCATTGATATAGAACAGTAATTACACTTTTTCACCTGATCTGCTTCATAGGTGTGCATTATACACAATTAACACACACCCTGCCAGCCATTCAGAAATCAAGTTTTGTTATTTATCTCCGGGTGATAAATAATTTTAATACATGATTGAATCCATTAGAAAGGAGCAAGGACAAACTGAATAACAATGGAGGGTGTTCTTGTCCATTTTTTGCAGGTGATTCAATTGAGATGGAACAGGAGGAAGTGTGTGGAACGCCAGGTTCCTGGGCACATCAATATAGAGGATCTAAAAAGGATCTACAGGAACCAATACTCGCCGGACTTGAGGAACACATATCTTGATAAATCTGTGGAGCCAGCTAAAACCTGGAGGTATTCAGTAGTACCACATTACCCTCAGCCAGTAGAGTTCCGTGTGTCCAGAATAAGTCATGTGACTGATCTCACAGGGCTCTCTGGCATTCTGAAATCTGGTGGTTTTGGAGGATTGAGGAGTGGCTCCCTGTGTTGGGGGCTTGTGATTGGTTCAGAGGAGATTTCTGATGCAGAACAGAGGTACCTGGAGAAACTCTTCCCTCATCGCAATCCAGAACAGCAAAGAACCCAGAGGCCTTTCCTACACAAATTCACCACTTCTCCTGAATTCAGAGACGAGTCTCGCTATGGCAACTTCCGGTTCTCTTTCTCACTGGCTGATGTTCTGCAGGCGTACAGCACACAGTTCTGTAGAGGACAAAGCCCCATCCTTAGAGTTTATGAGACTGTAATCTACAAGCAGGAGGTCATGTATGTTGTGCTGATTCACAGCCCTGATGTCCATGACTATGATGATTACCCAGTACTGGGGGATAATGATGATGGTGTGTGTGCTTACAGGGATGGTGAGATCATCTGGCGTGCTCAGGCCATCTCTGAAACACATAGGTTTAGACTTGCTGTGAACAGCCAGGAGAATCAAGTTCAGGTAGAAAATGTAAAACATGTGTTTTATGTGTGGGATCATGTGACCCTGGCCTTTCACAGATCTAAAGGTAAAAGCTTCACATGGCCTGAAGTGGAGCTACTGGAGGCTCTCACTGCATGTGATACAGGAAACATAGTTTTAAATAATGCAATAACTGACATAGCCTTAGCCAGGGACATAGTTTCGCATCTCAGACACAACATGCTCTTCTACCACAAATACAGGCATTGTTTGCTATCGGGACGTTGGGGACATGTCCCTAACATTTTTTGTTCATATGTGCATTGTCCTTATCACTATAGCGAATAACTGAGAATAGTCACAGCACAGGAAATTGAAAGCTCGTCACTCAAAGCACCTACCAGATGAGTAAAACATTGTATTTGGAAATTGTCATGATCCTGTTTCCTGAGACTCTGGCCACCCACTGGACTAACGCTGTACTGCAGCCTCTGTGTTTTGTTTACTTCACCCATGTGCATCTGTTCTGTTGCCTGCCCTGCCCCTTTCTCCTCCCCTGCTCTACACCTGTGCCCCATGATCCTGTTCCCCGTAATGAGTATCAGCTGTCCCCTGTTTGTTCTAGTGCTCCTGTTCCCTATATAAACCCCAGTCTTTTCTCTGTTCCTTGTCTAAATGTCTGACCATGTTCCGTGTGTTTTTTGAGTTTACTTACCTGCCGGTTAAGTTTGTTTCTCGTGCTTGTTCCCGTTCTCGCTGATCAAGTCTGTTCCATTGGACTTTCTGAGTATTTTTTTGAACTACTTGGATGTTTTTGGATTTGAATTACCCTCTCTTGATCTGGATGTTTAATTTTTCTGTGATTCCCTCCTGCCTCCCAGATCCCTGACTGACTTGTACCCTGCCTGTGTTTTTTCCCGAACTTTTTTGGAACTCCTTGGATTATTTGTGCCTTTTTTTTGTTTCTTCACAATCTTCTGAGCTTTTTCCCTTTTTGCATTATTTTTGAGCACTGTAAATAAATCTTTCTACACCGATCTGCATTTGGGTGTAAAGCTGCCTCCATCTGCACCATTCCTGAATCATAATTAAATGTATGTGATCATGTTAGTAGGTCTCAGACAATAACACCAGTTAACAGTTACATTTATGTTGGAGAAAGGATGCTTAAAACTAGATTACAGTAGTCCAGGGGTACAGCCTGTCATCTACTGCAGAAATCAACATCATCACTGTCATTCATGTGCATCATAGTATATTATTTAAAACTAATGACTGGATGTGAATTAAACATTTAAAAGAAAGTTGGACTACTCACAAAATGCATAAAGGAATAAAAGATATAATGGCTCCGGTGATATTTTCATTCTACAGACATTCATATTGACTGCATTTATGATACGGCTGCTATGTATTGTGCACATAACCATTTATATCTGAGCCAATCAAATTGTAATGCACTCTCTAATTTGTATGTTTTTATAGTGTGATCAAAGTTGATTAGATTTACAAAGACAAAGAGATTTGGCTGCGTAGCCTCAGAAAAGGCAAGATGCCCATATGCCATAACCTGTTCTGTCCACCACTACCAGTCTCCAGTGAGCTACTGAGCCCCCTGAGGATGTGCTGGAGGAAGCTTACCAAATCTGATGAGTCCAACCTCGAATTAAAGATGACAAAATGTTGCAAAATGTTTTATATGTCGCCCATAGGGATGATTGGGAACTGTAGCAAAACGTTTAAAAACATTTTGACCTCTGAACTTGTCCCTATTGTCTTTTGTACCATGTGATTCAGTTTTTGTGAGCACTGAGCATAGTCAGTGTGGGCTATGGAGACAGTGCTATGCCACTAGGTAACACCAGGATTGACTGTGTTTAGAGCACCACCTCCTGGCCAGAGTGTGATGCTCTTGTGCTTAATATGTATGAGTTCTGTGCCCAGCATTCACATGCATCTTAGTCAGCTATGTGCCACTTCCACACTCTCAGTAGCACCACAGACCACCTCATGCCCCAGCGTCAGTGGGCTAATGTGTCCTTTAATTAATAGCATCCTGTTTACAGTAGTCATGTTTATGATTCTGTTTATAGGTTCTTGGGAAACTCTGATCTAGCTTATCCAAATACAATGAAACACTACATTAAAAACAAAAAGTAGTTGATTAAAAGTTTCATTCAATAAAAACATGCATTTAGGTAAAAATAGAAATATAAACAATTGTTAGTAATTTAGATACACAGAATCAGTGAGGTAGCTTTTTATATCCTTATTCACTCTCATGCTGTCTAGCTGACAGTGACAGTATGTTTTTAAGACAGTGATAATGTGTTGCTTTTTAAGACATCTTGTAAAAGGGGTTGAGTTTTATTTTGAATTGCATTCAAGCCATACTCTCTTACGGGCCTCAACTGACATAATACCAGCTCAGCAGCAGTGTGTACTTGCAGTATTAAAGGTGCATGCAAAATACCAGCAGGCCAGTTCTGAAAGACGTTAGATGTTATCTGGGGGGCTAAATAGAATTACATTACGGGCCAGATTTGGCCCTTGGGACTTGAATTTGACTGAGGTGTGATCAGAAATAATAAGTGCATAGATGAAGGGGGCACCATAGTGGTCCCTGAGCCCTAAGAATGTTGATGATCACATTAAGACTCCATCTGGAACAGTGAACATAAACTAGATGTACTGCATATCTTTTCATAACATGACTGCATATGCCAACCTGAGTTGTTCTGTTAGACATAAACCTCCACAGTGATACTCTGGTTCCATGCCGACAAAAATCTATGGAATTTAACATGGCTTTGTTGAATAATCGCTGCTTTCAAACTCTGTAGACCACAGAGAAGTCTAAGATGCAGATGTCTTTGCGTCCATACTTTTATCATCTTTTCCTGCTTGCCGCTTATGGTCTTTGTCACCTGCTAACGGGTGAACTTTGATTTTTGCTAATAAGGAGCTACGCAGGATACTAACCTCTGCGGCAGCTTGTCATGCTCGTCATGCTCAGGGTGTGTCTCGTGCACTGACCAGCCTGATGCATGTGAGAGGCCCTCTCTAATACACTTATACTAACACAAAAGACAAGCGTTATCTCAGACTCAGTTATATAAGTGTAACACAAATTTCTGCCATACCAAAAACAGGTTTTTCTTCAGGAACTATTTTTAGTTGTCGGTCACATGGAATTACTGGTTTTCTATTTTCCATGAAAAGGTGTTGACAACACAGGTTAGAAATGTCAAATCTTCATCCTATTTGATGTACATATGGGCTAGACTGTTGGAGATGCGTTAGTAACAGAATAATCATTGTATGTTTTTCTTGGAGTTATATTGCCTTTCAGCAGAGATTAGAACCTGTAGCATCCTGTCCTGTTCCCCTGTACCCTTAGTTTGTATCATTCTGTCTCTTCCTTGTGTTACTTCCTGTCTTTGTCTACTTCCTGGTCATGTGCTCTGTTTTTGATCCCTGCCAACCCCTCACCTGTACCCAGTCTTGTCGGTCCCTGTCACGTTCCACCTGTTCCTTGTTCCCTCATTTAGCCCTCTGTATTTAAATCCTCAATGCCCTGTAGATCATTGGTCATACTGTAGTATTTGTGTCCCTGCCTGTATCTTGTTCTGTGTGCATTTGAGCCCTAGGGTTAGCATTAAAGAACCATTTCCAATGGGATTTTTCATAGTTTTTTGTTTTTTAAATACTTTTTTATAACGCCAACTGTCCCTCAGGCTTTAAGTCATCCTCCTGTTCACAGACAAATACAAAGGCATCCACAGCTGCAGTTTTGAAATATTATAAATAGCTATGATGTGTACATGTATTAAGTGTTCCTATGGGATATTCCAAAACACATACCCCTTACTCACACAGACCCCATTCACACACAAATGTACACACCAACACCATCAGTCACATATAACCACAGACACACTACTTCCAGCGCTTGTATTTACATTGTATCCTATTTTATTTTGACACTTGTGGTAAATATTTGTCAAAGAGATTTGTCAAAAGACATGTGATACAAAATATGACACAATATTAGTTATGTTACATGGAAGTCTTTCTAGAGTGTAGTAGCTGTGTGACTCAAAGAGAGGCCAGAGCTGGTGTATGAATGTACATGAGATAGAAGGGAGTGTTGAACTGGGCTGGGAAATCACATATTCCTCCTTGAGTGAGTGAGGATGAATGTTGGGCAGGATAAGGACCAGATGTGGGCATGTGTCAGAGAAGAACTGTGGGCTGTGCGATAGGCTGGGAACACACAGTTCCATGTGTGGACAAAAATACTGGGAAAAGAGGACCTGAGATCTTAAAACAAGAGGGGAAAGTGTGCATTGTGGGAGCAACTGGTAATCAGCTACGAGTGCTTTTGAAAAGAAAAATGTTAAGTAAAGATAATGAAAGGAAAGGAACTTGACCAAAATCCACCACCTGGACTGCTGTTTAAATCCAATGGGTGCTCCTCAGAAATAATTCAGCATTGTTGACAAAGATTTTTTATTTCACAGTGCCAGCACAGAATATGAGTGGGCAATCGCTACCCCATACACTCAATGCATGAGCAGAGTGAAAACCACTGCAAGATGCTACCCTTGTTCCCCAATGAGTTGATCAGGTCTGAACAAATAAGCTGTCTTTAGTGGAATTGGATTTGGTAAAGGAAGAATGTATGTCTAACTGAACCAGCTGATGTCATCTGAAGACATGGAAATGGGATGACATCATGTGGAATTGTGTTGTGCCTGTATGTTCATTTAGAAAGATAATGACTATTGTCATTATAAAAGGAACTCTGTATAAGAAGGGGCCTTTGCCCTGCAGAGAACTTTGGATTTGTCAACTTTGGATTTGAAGCAAGAATCGAATGCTTCAGTTCACTATTTTATCCCTCTGACATGATCCATTCCTCTTATCAATGCTGATATGTTTTTCAGACCATTGTCAATGGATTTTTCAGATACAAAATGGATAACATTCTCTCATTCTAATAAGCTGCTATTGTCACCTTAGTTGAAAAGGCTATATTATTGGCCTATGTGCTGATACTGAAAACCTGTGTAGAATACCTTCTGAACAGTAAGGAATTGATAGGAAAATTGATAAAGAATTGGACCAATAAACAGAATCGACAATGGCATTGATATTGATAAAATCCTATCAATTCCCACTCATAAGGATTCCCATATCTGATGTCTGATTTCTTTACTCCTGCCTGATCCCTGAAATTTTTTACTATAGTGTCTGTAAACAAAAGTGTCTAAAATCTCCAATTCCAGTGTGTTTTGCATTTATATTCAACAGTGTGGAGAATCATAAACATATGAAGCCCTGGACATGCTTAACTTTGGAGACCTAAAAACAAGGTATGAAGATCAGTTTTTTGATGTTTAATTGATCTTCATGATTAGGTCTAGTCAATAATCATTGAAATAATGGATATTATAAGATTTGGAAAATTACATCCAAGGGTACCATGTCAGTATTGAAACCATGAAGTGGAAATTTTCTGTGGAACACCTTCTCACAATTCCATATTATCCTATGGAGGACAGGGCTCAACCCATTTTTATAATTGCCCACCTCTTCCCCAGAGTCACAGCATGAACTATAACTACCCAGTTATTGCCGCAGCCTCTAATGATTACCAACCTTGTCCCAGCAATCATGGGTACAACAACAGCTTCTGGCAGCGGCTCCTTGCTCTCCCACCACAGGAGAGTGAGAAACGCAATTTCGATTTACTTTGTCTTGTACATGTGAAGAAATTGACAATAAATTCATACCACCACCATACTAACAACTCATATCATGGAGGCCGTGGAGGACAAAGGGGACACGTTAAAGCCCGCTTTAACAATTGCCAACCTCGTCTGCAGAATCAGGGGAACTTCAAACCCCTTGCTATACCCTCATCAAATGCAAGGAGAGGACCAAGGCCCAACAAACCACACTCCCCAGCCTCAATGTCAGAATTCTTGGGGCTACCGTTACTAGTATAGGCTTAGGTCGCAATCAGGGGGGGTTGTGTGAGTGCCCACCCCTCCCAATATAAGTTCTAATTTTAGAGTTATAAAAATATTTTTAGATTGTTTATAGATATATATTAGTAGATCATCATATCTGTCCATCTATCCCCTTTAGATCTAACCCACAAGAGATAATTCCATTTTATCGCTGTATATGTATATGAGTCACCCAGAGGTCATTGCCCCACACACTGTCTTTGTCTCAACATCATTTAACCCCATTGGTTTTTTAATTAATCACAATTTTACTAGTACAGCAACACGCAACATGGATATGCATCAGCTTTTAAATGTGCAGTACTGAGCTACTCTTATTGCAATGACTTTTCGCTGAATTATTTAACTATTTTGAATTATCAACCTACTATATTTCTTTATCCATAGGGTGCTTTGTTCTGATTAATTATTGTTACTTTAAATATGTTTTCTGGTGTACTTTGTCCATTTTTTTAACCTTATCAATAATTTTCCCTTATACACTCTGAAGTATGGATATGTATACACTCTGAAGTATTGATATGCATGCACTCTGAAGTATGGATATGTATACACTCTGAAGTATTGATAAGTATGCACTCTGAAGTATGGATATGTATGCACTCTGAAGTATGGATATGTATGCACTCAGAAGTATGGATATGTATGTGCTGTTTGCTGTAGACTATAAGACATGGCAGTATATCATATGATTCTGTGCTTTAAAAAGAAAAGAAAATAAGCCTCTAACAAGAGAGAACACAGTGAATACATAGTGAATAGAATAACTCATGTAACCATTAAAGCAGGTCTAGATGGAATTTTGTTTAGGACAGGGAGGAGGGCTAACCTCCTTGTGATTGGTCCAAAGTAGATCTCTGATGCGAAACAAAGGTACCTGGAGAAACTCTTCTTCTCTCCATCCCTGTAAATCTATGCTTTCTCCCTCTGTGATATCTTCTTAGTTGCTCAGTAATTGTAGACAGGATATCTGGCGAACTAGGCATTTGATTGGCTTGCGTCAGATGCCAGTAATTGGATCTGTTGTTGGTCAAAATGTCACTATACTGCTTTTGCAAAGAAAGAGCAAGATTGCCAGCTCCATTCAAAATCAAAGTCAGTTTGAGGCTGATTGGTTATTAAATGGTGAATGGAAATTGATGGATTTAAATGTTTGTATGTGTCGAGATGGAGCGTCTCGTTGTACACTAACCAGTCTGATGCATGCAGAGACTAATAAACCTACTAACAACAAAGACAAGCCTTATCTCACACTATTCATTCATTCAACATTATTCAAGTGTAAGACAAATTTCTATCACGACACTCCACTAAAATTTCATCAGCTAGGGCACTACAGTGTTTGAATTAGCTGCTTTACAGACATCATACAGTTCAAGCATGGGAATCTTTTTAATAATCCTGAAAATCTTTTTAATTGTTGTGGGAATGTTTTTAGTAATCTTTTAAATTATCATGGGAATTATTTTTCTTTAAGTTATTATTTTCTTTTTTCATATTTCACTTCAGACACAATGTTTTAAAAACCAAGAGAATTCAACAGCTGTGAATAGAACTTTGACGGAGGACAGACGCTCAACATGGAATCAGGGTAAAAAAAGAAAGCTAGTTTCATATCACGGCAATATGGTTAAATTAATAATAATTATTCATAGATGAAAAAGAAATTACAATCATTTTCTCAACAAGTATGAGTACAACCCTTGTTTCAGCATATCCAAGGAACAGATTTTTGGGGTCCAAAGGAACAAGAGGGAGTGAATATTAGTGAATAGCTTAGAATAGCTTATGTAACTATTAAAGCAGGTCTAGATGGATTTTTTGTTTAGGAGAGGGAAGAGGGGTAACCTCCTTTAATGGGGGCTTGGGATTGGTCCAAAGGAGATCTCTGATGCGGAACAGAGGTACCTGGAGAAACCCTTCTTTGATTGCAATCCAGAACAGCGATGGAAACAGAGCCTTTCCCATACAAATCTACTACCTCTCCTGTTTTCATAGATGGGTCTCACTATGGAAGCTTCCGGTTCACTTTCAACCCCCAAATGCAAGATACACATGGGGAATATGGCCCCAGATGGTTTTCCAATCCCCAATCTAGTCCTCACTACCTATTTGACCGCTGCTAGTAACAGACCTAGACCACGGTCAGACAGAATGCGTGTTTTGCAGTGAGAGTTGTTTAGTTGACCACATTGAAAAGAAAAAAAGTTTAATCCTGAGTGTAAAAGCACCCATCACTCATGTATCGAGGAGAGTGAAAAATATGAGCTCTCATCTTGTTTTTCTGTTGCTGAGAGCATTATGGCCAGATGATTTATTCTGGAGCACTGAGTTGTTTTTGTATAAAATCCATTGAATTCAATGGATTTTTTTTTTTTTTAAATGAAGTCGCAATGCATTTACATTACAATACATGTTTATTTTAAATTTAAATAAAAATAAAAATGTAAATAAATGATTTACTTATCATATACTTATCATCATGTTGTGTCTGGGTGAAGGACTATATCAGTCATCGGCTTTTCTCTTATGGAAGTAATCTTGTTTTGTTGCCTTTTTAATTTATACTTGGACATTTACTTTCTATATTTACATACTGCCTTAGATGCTCATGTGAATATAAGGAAAATGTGTAAATTGTTTAAGTTTGGTTGGGACATTTCATTGTATCAGTCCATTAACACATGAGCCAAGCTGTACAATCTGCTCACAATGTTGTTTTATCTGCTCTCCAGTAGGGGACGCTTTAGTGCCTAGGCTGCCTAATTAATGTAACACTGAATTGGAATAATTAAACAGTTTATTCATCAAGTAAATGCAATGCAGTGTAATGTAATGCAAAAGTCTAGACCAAACGTCATTGAGAGATGTTACTGTAGCAGCTGATGCAAAGCTATCTGATGTATTTGCATTTTCATGATTAGATCAGATTCAACTTTCCAGATGGCTGCCACACAGAGAATTATCTCAAAGGGATTAATTTGACTACAGATGATCTGAAGAGGATCCACCACAACAAGCACACTGTTAAAAATGTTTCTGGACCCAATGAAAGAAGTGAGGACATTCTCACAAGTTTTTGTGGAAGGTGTAATTTAACATACACCTCTATTGCTCAAGCTCACTGAGACTTGTCAGAACCAAAGACGTGAGAATATTTTGTCCAACCTATACTCTCAGAAAAGAAGGTACAGAATTGTACTTCTAGGGGTACAAAGGCTTGTCACACCGGCAGTACCCTCAAAGGCACATAATTGTACCTTTTAACCAGGGTACATATTTATACCTTCACTTTTTGTACCATTTGGTGGCAAATATGTACCTTATATGGTACAAATACGTAGCCTGGTTAAAAGGTACAACTATGTGCCTTTGAGGGTACTGCCAGTGTGCCAAGCCTTTTTGTACCTTATAGTGGCAAATTTGTACCCTATATTTAAATTCTATAGTATTATGTTTTAATGATCCACACAAAAATTCTGAATTAAATGTCTTTATTGATTTAATGAAGCAAATATATTTTCAACTCATGTTACATATGTTTATCAAATAACATACACATATATAAAAACCATAAAATACATTTTTCAGACATATACATTGTTATCAACACAATATGTATCATGAGCCTGAGACTCCAATTCATTTCCTGGTAATAGTACCGTCCATTCTTTTTCAACCTGTACACTGTAAGCATGGAAATGTCTGTCACAAGAAAGAGGCAGTAAAACCTTGCCACCTAGGAACCACATAGTATTCATATTGAAAATGTATTTGATTTGGAAAAACAATGATTTTTTTTCAGAATGAAGCTGATCTATTAAAAAAACATCCTTGACAGCATACTTAACATTATTAATCATTACTTCAGAGACACGCTGGGTGGAATTGTCTCCTAAATGTACATTACAGAGTTCATGGTAGGCTACTAGGGCTCTTTGTAACTCAAAGGGTAAAGACAAGAAGGGTGTGGGTACACTTTTTCCAGGTACATTTTCAAACTCACTCAACACAAATTGTGAGAATTCCCAACATTGCCTAAACTGATGTCTGTTGCTAAGAGTTGTAGCAATGTTCACGAAATTACAGCAGTTTCGGGCAACCATTTTAAAATACTGGTGCTTGCTTTCAAAACACATACGCCACGACAAACGAAGGGGCGTGTTTAAGTTTAAGTGTTTAAGTGTCGCATTAAGAATTAAATAGTGACACTTGGGTGTAATAGCATCACCAAAAACATTCTTTAACTCAGTCAAAAATTCACAAACCAACACATTTAGCAATGGAAGCTCTTCCTTATTCACCTTTTGAGCCATAACGATATCTGAAATCTCTCTACACAAGAAAACATTCCAGTATTTACAATTCAATGGCACACGATGTGCCATTACAAAAGGCAGAAGCCTGAAAAGGCACCATTTTTGGGAGGCGGATCCTGAAACACCAACATTTTGTAGTCTGTCAGAAAGCTAAACTTTGTTCCTTTTGTCATTTTGACCAATAGACAGCTTCTGCAGTTCCTCATTTACCTCTCTTATTGTAATGTGCTTCTCTGTATGAGCTTTGCTGATAACCAATTTCATGACTAAAGGAATGACTCCTTCTATCATGCATTGCATCTGGGGGTAGAGAAGTAGTCACGTCAAAATAAGGTAACTCCTCAAACGGAGAACAACTATTAACCCCATATGTTACTTTATCTTCAGGACATTGTTCAATACATGTAAGATGAGACTGATGAACTTCTGTTGTTCTGAAAACAAAGTCTGTCTCACAAAAATTTTACTTTATGTCAGCATAGGTCGCCATGCAATAGCGACAGACTCTTCCAGTTAAAAGACATTGTAAACCCACCTAACATGTGGGCAGATAGATTGTCACCAGATATTGTCGCTAGAGCGGCATAAACTGTGTGCTCTTTTCCCTCCCAATTCACTGTAAGACCCTCAGTTGCTATTTTTTTTAGATCGTCAATCATTGGTTTTAGTATAGTATTCAAACCGAACTGTTTCACATGTGCATAGCGCACTAACAAGGCTAGGTGGATGTGACTCTGTTGAGACCTTTGCCTTGGGTCCAGGTTTCCCACATTGTAATGAAAACCACAAAGCTTGTGCTTTTTTTTTTTTGAAACTCATCTTCATAAAAATGAAGTCGCAATGCATCTGGGTGATCTTTGAAGAACTGGTGGTCTTTGTAAATGTCCCCATCAGTGTAGTTACTTAAACATTCTGTATCCAAGTGTGGACTTCTCGCTAACAGAATTTGATGTCTTATATCTTCATGAGATAAGTACCTCTTTAAAACCAATCCAATAGGTACATATGAATAAGAGCCAACAGAACATCCTTCACTGTTTCTCAACTGAAAATGGACAGGTTCTGTCATGTTAAGTTGTGATTTACAATGGTCTTTAATCATGTATGGCGTTTGAACGGCCTTGTATGCCTCATCAAAAAAGTCTTTAGACTATATGGCATTAGCTAATTCTGGACTGTCTGCAATAGAAAAAACAATTTTGTTAAGGTGATAAGCTATGAAAGAATCATAGTTCTCCTTGAAAAAAACAAAGTAAGAAATTAACATCATGAACAATGTCCTCTTGAACAGAAATGGGAAGATGATTTTTCTCTCTACATTTTAGGACAAAACTGAAAAGATTCTGTTCGAAATTATGCAGCAGGTCATCCACAGATGAAGGAACATTGCTATCTGCCACAGTTGGAGGGTCATCTGTGCACTCAACAACTGGGTCTGACTCAGAATTACTCGTCATTTTCCGCACAAACAACATTTTCTCTGTTTGCGGTACACATGACGTCGGAAGGATGCAAATTTTTTAAAGGAACATTGGCAGTTGTTTAGTCCGCTAGTAATAGAAAAGTTAGGTTTGTGTGCATGAATTAGTCCAATGTGCTCGACAAGTTTAGTCAAAGTAAAAGCACTTCTTGAGCATTTGGAACAGTGGTAAGGACATGGCATCGTAAAGTAAGTAAAGCAAGTAGCCTGAAAACTTGTGGGTTTGAATCCCAGCTGCCACTGTAGTGTCCTTGAGCAAGGCACTTGACCCTAAGATGCTCTAGGGGAGACTGGCCCTGAACAATTGATAGTTGACAAAATGTAAGTCGCTTTGGATAAAAGCATCTGCTAAATGCATAAATACAAATATAAAATATATGTAAACATGCAATCAGATTGTCCTGTCTGTGTACGTTTAAGGATAAATGCATGGTGAGGAAAATAAAAGCGCAAATAGATTAAAAGTACTAGCACCACCACAAGCCACAAGTTTGTGTTTTTGTTTATCTTACCATACAAACCTAGCTAGCATGCTAGAAAGTGAGCCACACACTCCCATAGGCTAAGTGAAAGTGAGGTATTAACTGGCTGCTACCTTGCTAGCGCTAAATTTAGCTAGCCAAATGGAGCACAATACAGACCCTGTATATCAAGTTCAACAAGTTGTTTTGTTACAAAGTTAATTTATGAATTTGAATATGAATTAATTTATGAACCCAGGACCCACGACTGGCAGTAGGATGAACAGTTCAATATTTAATCAGATTAGCTTCAATCTGATCAGGAAAAAACTGCATGTAAAGGTACTCTATGATTGGCTAAAAGATGATATAAAAGTTAGTGGCTATACCTCTGAGTTAAGAAACCATTCAGTCAGAAGATTTATTACCACTTTGTGCCTTGCCTAACAACACCCCTTAACTGTTCTGAAATCAGTGGGACCCCAGCCTCATAGGGTTTATTGTTTTCTAATCCAGTTACTACACTGTAATACAGAATATGCATATATACAGAATATGGAAATTGTTGTGTTAACTATCTTTTGTGTTTTGAGGTCTGAACTCATTATCACAACTCATTATCTTAAATTTGGTCAACTTGAAATAGTTAGGCAGCCCGGACACTAACTTTTTTAAGTTAAAACCATGATTTCTTTTTTACAGTGTATAGACTCTAAGATTATTACAACAACAGAATCCTATATGGTGCAGGATGAGAGGGAGATCCACTGATCTCAAAAGAAGCAGAAGTTGGTTGATGACAAAGAAGCACAGAGTATGCATAGCTACACAGTACACCATGGCTACACAGTGCATCCAGTGTATGAACCCCAGATGAGAGTTGATTAAGTCTGAAGTGTTCTTTCTCATCCCTCAGCTTTTACAGAGGTTCAGACAGGCCTCCTTATCTCATGGTGATGTTTACTGGCCAATCAGAATTAAGATGTCTGCTCTGGGCGTTTACGCATACCTTTCAGACTATCAGATATTCAGGGTCACGTGTCTTGTACTGAAAACTCCCAGTTGATCCATTGCTATAATAAAGAAATGCTGGGGTAGATAAGATTTCTTGTTAGATGGCATAATAATGATGAAACAACAAACATTACTGTGACACAGCTAGCATGGAGAATTACGACCCATTTCAACATGCAGTTGTATTGCTCATGCTACCCTGACATTATTTGGAGTAGACTTTTTTTTTAAGTGTAAACACACCATGCTCGTTGGCAAATACCAGTTACTAGTGAAACAAGGTTTTAAGAGAATTTTAAGAGAATTTTGCACAGTTGATATCTGAAGGTAATGCAGCATGAATAAAATGAACCAGCATGAATAAAATGTTGACATATTAACACTATTATTATCACTATTTTGATGAGTATTACAGTAAGGAAAGCAGGTGGGAAAGAAAGGAGACTAAGCCTCACCAAAGCCTTACTGGACCAGAAAGTGAACCTGATCCTTTTTGGAATAAACTCACAATGTGAACACAAAATAACCAAGTTCTTTTCCTGTTGCTGCACCTGTCCACTTACAGAGGGCTGAGTTTATGTGAAAACAGGCCATACCAGCCCTTTACATTAACTTCAACATTAACATAAACACAAGATTCAAACTGGTCAGTAAAATGAACCTACCTTGGTATAGCAGAGGTAGACGCAGACAGCTGGTATTCCTCAGGAGGCACAGTCTCCAATGTCAGGGATATTACTGGCTCAGGCTTTTTCATCTAGCTAACAAACTGCATGAATTTCAACTGCTTCTTGAACGACCCTTGAAACAATTATCCAACCATGGTTTCTGTCAACCCACAATCCACTGTCTCCATCAACATCATTATCAGCATTTCGTGGTATTTAAATAATGAGGCACTTTCTGCTGGTGTATCCACGAAACGCATATAACAGTCTAGTCACCAGAGAGGGTTCACGCGCACCCCCCTTACTTGTTGTTGCAGTTTCCAAGATGACCTCTGAAAAACACCCATGAAAAACACCCAATTTGCAGCAATATTAACATGTCATTGTGAACTAGACATATGAAAAAGTCTAAAAAAATAGGTTTCGACAAGTAAGGGGGGTGCGTGTGAACCCCATCTGGTGGCTGGACTAAAAGTGAAGTAGATTAATTTATTCCATTACTTCTGTCACAGCGTAAATCCTGAGAGAATACAGGAAGACCTGTATCTTTGGTAAATCTGCTCATATCTGAGTAACCGACTCGCTTGCTTTGCACACGAGGAAATCATCACTCTCATGAGGTGGCGAGTGCGACTTTAAAATGGAGTTCGTGCGTGTTCTACGACTCTTCACCCGCCTTAACACAAACACTTCTAATACAATCACCATCCCTTGTTCGCTAACGGTTTAACGCATTAAAATCAGCCATCATTTCACATTTGGTTGATGTGCGAAACTTACACCATTACGAAGAGATAACAAAACTGACGAGAGGGGAAAACCAACAAGGCTTCTACGCGCCTTTATCTATTACTACTAGCTTTATGAACGGCGTATCATAACCTAAACTACTTCGGTTACACATATCACTAGGTTACATTTTAATTTAGATAAGATATATTACAAATATGTGTCAGGGAAGGTGAAGTTTTACCTCAACGGCTACGGCTTTACCTAAACGGCTACTAAGCCAATGCAGCTAGTTTGAATCTGACTGAATTTGAGGCATTCCGATTAAATGGGATCTAGTCATCGCCGAGTTCACTTTAAATCGCTCTGGAACTTGTGCTAGGTATCAAAAACCATCACTGATTAATTTAGCTGTTCAGTTGTATGCTAGGAAATCGTTGGTGGCAGACTAGCCACCCTCTGCTAGTTTAACTTGGTAAGACAACGCACATAAACCAAATACAAATGTTACGGGTAAATGAAATATGGTTGGTTTTGAACACAATTTAAACTTACACTTACCTCTAAATCTCTTAGCCAAGCTTCGCGTGCCCAACCGTCACTCGGGCACGTGCAAAGAAGGGGTAGCCCCTGTCGGCCATGGGCTACAGTGAGTTACACCACGGAAAATGTACAACTTTGTACCTTTCACTGTTTGACAAGTAGTTTGTACCTTCTACAGGGTTAAAAAGGTATGCATCAGTACCTTAAGGTCCAAATATTAGCCTTTGGTGTTGATTGTACCTTAGGGTACAGATTTGTACCCCTATTTCTGAGAGTGTATGGTCTCCTCATACAGAGAGTTAGCAAAATCAGCTAGCCTCTGGAGGCAAAAATTAAACTGTTTTTTATCTTAACAAGCTCAAAATGACACCCCAGCTATGCAACATTACCTGGCAAATGAATAAAAAAGTGGTTAAACAGTGTTTCTTCAAGCAGCTACATACTGGTTTGTTTACCTGGGCCTGGGTTCTAAACTAACGGTATGTGGCTACTTACCCACACAGCTTACCCACCTCTCACAGAAATAGACCTGATCCACCTCTTAATGGGTTATCATTATTACACAAATATTGGTCAATAACCTTCATCGTCGACCATGTCTTTCTTAAACATCTGATAATGCATGTTGCAGCCCAATAATGTAGCTAGAATATAAATTAGTTATTATGATTATGATTATTATTATTATTATTATTAGTAGTAGTAGTAGTAGTAGTAGTAGTATGTATGTATTTGTATAGAGCATTTTGTGTAGGAAATGCAGCTCAAAGACCACAGTAGTAGAGTCAATATTTACAGTAGATAAGCAGAAAAGAGGACAGACCAGAAAAGTAGACATAAGAACCCGTGGTACCAGGGTAAACAATGAATAGGATGCCAGCAATGTGTTTACAACAGATTAATACAGTGACAAGCAAACAGAAAGGACAAACAGCAAAAGTATCAGTTGTGCCTTTACTGCAGATGAACACAGTGACAAGGAAAACAGTCAGGAAAAGGATGTGGTTACTCATTAGACAGTAGTCGGCATTTGTTGATGAAGGCTTTCTTCAGTTTTGAGAGTTCTACAAGCCTTCCACTGATGAAAATTGCATGACATTCCCCAAAAACTGAAGCTGAAAAGGAAGGAATATTATATAACATATTTATTTAGTCATTCATTCCCTGGTCACTGGTCATTGATTGTAAATTTACAAATATGATCAAATTGTTTCATTGTGGTCCTTCACAATGAGCATGTTTTACATAGGGCAAATCCGATTCAAAATACCCCAAGTATCTACACTATCTGATCGAATTCAGCTCCATCGGATAGAAATTTCATTAAGATTTAGAGAGGTGGTATACACTTTTTGATAAACCGATCCATGGGCATGTAAAAACTACGGGTCGGTGGTAGTGGTTAAGGAACCTGGCTAGCTAGCAAGTAGCCTGAAAACTTGTGGGTTTGAATCCCAGCTGCCACTGTTGTGTCCTTGAGCAAGGCACTTGACCCTAAGATGCTCTAGGGGAGACTGGCCCTGAACAATTGATAGTTGACAAAATGTAAGTCGCTTTGGATAAAAGCATCTGCTAAATGCATAAATATAAATATAAAATATATGTAAACATGCAATCAGATTGTCCTGTTTGCGTACGTTTAAGGATAAATGCATGGTGAGGAAAATAAAAGCGCAAATAGATTAAAAGTACTAGCACCACCACAAGCCACACGTTTGTGTTTTTGCTTATCTTACCATACAAACCTAGCTAGCATGCTAGAAAGTGAGCCACACACTCCCATAGGCTAAGTGAAAGTGAGGTATTAACTGGCTGCTACCTTGCTAGCGCTAAATTTAGCTAGCCAAATGGAGCACAATACAGACCCTGTATATCAAGTTCAACAAGTTGTTTTGTTACAAAGTTAATTTATGAATTTGAATATGAATTAATTTATGAACCCACAACCCACGACTGGCAGCAGGATGAATAGTTCAAGTGGAATATTTAATCAGATCAGCTTCAATCTGATCAGGAAAAAACTGTGCATGTAAAGATACTCTATGATTGGCTAAAAGATGATATAAGTTAGTGGCTATACCTCTGAGTTAAGAAACCATTCAGTCAGAAGATTTATTACCACTTTGTGCCTTGCCTAACAACACCCCTTAACTGTTCTGAAATCAGTGGGACCCCAGCCTCATAGGGTTTATTGTTTTCTAATCCAGTTACTACACTGTAATACAGAATATGCATATATACAGAATATGAAAATTGTTGTGTTAACTATCTTTTGTGTTTTGAGGTCTGAACTCATTATCACAACTCATTATCTTAAATTAGGTCAACTTGAAATAGTTAGGCAGCCCGGTCACCAACTTTTTAAAGTTAAAACCATGATGTTAAGATTATTACAACAACAGAATCCTATATGGTGCAGGATGAGAGGGAGATCCACTGATCTCAAAAGAAGCAGAAGTTGGTTGATGACAAAGAAGCACAGAGTATGCATAGCTACACAGTACATCATGGCTACACAGTACATGAGTGTATGAAACCCAGATGAGAGTTGATTAAGTCTGAAGTGTTCTTTCTCATCCCTCAGCTTTTACACAGGTTCAGACAGGCCTCCTTATCTCATGGTGATGTTTACTGGCCAATCAGAATTAAGATGTCTGCTCTGGGCGTTTACGCATACCTTTCAGACTAACTAGTGTTGCATTTGTCCATCAGATATTCAGGGTCACGTTTCTTGTACTGGAAACTGATTATCATTTGCCTTTTAGATGTGTGTGTGTGTGAGTGAGCTCTGGACACACTCTGCTTTGAATACTGCTTTGACTTCACTTCAGACACATTCAACTTTGAATACTGTGGATTTCACTCCAGACACATTCTGATTTGAAGACCCATAGGGTTTAACAGCTGTGATAATAGAGTTTTGACAGAAGATGGCTACTCAACTTAGAATCAAGGCAAGAAAACTAATTTTATACCACAACTATGGTTAAATTATCAATTAGTGTATATATATTAATAATTTTGTAATAATAATTGTATAATTAAATTGTATAAATGATTTATAATTAATTAAAACTAGTGTAGCACACGTGTTTAGACTGGCTCATGTGAAATCTGTGTTGTGCACTGAAACTGCAGAGGCAGAGGCCATCTCTGTGTCATGGCGCTGAGAGTTAGAACTGCAGAAGGCGACTTTGTTGGTAGCCTACTAACTTTCTACGATATCTTTCGTATTTTTTGTCCAAAAACCACCAAACTTGGCAGTGCACTGATGCATGCCGTTAGCAAGACCGGGCCCAAATTTTAGGTAGGCCAGATGAGTGGTTCGAGAGTTATGTGTTGAACAGACTGACTGACAGACATTCCTTGCATTTATAGATAGATAGATGAATTATAGGGTTCTGGCCACAATCTCAGTAGAACCAAATACTGAATGATCCCACTACATTAATTTTTAAACTATATTAAACTACAAATCAAGTTTAATAATTGAACTCTGACTCATAACACCATAATCAACTGCATGACGCAAAATAAATCAAGGCATAATGGAGAGCTTGATGAATGAGACAGCGGCCTCAGGCACTGCGCACAGTACTCAGCTGAAGGCATCAAGGTTTTGTTTGCCATGCAAATATCACTTGACACATAGCCAGTTCATATTTTCAAGGTACATCTTCTACCTGACAATGCTAGCCAGTGCTACTGCTGCCATCAGCTGGCTTTATGCTGACATGAATAGAACATGACACACCATCTCAACAAAAGCATTTTATTAAACCAGATAATTTCAGAAATGTACACAAATATACACACATGCACGCACGTACACGCACACACACACATACATACACAAAATCATTTTTGCTCAAGTAGCTTACTGGGGGGAAAGCATTCAAAACTCTGTTGTCAGAGTTCTCTGTTCTGACCTCTCTATGTCCTCTTTGTTTTTTACTGTGTAGGAGAAACAGGTCTTATTTCAAATGTTTTTGTTAAATTGTTAAATCTTTTCCTTTCTCTCTTTTCACTGGCCTGGTGAAAACATGTTGCAAATGCACTTTACAAATACATAATAATGTTTATTATTATTATGGTAATCATGATGAAAAAACAGAGGAGGGGGATGATTTTTTTTCTTGATTTTTAATCATGAAAAAGTTTTCTTTTTTAGGTTAATGGTAGAGCCTATGTGCCTAAATTATGAACAGATGAGCATTCATCTTCAATGGAAACTTAAAAAGACATGAAACATTTCATTTTCTGTGCCAGCCACGATGTGATGGCTTATTTGGGGTTCAGAACCATGGATAAGGTCCGATCACGCGAACATGTTAGAGGATTGGCAGAGGAACATTAGCCTAATGGATCGGTCTGTAAAACGTAACAATAATGATTTCACATGTCATAAAATATGATTTCACATGTTATGTCAAAGTAACTAATTATAAAACTAAATAAACAGCTCTGATGTCATTTCATGTGGCCTTTTCGGTTTTCCTGTTGGCGCGTCATCTGCAGCGTGTCGTCCTTTTATCCACATCTCTGCGAACCTCTGTGCAGGGCCCAGTAACAGCGATGTATTACTTAGTTGGATGTTGACTTAGCCTTTTTTGTGCTGGTCCTGTGAAGTAGGACGATATGCTGCTCTGAACGCGTTTCATTTTCCCTCGTTTTTTATTAGTTCCGCGTAGAATGCAGAAACAGTGTATTTATGTGCATGCGGACGTTCGCGAACAACGAGATTACCGACAATTCGGGTTAGGTTGAAAGTTAGTAGGCTAACAAAATGCTACCCTGGCTACCCTGATGATGACAATGATGACGCTGATGATGATGATGATTATTATTATTATTACATTCAGGATTATCAGGTAATCAGGATTATGACACTAATTGACAAGAACCTGGGGCTCATACAAAAAAGCTCAAACAAAAGCACTAGAGTTCAAAAGGTACTAACACATCTATAACACCTAAAAGGAGATATATTCCTACAAGAAACACATATTCACACATCTAATATCTGTGAAGAGGACTTGGGTGGGCCATTTGTCTCATTTGTGGTCTTACAAAAGAGCAAAAGGGATTGCAGTAATAATCCTAATGGTCGTTAATTGGCTAATTGATCTGATTGTGTCAGCCAAATATTCCACTGGCCTGTATACACTCTGACCTGAGACGGTGAAAAATGTATTTAATAAATTTCTTCTCTAAAATCCACCATGCTGATAACCACCATGCACAGTGAATGTTTTGCTGAATGTATTGATGGATATTTGTGCTGTTTCTATCATGCTTTTAAATAATGAGAACTTTGAGAACAATGAGAACAATGACATGAGAACTTTTTACCCTGCGGAGTTAAAGAAAAAATCCGACAGCCCATATCGCTGTCTTTTGGGGCTGCCGAGTGTTGTTGAAGGTAGGCTAAGAATGACAGCATTGATAAAACGTAAAACAAACTGACAACAAATTTGAGAACTGCCAGCAAACACTAACTGATGGGGGCACAGGAAACAAAAATTACTGTTGGCTGCCGTTTTGCTATTTGGTCCACGTCTGTCATTCTCATACCTACCGACACTACTGGGCCAGGGACATATTATGAGTCCATGGGCCCCTGGGCAAGACGACGAGAAATATAATGGAGGGGCCCTATTAAGACATATTACATAATATAACAAGTGTTTGGCTTCAGGGCCCCAATAGGATATCGGGATGCATAATATTGTAAGAACAAAATTGAAATGGTAGTGTGGAGGCTTGGCCCTTGGGCCCGACAGGCCCTTGCAGTAATCCATCCTTGCACTTGCACAACAGAGCTATGGGTTGACTCACTCCAGATAATCCCTTTAAGAGAGGGTAGGCTGGAGCAGGAGCAAGGAGGGCAGGGTAAGAAGAGAGAGAGAGTGAGCCAGATGACAGGTTTTAGTGAATGCTATACAGCCAGCAATGCAGTAAAAGAAGTAAGGGATAATGACTGACGAGGTTTGCTTGTATATGGAAATAATGAACAAGGCGGAGACAAACAACCCCACAACAGCGAAGGCTTAGTTCATTCATTTCGTATAATAGCACACATCGAAGGCCGTTATCCCACTGGTCGATATCCCACTTATCACCTACTTGCAACTCATATGTGTAAGGAATAGATGTCAACTTAAAACACAAAAAGCTTGTAGCTCAGTTATAAAGAAACCTGTTCAGTTGCTGCACTACTTTCTTTTCACTAGTTTTGTGGTTATAGCCAGCTAGAGCTAGAGCGCTCCACTCCAGAATCTTTGGTAAGAGCCCATAACAGCTGATTCCACTCTTACTGAGAAGTTCAACTGCTGTTTACTATGGTTGTTATAGTTACCATTCAAAAGTGCATTGATATAGAACAGTAATTACACTTTTTCACCTGATCTGCTTCATAGGTGTGCATTATACACAATTAACACACACCCTGCCAGCCATTCAGAAATCAAGTTTTGTTATTTATCTCCGGGTGATAAATAATTTTAATACATGATTGAATCCATTAGAAAGGAGCAAGGACAAACTGAATAACAATTGAGGGTGTTCTTGTCCTTTATTTTCAGGAGATTCAATTGAGATGGAACAGGAGGAAGTGTGTGGAACGCTATGTTCCTGGGCACATCAATATAGATGATCTAAAAAGGATCTACAGGAACCAATACTCGCCGGACTGGAGGAACACATATCTTGATAAATCTGTGGAGCCAGCTAAAACCTGGAGGTATTCAGTAGTACCACATTACCCTCAGCCAGTAGAGTTCCGTGTGTCCAGAATAAGTCACGTGACTGATCTCACAGGGCTCTCTGGCATTCTGAAATCTGGTGGTTTTGGAGGATTGAGGAGTGGCTCCCTGTGTTGGGGGCTTGCGATTGGTTCAGAGGAGATTTCTGATGCAGAACAGAGGTACCTGGAGAAACTCTTCCCTCATCGCAATCCAGAACAGCAAAGAACACAGAGGCCTTTCCTGCACAAATTCACCACTTCTCCTGAATTCAGAGAGGAGTCTCGCTATGGCAACTTCCGGTTCTCTTTCTCACTGGCTGATATTCTGCAGGTGTACAGCACACAGTTCTGTAGAGGACAAAGCCCCATCCTTAGAGTTTATGAGACTGTAATCTACAAACAGGAGGTCATGTATGTTGTGCTGATTCACAGCCCTGATGTCCATGACTATGATGATTACCCAGTACTGGTGGATAATGATGATGGTGTGTGTGCTTACAGGGATGGTGAGATCATCTGGCGTGCTCAGGCCATCTCTGAAACACATAGGTTTAGACTTGCTGTGAACAGCCAGGAGAATCAAGTTCAGGTAGAAAATGTAAAACATGTGTTTTATGTGTGGGATCATGTGACCCTGGCCTTTCACAGATCTAAAGGCGAAAGCCTCACATGGCCTAAAGTGGAGCTACTGGAGGCTCTCACTGCATGTGATACAGGAAACATAGTTTTAAACAATGCAATAACTGACATAGCCTCAGCCAGGGACATAGTTTCGCATCTCAGACAGAACATGCTCTTCTACCACAAATACAGGCATTGTTTGCTATCGGGACGTTGGGGACATGTCCCTAACATTTTTTGTTCATATGTGCATTGTCCTTATCACTATAGCGAATAACTGAGAATAGTTACAGCACAGGAAATTGAAAGCTTGTCACTCAAAGCACCTACCAGATGAGTAAAACATTGTATTTGGAAATAAAGGTTGTGTGTAAAGCTGGCTCCATCTGCACCATTCCTGAATCATAATTAAATGTATGTGATCATGTTAGTAGGTCTCAGACAATAACACCAGTTAACAGTTACATTTATGTTGGAGAAAGGATGCTTAAAACTAGATTACAGTAGTCCAGGGGTACAGCCTGTCATCTACTGCAGAAATCAACATCATCACTGTCCTTCATGTGCATCATAGTATATTATTTAAAACTAATGACTGGATGTGAATTAAACATTTAAAAGAAAGTCAGACTACTCACAAAATGCATAAAGGAATAAAAGATATAATGGCCCCGGTGATATTTTCATTCTACAGACATTCATATTTACTGCATTTATGATATGGCTGCTATGTATTGTGTACATAACCATTTATATCTGAGCCAATCAAATTGTAATGCACTCCTCTCTAATTTGTATGTTTTTATAGTGTGATCAAAAGTTGATTAGATTTACAAAGACAAAGAGATTCGGCTGCGTAGCCTCAGAAAAGGCAAGATGCCCATATGCCATAACCTGTTCTGTCCACCACTACCAGAGTCTCCAGTGAGCTACTGAGCCCCCTGAGGATGTGCTGGAGGAAGCTTACCAAATCTGATGAGTCCAACCTCGAATTAAAGATGCAAAATGTTGCAAAATGTTTTATATGTTGCCCATAGGGATGATTGGGAACTGTAGCAAAACGTTTGAAAACATTTTGACCTCTGAACTTGTCCCTATTGTCTTTTGTACCATGTGATTCAGTTTTTGTGAGCACTGAGCATAGTCAGTGTGGGCTATGGAGACAGTGCTATGCCACTAGGTAACACCAGGATTGACTGTGTTTAGATCGCCACCTCCTGGCCAGAGTGGGATGCTCTTGTGCTTAATATGTATTAGTTCTCTGCCCAGCATTCACATGCATCTTAGTCAGCTATGTGCCACTTCCACACTCTCAGTAGCACCACAGACTACCTCATGCCCCAGTGTCAGTGGGCTAATGTGTCCATTAATTAATAGCATTCTGTTTACAATAGTCATGTTTATGATTCTGTTTATAGGTTCTTGGGAAACTCTGATCTAGCTTATCCAAATACAATGAAACACTACATTAAAAACAAAAAGAAGTTGATTAAAAGTTTCATTTAATAAAAACATGCATTGACAGGTGTGATCTGAAATAATAAGTGCATAGATGATAAGAATGTTGATGATCACATTAAGACTCCATCTGGAACAGTGAACATGAACTAGATGTACTGCATATCGTTTCATAACATGACTGCATATGCCAACCTGAGTTTTCTGTTAGACATAAACCATAATAGTACCGTCCATTCTTTTTCAACCTGTACACTGTGGCATGGAAATGTCTGTCACAAGAAAGAGGCAGTAAAACCTTGCCACCTAGGAACCACATAGTATTTATATTGAAAATGTATTTGATTTGGAAAAACAATGATTTTTTTTCAGAATGAAGCTGATCTATTAAAAAAACATCCTTGACAGCATACTTAACATTGTTAATCATTACTTCAGAGACACGCTGGGTGGAATCGTCTCCTAAATGTACATTACAGAGTTCATGGTAGGCTACCAGGGCTCTTTGTAACTCAACGGGTAAAGACAAGAAGGGTGTGGGATGTGCGATGTTTTGTAGTCTGTCAGAAAGGTGAACTGGCTGAACGATGTGCCATTATAAAAGGCAGAAGCCTGAAAAGGCACCATTTTTGGGAGGCGGTGTCATGAAACAGAGTGAGTCGGACCGAAAAGCGTCACGTAAGAACAGTTTATTTGGAGTAATGGGTAAAGGGAGTGTGTGGATGCTCTTCGAATGCAGAATTGGGTAACCGGGACTGGGGAGCAGAGCGTAGGTCATGGGCAGGCAACGGGTCGGAAGCTAGGGCGGGAGAGTTGAGCATAGGTTGAGGACAGGCAGAGGTCGAAACCAGGGGCTGGAGAGCAGAGCGGAGGTCGTGGACAGGCGGGGGTCAATACCAGGGGCTGGAGAGCAGAGCAGAGGTTGTGGACAGGCAGGGGTCAATACCAGGGGCTGGAGAGCAGAGCGGAGGTCGTGGACAGGCAGAGGTCAATCAGGAGGCGGAGAACAGAGAACAAAGACAGGCAAAAGGACAGGACGGAGACAGGGGAACAGGCAGATCACAGGAACACAGGAAAATGCAGGTAACAGGCTTGGGGGAACAGGAATGAGAGTCAGGGTCTTAATGCTTGCCGAGCTTGAAAGGCTGTAGGTTCGCAGACGGTTTGACAGAGAACACTGGGAGACAAGGGATATTCATATGTGTTGTTAGTTAGATGAAAAAAATGTCAAAGTGTAGCAGACTGTCTCTGAGTGTCTGAAAGGCCCAGGACCCCTAAGTGTTAAGTACACGGCAAGACCACAAGCAACGAGCAACAGGTGGAGACGTAATTAAGCAGGGGAGCATGAGTGAGTGGGAGGGGCAAGTGATTGTGAAGTTACCGGGTGATACAGGCAGGAAGGCATGACAGGCGGATCCTGAAACACCAACATTTTGTTGTCTGTCAGAAAGCTGAACTGGTTTGTTCCTTTTGTCATTTTGACCAATAGACAGCTTCTGCAGTTCCTCATTTACCTCTCTTATTGTATTGCGTTTCTCTGCTCATCCTTATTCACCTTTCGAGCCATAACGATATCTGAAATCTCTCTACACAACAAGAAAACATTCCAGTATTTACAATTCAATGGCACACAATGTGCCATTAAAAAAGGCAGAAGCCTTTTTGGGAAGCGGATCCTGAAACACCAACATTTTGTAGTCAGAAAGCTGAACTGGTTTGTTCCTTTTGTCATTTTGACCAATAAACAGCTTCTGCAGTTCCTCATTTACCTCTCTTATTGTAATGTGTTTCTCTGTATGAGCTTTGCTGATAACCAATTTCATGACTAAAGGAATGACTCCTTCTAACAGATCATGCATTGCATCTGGGGGTAGAGAAGTAGTCACGTCAAAATAAGGTAACTCCTCAAACGGAGAACAACTATTAACCCCATATGTTACTTTATCTTCAGGACATTGTTCAATACGTGTAAGATGAGACTGATGAACTTCTGTTGTTCTGAAAACAAAGTCTGTCTCACAAAATTTTTACTTTATGTTAGCAGAGGTCGCCATGCAATAGCGACAGACTCTTCCAGTTAAAAGACATTGTAAACCCACCTAACATGTGGGCAGATAGATTGTCACCAGATATTGTCGCTAGAGCGGCATAAACTGTGTGCTCTTTTCCCTCCCAATTCACTGTAAGACCCTCAGTTGCTATTTTTATTTTAGATTGTCAATCATTGGTTTTAGTATAGTATTCAAACCGAACTGTTTCACATGTGCATAGCGCACTAACAAGGCTAGGTGGATGTGACTCTGTTGAGACCTTTGCCTTGGGTCCAGGTTTCCAACATTGTAATAAAAACCACAAAGCTTGTGCTTATTTTTTTTTAAACTCATCTTCATAAAAATGAAGTCGCAATGCATCTGGGTGATCTTTGAAGAACTGGTGGTCTTTGTAAATGTCTCCATCAGTGTAGTTACTTAAACATTCTGTATCCAACTGTGGACTTCTTGCTAACGGAATTTGATCTCTTATATCTTCATGAGATAAGTACCTCTTTAAAACCAATCCAATAGGTACATATGAATAAGAGCCAACAGAACATCCTTCACTGTTTCACTGAAAATGGACAGGTTCTGTCATGTTAAGTTGTGATTTACAATGGTCTTTAATCATGTATGGCGTTCGAACGGCCTTGTATGCCTCATCAAAAAAGTCTTTAGACTATATGGCATTAGCTAATTCTGGACTGTCTGCAATAGAAAAAACAATTTTGTTAAGGTGATAAGCTATGAAAGAATCATAGTTCTCCTTGAAAAAAACAAAGTAAGAAATTAACATCATGAACAATGTCCTCTTGAACAGAAATGGGAAGATGATTTTTCTCTCTACATTTTAGGACAAAACTGAAAAGATTCTGTTCGAAATTATGCAGCAGGTCATCCACAGATGGAGCAACATTGATATCTGCCACAGTTGGAGGGTCATCTGTGCACTCAACAACTGGGTCTGACTCAGAATTACTCGTCATTTTCCGCACAAACAACATTTTCTCTGTTTGCGGTACACATGACGTCGGAAGGATGCAATTTTTTTAAAGGAACATTGGCAGTTGTTTAGTCTGCTAGTAATAGAAAAGTTAGGTTCGTGTGCATGAATTAGTCAACTGTTGTAAGGGCTCATAAGTTGCTATAATGTTCCATGTGGGATCATAAGTTGTCAGTGTGTGCTTTAAGTAAAGTAAAGTTCAGATGATGCATCTATAATGCATCATCATAATGATTCATTGTTGGGGTTAAGTAAAGTGTAACACATTTGCATGCATTTATAACAGTCTATGCCGCATCACAAGTCATTAAGGCAGCTATGTAGACATAAAACATTTGGGGTTAAGTTCCTGTGCATATAAAACACTAAGTCTGAAAAAGACAGCACATTTTTTCAAGCCTCATTTTAATAATGAAAACAGTTCTCTGGTTAACAAATCAACGTAACTCTTTTAACCATCTTTAAAAGTCAAGTGTGTAGGTGATTGACTGCCTGGTGAGACTTGATAATCAGAAGCAATATCAAGTTGCAACCACTGTTAAAGTCTCTCTATTTACATTCATGAGTGTTACATTTCCTTACATCATGAATTATATCATCATTCCAATATACCTGTCAGACACAGACGGACGGAGGCAGAGGTAGATGAAACCGAGGAGGCATTTAATGGGTGAAATCAAAGAACAAACAAAAGTCACGTCCACTTCATTAAAACTCAGGTGAAGGAGATCGAGCACGAGTCTGTGGTATTGTGTGAGGGGGCGTGGCCGTGACCAGGTCCGATGCAGACCTGACATTACCCCCCCCCCTTCAGGGGCCGCTCCTGTAGTAGGACGGACCGGACGCCGGACGCGTTGTCCGGGACGACCTCGGCCCCGGGGAGCGGGACAGTCCGGGCGCTCTGCATGGAAGGTTGAAAGTAGGTTGGGATCTAGGATGTCTTCCCTCGGGACCCATGAGCGTTCCTCCGGACCGTACCCCTCCCAGTCCACCAAGTATTCCAGACGACCCCTCCGGCGCCTGGAGTCAAGGATGGAGTTGACCGCATAGGCTGGGCCGTCATCCAACAGGAGCGGCAAAGGAGGCTCAGGCCGTACAACGGACGCTGGGGAGAGAGGGGAAACATTGTGAGGTGCATGATAGGGCTTAAGCAGGGAAACATGAAAAGTGGGGTGAATACGGTAGTGGGAAGGCAAACGTAACTTAAAAGTGACCGGGTTGACCTGCTGCACGATTTCGAAGGGGCTGATGAACCGGGGGCTGAGCTTCCTCGAGGGCAGTCAGAGGTGGATGTCCCGGGTGGAGAGCCAAACCTTCTGGCCCACTACGTAGGGAGGAGTGGGTCTTCTCCGGGCATCCGCGTGGTGTTGGAAACGCCGGACTGCCCTCTGGAGCTGATGGTGTGCACTGGCCCAGACCCGGCTACTCTCTCGGTGCCAGTCGTCTACGCTGACCACGCCGGTGGGCTCGGTGTGCCAGGGGAAGAGGGGTGGCTGGTGACCGAGTGTGCACTGGAAGGGGGTGAGTCCGGTGGAGCGTTGGCGTAAGGAATTTTGTGCATATTCGGCCCAGGGTAGGAATCGACTCTAGCGGACCTGGTGTTGTGAGCAGAAGGTACGTAGAAATCGACTGATCTCCTGGACCTTCCGCTCAGTTTGGCCGTTAGATTGGGGATGATACCCAGAGGTTAGGCTGATGTCCACACCTAGACGACCAAGGAAGGCCCGCCAGAACCGTGAGATGAATTGTGGACAACGATCGGAAACGATATCCTCGGGGATGCCAAAGTGTCGGAAGACATGTGTGAAGATTGCCTCGGCGGTTTCGGCCGCCGAGGGGACAGATTTGACAGGGATTAATTTACAAGCCTTGGAAAATCGGTCGACTACAATTAAAATACAGGTAAAATCATTAGATCTCGCTAGGTCGGTAATAAAGTCTACGCCAAGGTGTGACCATGGTCTCTGGGGTATCGGAAGGGGCTGGAGTTTCCCTTCTGGGAGATGACGGGGAGTCTTAGACATGGCACACTGGGCACACCCAGCCACATACCTCTGAACATCGCGATCCATTTGGGGCCACCAATATCGATCGCGGAGGAGAGAGAGGGTCTGGGCCGCCCCCGGATGACCAGTGCCTAGGGAGGTATGGAGGCTCTCGAGCGCCTCCTGGCGGAGCCCGGTGGGAACATATAGACGGTTAGCCGGGGTCTCGGGTGGTGCTGGATCCTGGGCCATTGCTTGGGTTATGCGACTGTCCAGCGCCCACTGGATGGGACTCACAATGAGATGGGCCGGTAAGATGGGTTCGATCGACCCGGCCTGTAAGACAGAACAAAGTTAAAACGGGTGAAGAACAGTGCCCACCGGGCTTGACGGGGGTTCAGACGTTTGGCTTCTCGGAGGTAGTTCAGGTTTTTGTGATCGGTGAGGACTCGGAATGGGTGCTGCGCTCCCTCCAGCCAGTGACGCCACTCCTCCAGGGCGAGTTTGACGGCGAGTAATTCCAGATTTCCAATGTCGTAGTTTTGCTCAGCCGTGGTAAACTTGCGGGAGAAGAAGGCGCATGGGTGAAGTCTGGCAGGGGACTCACTTTCTTGGGACAGGACCGCCCCGACCCCGATTGTGGAGGCATCTGCCTCTACGATAAAGGGTTTGGTAGGGTCCGGGAGCGTGAGGAGAGGAGCAGAGGCGAAGGAGGCTTTGAGATCCTGGAGTGCTTGTGCGGCTTCGGGGGGCCACTGGAGAGTCTTAGGCTTGGAGCGGAGGAGGTTTGTGAGCGGGGCGACTAGTAGGCTGTAGTTTCGGATGAACCTACGGTAGAAATTAGCGAAGCCCAGCAACCGCTGTAGCTCCTTCACCGTCCTGCACTGCGGAGTCGCCCACCGGAGCCTGGAAGACTTCACGGAAGTGTTTGACAAAGGCGGTCACTGACTGAGTGGTGGGTCCTGCCTGCTGCCAGACACTCTCTGCCCATTGGAGGGCCCGGCCGCCCAAGCGCGAGATGATATATGCTACTTTACCACGTTCAGTAGGAAAGCGGCGCGGGTCCATCTCAAGGGCGAGAGTGCACTGTAGCAGAAACCCACCACAACCCTCAGGGTCTCCGGAGTAGATAGGGGGATCAGAGGTGGTAGAAAGGACGCTAACCGGGGGTGTCGCGTGTGACAATAATTCTTGTCTCAGTTCCTCAACCATTGCTCGAAAGGGGTTGGGGTGTTGAGCCTCCATGCTATTTTTACGGTCTGGTCTTCTGTCAGACACAGACGGACGGAGGCAGAGGTAGATGAAACCGAGGAGGTATTTAATGGGTGAAATCAAAGAACAAACAAGTCACGTCCACTTCTTAAGTGGAGGGGAAAACAGAAAATCACTAAATGTACAAACAGATACGTAAACGAAAGTCACATCCGTTACTCTAACGGAGAAAACAGAAAGTACAAATACTAAGATTAACAGAAGACTAGAAATACACTAGAATAAGAAAATGTACACTAGAAACAGGCGAGGATAATCAGAAGGAACAAGGGGCGCCAAACCAATCGGGAAATCCAAAACTTACTGAACAAAGCACACAGGAATACGTGGGACACGGAGGATACATGACATACAGGGAGTCTGAGGGAATATCGACGAGACCAGACAGTAGGTGAAGTAGAGGGGAGACTTAAATAAGGTGGAGACCAGGTGATATTAATTAAAACTCAGGTGAAGGAGATCGAGCACGAGTCTGTGGTGTTGTGTGAGGGGGCGTGGCCGTGACCAGGTCCGATGCAGACCTGACAATACCAAAAACCCATTTTTTATTGCGTCTCCACACTGGTCCCATCCTCCCACGGTTGTACTGTTAAACATTGATTGGGAAACACATCAAATGAATACACAAACTTTGTAATTCAATTTACGTGGGTGTTCAAAAAGTCTAACTTCATTGTACACAGATGGATTCTTTAAATTCTGCTAGTCAACTAGAAACACGGTCACTCGTACTGCTCCAGTGGCGGAGCTGAGTATCGCAGCCCCTGACGTGTATAAACACATGGGGGCCTGGGATGAGCGGAAGGAGAAATTGTCATCATTTGTAGATCATCGCCGCCGCAGTGATGACCATGGAGATAAAAGACAAAATTGCAAGAATGAAAGAGGACGGGGAGCTTCTCCCTATTGCAACCCATATGTAACAATTAGCAAGTCAGTTCATTGTAGTAAATTGTTCAAGTTAAAGGGAAATTCAGGCCAATTTCATTGATTGTTTACATAGTGTTTGAAACGTCTTAACATATATCAGATATCATAGTCCTGTGTAGTAAGGTGTCCTTTGATGTTTCAAAACTTTTGGGATGATATCTGGAGTATATTAAGACATTTCAAACACTATGTAAACAAACTGTGCCCCCGGTTAGAGGGTCAGGATCTCAGAAGGGCCTGAACTGGTCTTATGGTACTGACAAGTCAACAGTAGAGTGAGCAATATAACTGCATGTTGAAATTGGCTGGAATTCCCCTTCAAAGTTATTGAGATTTGCCTTTGCAGATTTCGCATTTAGTTTTTACAAATGTTTTGTTTGATTTCTTTTATGTTTACTTCTATCACGTCTGAAAATGGTTTTGGATGTTTTGACATTTTTGAAAATAAACCAACTTGAGAACATAGATTTTGTATTTTTCTTACTTAAAATGTATAATTTATGTTTTATGCCATAACGTTAGCAGACAGATCTTGATGTAATTCTGTAGTATCTGACATCATGACTTGCCACATACATTCTTATAAATGCATGCAAATGTGTTTACTTTACTTAACCCCAACAATGAAACATTATGATGAGGCTGCATTATAGATGCATCCATATGAACTTTACTTTACTTAAAGCTCACATTGACAGCTTATGATCCCACATGGAACATTATAGCAACTTATGAGCCCTTATAACAGTTGATCATCCAGGTGTGTGCATTAGTGGTCATAATGTATTATAAGCCCCATCAGCCAGTCTGTAGTTTATAACCAGTCACGAACACTCATAACACCCTTGGATTTATAAGGCATTATATACTAGATTTATAGTTATTCATAACTGTTGATATAATGCATCATGAAGCATTATGAGTGTAGTCATAATGCATTTTGACTGATTATGATGCGCATTATAATTCGTAATGAATGCACTCATAATGCGCTATAGATATGGTGTATCAGGATTACGCTGAGCAAGACAAAAACAAATGAAGAACAAATAAAAAAGATTAAGGATTCAGTTCACCCATCACACACAGACAAACATGTTTAAACCTTGGGGAAAATCATGCCACAATTCTGCTGTTTAACGTACCTGTAACTGAGAGGGTGATTACAATAATAACATGCCTGCACTGGACAATTACGTGCAGTTAAGCAGTTCGAACACCAACCACTGGTTATATGGCTTTGCCTTTGCCACCCTGGACTATACATTTAATGTTATAGTCTGGCTTGCTAGGCAAGTATTCTTTGACTACATGTGAAGTTTGTGCCATTACATATAATATAATAACATTTAATTAGTTTTTCCTTAAAATTACAGAACTGTAAAACAGATGTTGATATTTTTTTGGTCCAAACCTCTCCTAGTGTAATGAAGAGGTCAGTGTTCTCCCTGAAGATGTATGGCAGGAACATAAATGCTGCTCGTTTTCAATTTTCAGTTTTCATTTTTGCAAGACAAATAATAAATATATCAGTGTATCAGTGTAGCATATCTCAACAATCATCCCAACTTATGGATGGATACGACTGAATGAATGATATTTAACATTCTATGGCGCTATGCAAAGGTTTGCAGCATGTTGTCTAGAACAATAACATCCGGTTACATCTGCAGGTACATTATGTTGGTATGTTAAATGTTAGAATGCCCCCCCACTGGACCGTTTCAGATGTAAGCTTAAGGAGGGAATATTTTCAACTGTCTAACTTTACACAAGATGGAAAACAGATGACTCAACACCTAGTAAAAAACATAATAAATCCTCCTGGTAAATCCTCTGTGAGAGCCTCTTCTTTTGCCTCCAGGAAGAATGGAAGTAGGAACATTTCTCCCGAGCCAGACCAAGCACCTTTGATACAATTGGGTTGAAACTGTCTGAAACGCTGGTACAAATTTCCAGTGGCTGGATGAATACGCTCCAACTCATCACACAACTACAAACAATAACAGTGAATAATTAGTAAAGATGACAAAAAATAAAAAACCTTACCCTGGATAGTCTACCCCCTCTCCAAAAACAAAAATTCATCCAAATCAAACATGCACACCCCTATCAAGAATATGTCCTTTACATTCTGAACATCTCAGTTTCAAAGAACCTCCAATTACAAACATCACCCTAAAATGGTTAATGGTAAATCTTTAAACCCACTCCTGCTATTTATGTTGGTTTGTATACTTCAGTATGCCGGTAGTTTAAGATGAATTTTGTAATTACCCCTATCGGTGTCCTGAGCAAGGGGTACTTCTTCAAAGTCGCCTCCACAGTCATCCCATCTGCAATTTCCCTTTGGCGCCATGCAAAGGTTTGCTGCATGCGGTCTCGAACAATAGCAGTATCCAGTTACATCTTTTGGTACTCCCTATGCAATACCTGCACATGAGCTTCAGTGGAGGATGTATTCTCACCAACAATGCATGGCGTCGTCTGGGAAAAGGAGAAATTAAGTGGGAGCACATTTTTAATTCAAATTTACAGTACACACTTAAATCATCTGTTAAGACATGGCCCTTGTTATAAATTTGCTGCAGAATGGCATTGACCAACTCGTAATGTATTGCTGAAGGCTCAGTGTGATGTCGTAGCAGTTTAGTACTATGGTAGTTAAGTCTTTTCAGTGACTATCACAGCGTTCCACTGGTAGAGCGTGCGCATTATGAGGCGACACAGTCCCATTAGTTTTTAACATACCGGTACCAAATGTCTCGGAGTGATCCTGAGGGGTTCCTGTGGCTGGTATGGTTTCTTCTGCCCAAACTTCTTTTTAATACACTGCAGTGTTTCCCATGCATAAAACCGAGCGCCACAAATTGATTCCACCCCCCCCAAAACGCACTCTGTCATTCTCGGAGAGAGATCAACATCAGAGCATAAATGTCAATAGGGTACACTTATAAAACATCTGCACTGGCTCCACATTTTCAACCAACCCAAGCGAAATTCGGACCTCAAGTTATTATTAAAACACAGATCTCCTTCCCAACCCACTTATTGTAAAAGGTATAGGGCATGCTTTTTATTAGTTCAATCATAGAATTATTGGATTACTTACAACTGACATCTCTTGCATTTAAAACAGAGCGTTACCATGTTGCATAGCAGTTGTGCAGAACTTCACCATTCAAGTTAATAATATCCTAGCTTAACATTTACAGTAAATAAGAATTTCCTCTATACATACAATGTATGAGCAGTTACTCACTGGTTTGTCTAATTGATGCTATCTCCTGGAAAGCTCGGGCTACCTTTGCGCAAATCATTCATCCAATGATGGCTTTGTCTTTCCTTATGATAGGCTACTCTATAAATTACAAAAGTGTATTCAGCATCTTTATTTTAACCGACCCGAATGTCATTGAAATATTTTCGGTGACTCGCAAACGCTTATTTTTTATCAAGCTGTGCATCACTGATACATACATACACACCTGCCCAAAACTGTTGTTATTTCAGAAAAATAATATTCTTATGAATGGATCAATCAATGGATCTTTTAGTGTGTTATTGATAAAATTTTATTTTATTTTATTATTTTATTTTATTTTTCAGATAAAAACAGGCCTTAGGAACAGGCTACAAGGGGAACACCTGGCTGCCTGCCTAAGAATTGCATGAAATGGGCCAGAACCCAAGGAGGTCCCTTATGACATGGCACTGGAGTTTTTTCATGTGCCACGTATACTAGTTGAGAGGGAAACAGACATATTTTTACACTGTTTACCCAGTTCCTTTTCACAATTTCAAAAAACACATCATTGTATTCATCATTCCAATCTAAAGCGAGCACAGAACACTTATGGGTATAATGTAACATTTTAAAGCAAACATTTACATGCCCAATTCATCCTAAGTGAAATTCAAATGACCCACGACATAAATGTTCAAAGATGCACAATTTTGGCTCATTCACTTACATACCCATTTCCCTGAAGGTCCCTGAGGAAAGGGTATTTTGATATCAATTTCTTTACTGCTTGAACATACTCAGCATTTGTGGGGTACCTAGAACAAAAAAAGCAAAACCATTAAATGTTTAAAGACATCTGTGACACCCTGAATATTTGAGACTTCAGGAAATGAGCTATTAAAAATTATTAGATTATTAGATGATTATTAGATGAAACCCTAAAAAATAGATGCATTCCATCATAGCCGTACAGGGTGTGACCAACACATTATGCTGCTTAGTTCACCACAAAGGGAATGAAAGATTTTATGCTTTGTAATTATTAGCGAAATGTATATGTATATGACCATCAAACAGGTCATATGTTAATGATGCTTAAATACTACCTATCACGGTGTCAGGAAAACAGAACGAGTCGAACCCAAAAGTGTCACGTTAAGAAAGTTTATTTAGGGAACGGGGGTAAGGAGTGTGTGGGTGCTCTTCTAGAAGCGAGTAGGCAGTACGGAGCAGGAGAGCAACACGTAGTCCGAGGGCTGGCAGAGATCGTTACCGGGGCAGGAGAGCAGAACGTAGTCCGAGGGCTGGCCGAGGTGGTTACCGGGGCAGAAGAGCAGAACGTAGTCCGAGGGCTGGCAGAGATCGTTACCGGGGCAGGAGAGCAGAACGTAGTCCGAGGGCTGGCCGAGGTGGTTACCGAGGCAGAAGAGCAGAACGTAGTCCGAGGGCTGGCAGAGATCGTTACCGGGGCAGGAGAGCAGAACGTTCGTCAGGGACAGGCGAAGGTCGTTACCAAGAGCAGCCAGGCAGATTACAGAAAAAACAGAGGACGGGGCAGGCAGGGAGACAGGACAGGAAACACCGGAACAGACTGATGACAGACACAGGAACTTCGGGAACAGAAACGGGAGTCAGGGTCTTAAGATGCTTGCCTTGCGTAATTCGGGGTAGGTTCGCGGACGGTCTGACGAGGAACACCGACAGTTATGACACACGGCACACATGTCATAAATGTAAAATACAAACATACTCACATTGTGTATTGTGAAACAGCTCCATACAAAACTCTGACAATTGTGTGTCTGTCTTTAGACGTTTTCTGGCATGGCTGCATTTTGTCCAGTTTTGCATCTTTGGGAAACGTTGGAATGTCAAAACTGGCTGGCAATCTCCCAGTTGATCCGTTGCTATAATAAAGAAATGTTGGGGTGGATAAGATTTCTTGTTAGATGGCATAATAATGATGAAACAACAAACATTACTGTGACACAGCTAGCATGGAGAATTAAAACCCATTTCAACATGCAGTTGTATTGCTCTTGCTACCCTGACGATATTTGGAGTAAAGACTTTTTTTAAAAATACTTTTTTATGGTGTAAACACACCATGCCCTGGCAAATACCAGTTACTAGTGAAACAAGGTTTTAAGGTGGAGAATTTTGCACAGTTGATATCTGAAGGTAATGCATACAGAGGTTGTGCGCTCAAAGCTGGGGAAACCAGCACGAATAAAATGTTGACATATTAACATTATATCAAACACTGCCTCAAGTATCACTATTTTAATGAGTATTACAGTAAAGAAAGCAGGTGGGAAAGAAAGGAGACTAAGCCTCACCAAAGCCTTACTGGACCAGAAAGTGAACCTGATCCTTTTTGGAATAAACTCACAATGTGAACACAAAATGACCAAGTTCTTTTCCTGTTGCTGCACCTGTCCAATTACAGAGGGCTGAGTTTATGTGAAAAAAGGCCATACCAGCCCTTTACATTAACTTCAACATTAACATAAACACAAGATTCAAACTGGTCAGCAAAATGAACCTACGTTGGTATAGCAGAGGGAGGGACTTGTCACCCGCCTTAACACAACCACTTTTAATACAACCACCATCCTTTGTTCGCAAACGATTTAACGTACTAAAATCAGCCTTCATTTCACATTTGGTTGATGTGCGAAACATACACCATTACGAAGAGATAACAAAACTGACGAGAGGGAAAAACCAACCACAAGGCTTCTACGCGCCTTTGTCTATTACTACTAGCTTTATGAACGGTATCATAACCTAAACTACTTCGGTTACACATATCACTAGGCTACATTATTAATTTTAGATAAAAACGATTTATGTGACACCCTGATTAGATCTATTACAAATATGTGTCAGGGAAGGTGAAGTTTTACCTCAATGTCTACGGCTTTACCTCAACGGCTACTAAGCCAATGCAGCTAGTTTGAATCTGACTGAATTTGAGGCATTCCGGTTAAATGGGATCTAGTCATCACCAAGTTCACTTTAAATAGCTCTGGAACTTGTGCTAGGTAAAAAAAAAAAATTTAAAATGACAAAAACCATCACTGATTAATTTAACTGTTCAGTTGTATGCTAGGAAATCGTTGGTGACAGGCTAGCCACCTAGCCACCCTCTGCTAGTTTAACTTGTTAAGACAACGCACATAAACCAAATACAAATGTCACGGGTAAATTAAATATGGTTGGGTTATGAACACAATTTAAACTTACACTTACCTCTGAATCTCTGGGCTTCAATGTCTGTAATTTCGATGTTGGCTTGCACCAGTTTAGCAAACAGAATGCTTTGTGTGCCCAACCGTCACTCAGGCACGTTCAAAGAAGGGGTAGCCCCTGCCCGCCATGGGCTACAGTGAGTGACACCACTGAAATGGTACAACTTTCACTGTTTGACAAGTAGTTTGTACCTTCTACGGGGTTGAAAAGGTACGCATCAGTACCTTAAGGTCCAAATATTAGCCTTTGGTGTTGATTGTACCTTAGGGTACAGATTTGTACCCTTATTTCTGAGTGAATGGTCTCCTGATACAGAGAGTTAGCAAAATCAGCTAGCCTCTGGAGGCAAAAATGAAACTGTTCGAACCCCAAGCTCGAAATGACACCCCAAAAGCTATGCAAGATTACCTGGCAAATGAACAAAAAAGTGGTTAATCGGTTTCTTCAAGAAGCTACATACCGGTTTGTTTACCTCGGCCTGGGCTCTAAACTAACCGGTATGTGGCTACTTACCCACACAGCTTACCCACCTCTCACAGAAATAGACCTGATCCACCTCTTAATGGGTTATCATTATTACACAAATATTGGTCAATAACCTTCATCATCCCCGTTTACCAGTCATACCACTGCTATAATTATACAATATTGGTCAATAACCTTCATAGTCGACCATGTCTTTCTTAAACATCTAATAATGCATGTTGCAGCCCAATAATGTAGCTAGAATGTTATGTTAGATATAACTAGAATAACTAGAATGCTAGTTATTATTATGATTGTGATTATTATTATTATTATTATTATTACTACTATTACTATTATTATTATTAGTAGTAGTAGTAGTAGTATGTATGTATTTGTATAGAGCATTTTGTGTAGGAACTGCAGCTCAGAGACCACAGTAGTAGAGTCAATATTTACAATAGATAAGCAGAAAAGAGGACAGACCAGAAAAGTAGACATAAGAACCTGTACCAGGGTAAACAGTGAATAGGATGCCAGACAAACAGCAAAAGTAACAGTAGTGCCTTTACTGCAGATGAACACAGTGACAAGGAAGGCTTTCTTCAGTTTTGAAGAAGAAGAGTTCTACAAGCCTTACTGATGAAAATTGCATGACATTCCCTAAAACTGAAGCTGAAAAGGAAGGACTATTATTTAACATGTTTATTTAGTCAGTCACTCACTGGTCACTGGTCATTGATTGTAAATTTACAAATATGATCGAATTGTTTCATTGTGGTCCTTCACAATGAGCATGTTTACATGCGCCGCTTTAAGCCGATTATAGGGCAAATCTGATTCAAAATACACCAAGTATCTACGCTATCCGATCGAATTCAGCTCCATCGGATAGAAATTTCATTAAGATTTAGAGAGGTTGTATACACCTTTTGATAAACCGATCCATGGGCATGTAAAGACCACGGGTCGGTGGTAGCGTAGCGGTTTTAGTCTGTAGGCTCCTGTAGCGCCTTCTGGAGGGGAGAAGTTGAAACAGTTTGTTGGCAGGATGAGAGGTGTCCTTCAGAATGCTGCGTGCCCGCCGCAGACATCTTTTCCTATGGACATCCTCAATGGCAGGAAGTGGAGTTCCTGTGATTCTCTGAGCAGTTTTCACCACTCGCTGCAGAGCCTTGCGACCAGCGACAGAGCAATTTCCATACCAAACTGTCACACAGTTAGTCAGGATGCTCTCGATCGCACAGCGGTAGAAATTGCTCAGGATGCCAGTGGACAGGTGGTTTACAAATATAAAATATATGTAAACATGCAATCAGATTGTCCTGTTTGCGCACGTTTAAGGATAAATGCATGGTGAGGAAAATAAAAGCGCAAATAGCTTAAAAGTACTAGCACCACCATCACAGATGAGTTTGTATTTTGCTTATCTTACCATACAGTGTATACCTAGCTAGCATGCTAGAAAGTGAACCACACACTTCCATAGGCTAACTGAAAGTGAGGTATTAACCTGCTGCTACCTTGCTAGCGCTAAATTTAGCTAGCCAAATGTAGCACAATACAGACCCTGTATATCAAGTTCAACAAGTTGTTTTGTTACAAAGTTAATATATGAATTTGAATATGAATTAATTTATGAACATCTTTTAACCCATGAATGGCAATAGGACTGAACAGTTCAAGTGGAATATTTAATCAGACTAGCTTCAATCTTCTCTATGATTGGCTAAAAGATGATATAAAAGTTAGTGGCTATACCTCTGAGTTAAGAAACCATTCAGTCAGAAGATTTATTACCACTTTGTGCCTTGCCTAACAACACCCCTTAACTGTTCTGAAATCAGTGGGACCCCAGCCTCATAGGACTTATTGTTTTCTAATCCAGTTACTACACTGTGAAAAATAAGACTTCCTTTTATTTGTCAGAATAACTACAGAATATGGAATTTTTTTGTGTGTTTTGAGGTCTGAACTCATTATCACAACTCATCATCTTAAATTTGGTCAACTTAAAATAGTTAGGCAGCCCGGACACTAACTTTTTAAAGTTAAAACCATGATTTAGTTTTTACAGTGTATAGACTCTGAGATTATTACAACAACAGGATCCTATATGGTGCAGGATGAGAGGGAGATCCACTGATCTCAAAAGAAGCAGAAGTTGGTTGATGACAAAGACTTCTTCATTTCACAATGTCAGCACAGAGTATGCATAGCTACACAATACACATGGCTACACAGTACATCCAGTGTATGAACCCCAGATGAGAGCTGATCAAGTTTGAAGTGTTTTTTTCCCGTCCCTCAGCTTTTACGCAGGTTCAGATCCCAACAGGCCTCCTACTTTTCTTATCTCATGGTGATGTTTGCTAGCCAATCAGAATTAAGATGTCTGCTCTGGGCGTTTACACATACCTTTCAGACTAACTAGTGTTGCATTTGTCCATTCAGGGTCACGTGTCTTGTACTGGAACCTGATTATCATTTGCCCTTTAGATGTGTGTGTGTGTGTGTGTGTGTGTGTGTGTGTGTGTGTGTGTGTGTGTGTGAGTGAGCTCTGGACACACTCTGCTTTGAATGCTGCTTTGACTTCACTTCAGACACATTCAACTTTGAAGACCCATAGGGTTTAACAGCTGTGATAATAGAGTTTTGACAGAAGATGGCTACTCAACTTAGAACCAAGGCAAGAAAACTAATTTTATACCACAACTATGGTTAAATTATCAATTAGTGTATATATATTAATAATTTTCTAATAATAATTGTATAATTAAATTGTATAATTGATTATATTAATTAATTATTATATTAATAATTAATTTAAACTAGTGTAGCACACGTGTGTAGACTGGCTCAAGTTTTAGGTAGGCCAGATGAGTGGTTTGAGAGTTATGTATTGAACAGACAGACTGACAGACAGACATTCCTTGCATTTATAGATAGATAGATGAATTATAGGGTTCTGGCCGCAATCTCAGTAGACCCAAATACTGAATGATCCCACTACATTCATTTTTAAACTACATTAAACTACAAATCAAGTTTAATAATTGAACTCTGACTCATAATGCCATAATCAACTGCATGACGCAAAAAAAGCAAGGCATAAAGGAGAGCTTGATGAAGAATGAGACAGTGGCCTCAGGCACAAGTCTGCTTGACCAGCACTGAGCTGTCCTGTCAGCTGAAATCAAGGTTGCCCTCACAACTTTAGGTAAATTTAGATTGGGTTCCCTGAAATTCAATTGAAACTGAAATCTTGTGACCGTTGGACAATTTCCTAGTTTTGTTTGCCATGCAAATATCACTTGACACGTAGCCAGTTCATATTTTCAAGGTACATCTTCTACCTGACAATGCTAGCCAATGCTACTGCTGCCACCAGCTGGCTTTATGCTGACATGAATAGAACATGACACACCATCTCAACAAAAGCATTTTATTAAACCAGATCATTTCAGAAATGTACACAAATATACACACATGCATGCACATACATGCACGCACGTACACACACACACATACACACATACATACACGAAATAATTTTTGCTCAAGTAGCTTACTGGAGGAAAAGCATTCAAAAGATCATCTAGATTCAGGCTATGTCCTCGCCTTGTCTATGTCTTTTCTTTCCTTTTCCTTTTCTCTCTTTTCACTGGCCTGATGAAAACATATTGTAAATGCACTTTACAAATACATAATAATGTTTATTATTATTATGGTAATCATGATGATGATGACCAGGGTGCGATTTGTCAAAATAGAGAGGGGGGGGGGGTATTTTTTTCTTGATTTTTAATCATGAAAAAGTAAGCAATCAACAGGTTTAATTCTTTTTTAGGTTAATGGTAGACCCTATGTGCCTAAATTATGAACAGATGAGCATTCATCTTCAATGCAAAAGACATGAAACATTTCATTTTCTGTGCCGGCCACGATGTGATGGCTTATTTGGGGTTCAGAACCATGAATAAGGTCCGATCAAGCGAACATGTCAGAGGATTGGCAGAGGAACATTAGCCCAATGGATCGGTCTGTACAACGTAATAATAATGATATCACATGTTATGTAAAAGTAACTAATTATAAAACTAAATAAACAGTTTGCTCTGATGTCGGATTTCATGTGGCCTTTTCGGTTTTCCTGTTGGCGCGTCATCTGCAGCTTGTCGTCCTTCTTTTATCCACATCTCTGCGAACCTCTGTGCAGGGCCCAGTAACAGCGATGTATTACTTAGTTGGATGTTGACTTAGCCTTTTTTGTGATGGTCCTGTGAAGTAGGACGATATGCTGCTCTGAACGCGTTTCATTTTCCCTCGTTTTTTTTATTAGTTCCGCGTAGAATGCAGAAACAGTGTATTTATGTGCATGCGGACGTTCGCGAACAAAGAGAAAGTTGAAAGTTAGTAGGCTACCAAAAATGTAGATTATAGCTGTGTAAGAAACTGTCACAACCTGATTTAAATTTCAATCGTTTTTTTTATTTTTATTATTGACGGGGTGTTATCCCCCCGATGATAAAATTCATTCACCAAAGGTAAAAACCCTACAAATCGCACCCTGATGATGACAATGATTATGATGATGATTATTATTACATTTGATAGGTAATCAGGATTATGACACAAATTGACAAGAACCTGGGGCTCAAACAAAAATGCTCAAACAAAAGCACCAGAGCTCAAAAGGCTCAAACAAAAATGCTCAAACAAAAGCACCAGAGCTCAAAAGGTACTAACACATCTATAACACCTCAAAGGAGATATATTCCTACAAGAAACAGATATTCACACATCTAATATCTGTGAAGAGGACTTGGGTGGGCCATTTGTCTCATTTGTGGTCTTACAAAAGAGCAAAAGGGGTTGCAGTAATAATCCTAATGGTTGTTAATTGACTAATTGATCTGATTGTGTCAGCCAAATATTCTAGTGGGTCTGGCCTGTATACACTCCGACCTGAGATGGTGAAAAATGTATTTAATAAATTTCTTCTCTAAAATCCACCATGCTGATAACCACCATGCACAGTGAATGTTTTGCTGAATGTATTGATGGATATTTGTGCTGTTTCTATCATGCTTTTAAATAATGAGAACTTTGAGAACAATGAGAACAATGACATGAGAACTTTTTACCCTGCGGAGTTAAAGAAAAAATCCGACAGCCCATATCGCTGTCTTTTGGGGCTGCCGAGTGTTGTTGAAGGTAGGCTAAGAATGACAGCATTGATAAAACGTAAAACAAACTGACAACAAATTTGAGAACTGCCAGCAAACACTAACTGATGGGGGCACAGGAAACAAAAATTCTTACAAAAACTCTTATTAGGTAATGTTGGCTGCCGTTTTGCTATTTGGTCCACGTCTGTCATTGTCATACCTAATGACACTACTGGGCCAGGGACATATTATGAGTCCATGGGCCCCTGGGCCAGACGACGAGAAATATGATGGAGACATATTACATAATATAACAAGTGTTATATGGCTTCAGGGCCCCAATAGGATATCGGGATGCATAATGTCGTAAGAACAAAATTGAAATGGTAGTGTGGAGGCTTGGCCCTTGGGCCCGACAGGCCCTTGCAGTAATCCATCCTTGCACTTGGTAACATGAAACAACAGAGCTATGGGTTGACTCACTCCAGATAATCCCTTTAAGAGAGGGTAGGCTGGAGCAGGAGCAAGGAGGGCAGGGTAAGAAGAGAGAGAGAGTGAGCCAGATGACAGGTTTTAGTGAATGCTATACAGCCAGCAATGCAGTAAAAGAAGTAAGGGATAATGACTGACGAGGTTTGCTTGTATATGGAAATAATGAACAAGGCGGAGACAAACAACCCCACAACAGCGAAGGCTTAGTTCATTCATTTCGTATAATAGCACACATCGAAGGCCGTTATCCCACTGGTCGATATCCCACTTATCACCTACTTGCAACTCATATGTGTAAGGAATAGATGTCAACTTAAAACACAAAAAGCTTGTAGCTCAGTTATAAAGAAACCTGTTCAGTTGCTGCACTACTTTCTTTTCACTAGTTTTGTGGTTATAGCCAAAGATTCTAGAGCGCTCCACTCCAGAATCTTTGGTAAGAGCCCATAACAGCTGATTCCACTCTTACTGAGAAGTTCAACTGCTGTTTACTATGGTTGTTATAGTTACCATTCAAAAGTGCATTGATATAGAACGGTAATTACACTTTTTCACCTGATCTGCTTCATAGGTGTGCATTATACACAATTAATACACACCCTGCCAGCCATTCAGAAATCAAGTTTTGTTATTCATCTCCAGGTGATAAATAATTTTAATACATGATTGAATCCATTAGAAAGGAGCAAAGACAAACTGAATAACAATGGAGGTTGTTCTTGTCCATTTTTTTCAGGAGATTCAATTGAGATGGAACAGGAGGAAGTGTGTGGAACACTATGTTCCTGGGCACATCAATATAGATGATCTAAAAAGGATCTACAGGAACCAATACTCACTGGACTGGAGGAACACATACCTTGATAAATCTGTGGAGCCAGCTAAAACCTGGAGGTATTCAGTAGTACCACATTACCCTCAGCCAGTAGAGTTCCATGTGTCCAGAATAAGTCATGTGACTGATCTCACAGGGCTCTCTGGCATTCTGAAATCTGGTGGTTTTGGAGGATTGAGGAGTGGCTCCCTGTGTTGGGGGCTTGTGATTGGTTCAGAGGAGATTTCTGATGCAGAACAGAGGTACCTGGAGAAACTCTTCCCTCATCGCAATCCAGAACAGCAAAGAACACAGAGGCCTTTCCTGCACAAATTCACCACTTCTCCTGAATTCAGAGACAAGTCTCGCTATGGCAACTTCCGGTTCTCTTTCTCACTGGCTGATGTTCTGCAGGTGTACAGCACACAGTTCTGTAGAGGACAAAGCCCCATCCTTAGAGTTTATGAGACTGTAATCTACAAGCAGGAGGTCATGTATGTTGTGCTGATTCACAGCCCTGATGTCCATGACTATGATGATTACCCAGTACTGGGGGATAATGATGATGGTGTGTGTGCTTACAGGGATGGTGAGATCATCTGGCGTGCTCAGGCCATCTCTGAAACACATAGGTTTAGACTTGCTGTGAACAGCCAGGAAAATCAAGTTCAGGTAGAAAATGTAAAACATGTGTTTTATGTGTGGGATCATGTGACCCTGGCCTTTCACAGATCTAAAGGCGAAAGCCTCACATGGCCTAAAGTGGAGCTACTGGAGGCTCTCACTGCATGTGATACAGGAAACATAGTTTTAAATAATGCAATAACTGACATAGCCTCAGCCAGGGACATAGTTTCGCATCTCAGACACAACATGCTCTTCTACCACAAATACAGGCATTGTTTGCTATCGGGACGTTGGGGACATGTCCCTAACATTTTTTGTTCATATGTGCATTGTCCTTATCACTATAGCGAATAACTGAGAATAGTCACAGCACAGGAAATTGAAAGCTTGTCACTCAAAGCACCAGATGAGTAAAACATTGTATTTGGAAATAAAGGTTGTGTGTAAAGCTGCCTCCATCTGCACCATTCCTGAATCATAATTAAATGTATGTGATCATGTTAGTTAGTAGGTCTACAGACAACAACAGCAGTTAACAGTTACATTTATGTTGGAGAAAGGATGCTTAAAACTAGATTACAGTAGTCCAGGGGTACAGCCTATCATCTACTGCAGAAATCAACATCATCACTGTCATTCATGTGCATCATAGTATATTATTTAAAACTAATGACTGGATGTGAATTAAACATTTAAAAGAAAGTCAGACTACTCACAAAATGCATAAAAGATATAGTGGCCCCGGTGATATTTTCATTCTACAGACATTCATATTGACTGCATTTGTAACAGGCAGAGATGTCCGACTAGACCACCCAATTGAAGAGCTGGGCACTCTCAGTTTTACACACAGGTTCTCTGAATTTGGTGGGAGCAACAGAACAGACTCACCAAACAACAATCGCATAAAAAACAAGTATATTTATTGAGCACAAATATTTTAAGAATCCAAAGTAAAAATCAGTCCTTGCGGGTCCTGACACACACCTAGGAAGTCCATGTAGATTCCAGTCCTATAGACCAGTCACCAGTCCGACAACACTCAATAGCTTTCCCAGTCTGATGTCCCCTTGTAGGCACACCTGCAGCTTCCACACACATTCTCACAACACACACACAATACACAAAAGGGACGACCATCAAACTGGGACCAGACGTGTCTAGCTCCCAGTCCAGTTGAAAAACACCATCTGTGGAGGGCAGGAACTCTGCTGCCAGGAACAATCAGATAGGCATCTGTGGTGCAGGTGAGGAGACGAACCAGGTGAGCAAGCCCCAGACAACCAGTGCACCGATAGACCAACTGCAGGCAAAGTTGAAGCACAGCACCAAGCATAGCCACAGTCACAGTCACAGTAACTCCAGGTTCAAACAGTGAAATACAGGGAATCCAGGATAACGAGCGAGCCGCACACACAGTCTCCAAGCCGGGCCAAAAGCACCCCCAAATGCCCATGTTCAGAGTCTTTGAGTTCACTTCTGATCAGCAACACCTGTGATCAGTCAGCCAGTCACTTAGTGCTGATCAGCTTTGCCATGGAAGCAGGTGGAGGGCGGCTCTGCCCAACGAGCCAATCCAAGTGGCAATCAAGTACACACAGCAAGAATCAAATGGTTTAGGCAAATAAAACTGACTAAGCAGACACAGCAAAGTAAACTAAATAGGCAAAGTAACAAACGTAGAGGAACAAAGTGCACACAACAAAAAGGAAATAAGAAACATACAACAAAATCAACCACACCACTATGGATCCTCTGACACATTTATGATACCACTGCTATGTATTGTGCACATAACCATTTATATCTGAGCCTGAACTCACTCTCCTGCCCAGTCCCGTGGTCCTTCATAGTGAAAGTGATACTCCTTGTATTGCCCCAGATAGGGCCCAGTTGTGTTGGAGTTATGGCATGGTGTTTGATATGATATGTAACTTGTGGGCAGTGGAGGTGTCCTTTGGTCTGTGACTATAGGTGCAGAAAAGGACACTCCACCAACAACAACAACTGTTGTATAACATTACAAAAACACAATTCTACAATGACACAATTCCAGCTACAAATTGTCACATCGGCTAGGCCACGTCCCTCTGTCTCTGTCCCAGTCCCTGGCTCTACTCTGGTCTGGGTTTCTCCTGCAACATGCAGAGCCAGTCCACTCATCCTCCCCAGCGTTTTAATGTTTCCCTCTCATTTGAGTTTGTTGGCCAGGGTTAGTACACCTGCCTTCTATGTTTTCATTATGTTTTTATTTAAACCCTGGTCTTCCCTATTTTCTCTGTTTGGTTTTGGTTGTGTTGAGACTCTGGAGTTACAAGTTCTGTGTGTGTTGTGTTTGCCCATAGTGACCTTTGAGTTTTCTTATTAAAAGAAGTCTTGAGCATCTGCATCTCCGAGTCTTCTGTGAAACATATAATTCTTAGAATTTCACATAATTATTATTATTGTCTGTGATAAATTACTTTAAATAATAATAAATATTTGGAAACAGTTTTCTGCAGGTGAAACAAACATCAGAATAATTTACGCTGCAATCAAATTCTAATGCACTGTACGGCTCTCTAATTTGTGTTTTTTTTTATACTGTAATCAAAGTTGATTAGATTTACAAAGACATTTGTAGAGATTTGGCTGCGTAGCCTCGGAAAAGGCAACATCCCTATATGCCATAACCTGTTCTGTCCACCACTACCAGTCTCCAGTGAGCTACTGAGCCCCCTGAGGATGTGCTGGAGGAAGCTTAACAAATCTGATGAGTCCAACCTCGAATTTAAGACAACAAAATGTTCGTCGCCCATAGGGACGAATGGGAACTGTACAAAACATTTAAAAACATTGTGACCTCTGAACTTGTCCCTATTGTCTTTTGTACCATGTGATTCCGTTTTTGTGAGCACTGAGCATCTAAAGAAGATGAAGCTCTGATGAAGTGGGCACCATGCTGGTCCCTGAGGCCTGAGGATGTTGATTACATTAAGACTCTCTAGTCTTCCTCTGGCCCAAACAGAACATAAACTAGATGTACTGCATATTGGTTCATAACATGATGGCTGCATATGCCAACCTGAGTTGTTCTGTTAGACATACAGTAGACCTCCATGTCAAAAAAGTCTATGGAATTTAACATGGCTTTGTAATCACTGTAATCACAATCATTTTAATCGCTGCTTTCAAACTCTGTAGATGACGGAGAAGTCCAAGACGCAGACATTTTTGCCTTCATACTTTTGGCAGCTTTTCCTGCTTGGTGTTTGTGATCCTCGTCACCTGCTAACGGGTGAATTTTGATTTTTGCTAACCAAGACCTAACACAGGGTATTAATCTCTGCGCCAGCTTTGTATGTCATGTTCTCTCTGGGGGGTGTCTCATGCACTGACCACTCTGATGCATGTGAGGCCTCTGTAATACACCTGCTAACAAGAAAGACTGTCATACTCTGGTTATTCAAGTGTAATATTAATTTCTACCACACCACATAGCCATACAATTTCATCAGCTGGGACACTACAGTTTTTGAGTCCATTTTACCCCGTGTCCCACCACCACCACCACCACCAGTTTTGTTCTAAATCTCACATTTCCACCCCAAATGTTTCAAATCTTTGACCGTTTGGATATTCACTCCTCACTCCATTGTTTGTTGAAATTATTTTTGCTTGTTTACATTTTCTTCAGAATCACAACTGTGTCAAGTCAAGTCAAATTTATTATTCCACCAGGGGAAATTAAGTTACAGCCAAATACATAAATGGGTCCAACATTGAAGACAGATACCATTATGGAGACATTGACCAATACATGGTAGACAGCAGACCATCCACAACACAACACAAACCACTACACAATACACTACAGTGCAAACTTACAACATGGAGAGGGACTGGGGAAGCAGAAGGGCCTGAGCAATGCCTTCAGCAATGACATCATCTGTGCTCATTCAAAATATTGACAACAGCACAAACAAATATATATTTTTTATATATGTTTATATATTTTAGTTTTGTGTGTGGAAACTCTATATCTTATACCTGAAGGTAAAAGTGTCTACCAATTATGGCTTGATATGAGCAATCTCCATTTTTAGTTTTGACACTATATTGGGTGCGCAAGATAGGCTAGGTGACTCCCACGCCTGGTCCTCGTCAGCCTACACATAACATCATTTTATAATTTTTTAAGGAAAAGAAGGTATTTATCAAAGTGATCGCCATTCTACTATTTGGAAGATACAGAAGTTTGAAGGTTGAAAATCATCAACCTCGGTAAGTAGAAACTCATCTGGAGAGGAAAAAAGGTTTGAACGGTTAGCCTATTTGCTGCGCTTTAAATCACCCTGGTGTATAGTCGAGAAACTGTTCATTTTTGATATACGTTTTAGGGGTATTCAAGGGTGCTGAATTCAAACCTGCTACAGGTAAGGATCAGAAATGTGCATAATTCAAAATTCAGAAATAATTGACAATGCATTACAGGTGAATGGGGTAGAAGAGTGCAGTGACTGCTCTTGCCCTGTGCTGGCCCCCAGGAACACAAGTCGATACAGGTTGGTTGGACACAGTTTTCATGGAATAACTCAAGAACCGTTGCACATGACATTTTAATAGTGTGTAGGTCGCAAGGAGCCGCATCAAATGGTGCCTCATACACCCATGTGTGGTATAGCGCCACTGGCAAAAAATGGCAAAATTGCTTGTTTTTCCTGTGAGCAAATTTCCATTAGCAATTACTGACAAACTGCCACACTGGAGCCCTTGAACCTTGGTGGCCATGCCCCAGTAGGCCTATAGCTCATAGTACAGTTTTGTCCCCAGAGACTGTTCCCTGCCTGTGTTGGCCCCACTGGACTGCAGGTTGGTTGGACAGTTTATGTGAACTCGAGAACCGCTGCACCTGAGCCAACGTAATTTCCAGTCTCAAGTCGCAACATCAAATGAGCCCTCATGTACCCATGTAGCACTATCTATAGATGGAACAATAGGGACCCAGCAGAGGAAATTTTAGTGGCACATAAGTCTCAACGAGCTGCATCCAACGAGCCCTTATAAACAGTGGTTAAAGTGGGATTTGGCAAGTGGGTGTAGCCTCAAATCTTGTGTTGGCGCAACAATAAAAGGAAAAAATCGACTCACCCTGTTCGGATCTGATAGCATCACTGTTGTTCCAAGTATCACACAATTTATTTGCTTGACATTTAATGGTTTTACACCAATATGGCAAATCTTTTCACTAGAAAAAATTATTTTCCATAGTTATAGCCAAATCTGGCGTGCATTACCAACATCAATTCTCATCAAAGAGTAGTAATCTAGGATCATTTTATGAGACAGGGCAGGATTTTTTTATTTGATTTGACTGAGAAATTAACAGGTTTAATACCTTTTGTGACTAATGGTATGAGATTTATTTACATACCCTCTTAAGTAGGTGGTGAGCTACTGGTAGCTCCCAAGCTACCTGTTGGAGACTTCTGCTCTAAACCTTTTGGGCTGATCTGCTCCTCTTTTCATGTCTAATAGTAAGTAATACTCAAAATTTTAAAATAAACATATAAACACACATACATTTCTTTCTTTATGAATTTCTATATGTGCATTATACCCTAATGGCTTTTAATTTCACTTTATTAAACTTTGAATACTATATGACCTGAAATACCTGTCTGCTTACACCAAAAGGTGTAAGTCATGAATAAATTGTTATCGATTGTCCAATCAGCTTTATCTGCCATGCCAAGCACATACCACAGGGTGACCACCTGTAACGCATTTTCAGGGCCAAAGCTACAGCCACGCAGATCATACACTGATAGCCTGTGCCTTTCCCAACGGCAACTGGTGGAACTTGATGAAACATCTTAAAGTGACAGGCGCCATTTATCAATAGCCTATATCAGCAGCATTTCTTTTTGAAAATAAAATCAAACACCTGGATCTTCACACAGCTCTAGCTGCTTTATATTTAACTTTGTATAGGCTAGGCCTAATAATATGTTGCACTGAAATTGTAAAACTTACACAGGCCTGATACTTTTTGTGCCTTGTATTTTAAGTTGAATTTGATCAAACTGTGACTCAGAAAGCATACTTTTAGTTGCATTACTTTTAGTCACCAATTTGATAATGTCCCAATAAAGACAAAAGGAAAAATTATAGGTTTCTCTTTTATATGCCTTAAGCTGTAGCAACCTTTGTACTGTCTTTTGGATCATCTTCATCTTTTAGCACGTGGGGTTGAAAGGCAAAATAAAATGTTTCTTGGTAAATTAGACATTATCTCTTAAGCTTAAAGTTATTACGTCTGTACCACAATGTCCCACTTGAACTTGGTACTAGTTGGTCACCCTACCATATCCAAACATTCTTCACATATAGCCATATCCATGGTGATTTACTGTACAACAAGAAGTCTGTCTGTCTGTCTATCAAACAATCACTGGATGAATTTGATCTAACTGTATTGGTTCAAAATGTTTCATCACCACAGTCACTGGTGAGGCATTTTATTTCACAAAGTCACTTGATGAATAAAGTAGACAAGATAGCCTGGTTATCACACCTACTGATCTGATGTGCATCTGTCTGGCCAATGTGCCGTCTCTAACTTCTATGAGACAGGATTAACAGACATGGGTCAAAATGCCTCTGCAAGCATTGGATATGCCACAATTTAAAGCAAAATATGTGTTAAGCCCGCCTCCAACATGTGGGGGTAAAAGCCAGTTTTTGATTTGTTCCCTACCAAATGAACAGTGAGTGGGTGGAGACAGGCCTACTGGCCACTGAGATGCACAGATCATCAATATGTGTGAGAACCAGGCTCCAGACATGACTGAGTTTTTCAACATACTAGAATAACTTGTTTTCCTCATGACTGTACAGGCAGTAACACCATTCCACCACACCAATCAGCTGATTCCATCCTGCTACGCCATTGGCTCAATGATTACCTCACATTACCTCCATGGCAACTTACTAAGACCTGAATGAACATACTCAGAACAATCATTTAAAGTGCACATACACACCGTCCAATCTGAGCTTCTTCCCTGTATGACAATTACCCAGAATTCACTGCATCCAATTCTTACACATACCTGACAGCACCTGAACATTTAACCACAAATCAAAGGAACATAAGCCATAATAATAATAATAATAAATATGTGCATATTCATATTGATGCATGTATATATGTATGTGTGTGTTTTAGAGGTTGTGTTCAAGATGCTTAAGGTCCATGAACTCTGCATCTAACAGGTCCAACAGCAGGGACACTTTGTCTCCCAAACTCTAATGGGCCCAAAGGCTAACTGCAAACAGGAGGAGGAGGATGCAGAGTGGGACACTGTGGGTCCTGCTGAGTTCAGGTCAGAACCAGCAGCTTCTCTCCTCCGCTGTGTGTGTGTGGTGCCTCTAGACGTGCTGAGACTTAGAGGACAGAGGCTCATATCTGGTCCAACTCCAGTCCTGTTCCTATGGACACAAACAAACAAACAAACACACACACACACACAAACAAACACATAGGTGGTTAAGTGATAAGCCTAGATAGGTTAGGTCAGAGGAAGTGGTAAACCTCCTGTTGCCTGCTTGCTTCGTTTCTGGGTAATCTAGGATGCAACAGAGTGGTTTACACTGAAATTTTGACAACTGGGTAAGGAGGTTGTTAAATACGCAACCGCTGCTGCCTACCGCCCTCGCGGTTCTGTTGCTTTATATTTTTGCACGTCAACTGAGAAATAACATCAGCCTAAAATTTACTTCTCGGTCGTATCACACAGACACGGCCTCTGCAGTCTCTGCGCTTAATGTGCTTATAATCATTTTGCAGAAAGGAACACACAGGTAGTCTTTATGCATTGCATCTTTCTCTTTCTGCAACCTAATCATGCTTGGAATATTTCAACTCTTGCTACGTCTTTGCAGCCTTTAATAAAGTCCCTCCTCTAACTGCACAGGCCTGAGTCCAGCCCATGTAGTCACAGATGGACCTACTGCACACATGTGAAGTGCTACCAGTTTACTGAAATACATTATTTATATGGGCACTGCACTAGTATGAGTGGATTCAAGCGCTGTTTTGAGCCACACCAGCATGTGGTGCTGTAAGGACAGAGCGTTAAACTGAAAAATAATTAAACTAACATTCAGAACCGTTAATCTAAACTTTAAATCTAAACTGAAACCATTAACCAAGTCAATGTCTCATTTTCCTCCACTTTAGTGTGTTTCAAAAATCCCAAAGACATATCATAACCATGGTAAAATAATTCATTTTCTAATTAATTGTGATTTTGATCTGGCCCAGCCCTATGTTGAACACTGGTGTTGTGCTGAGCAAACAATGGGGACACATTCACCTAGTGCTGCCACACAACAAAATGTGTGGAGGGAGGGAGGAAGAGAGAGAGAGAGAAACTGAAGTGTGTACCATGATGCTCTCTGTCTTGTTGTCATCATCAGTGGAGGCCTCCTGCAATAGTCTGGTCAGCTGACTCAGATACTTCTGATTGTCCTCCAGCAGACGCTGAACTGTCTCACTAAGAGATGGAGTGAGAGTGAGAGAGAGAGAGAGGGGGAAGAGGAGGGATGGGGAAGACAGGAAAGGGAGAGAGAGAGAGAGATAGGAGGAGAAAGAGAAGAGGAAGGAGAGAGAAAGGAAGGAGAGGAGAGATAGAGAAACAGAAAGTACTCAGGAGACGAGGAGAGAGTGGAAGAAGGGACAGTGAGAGGGTGAAAAATAGAAAGAGAGAGAGAGAGAGAGAGACAGAGATAAACACATAAAGGAAGCATAGTGAGATGTGAGGGAAGTCAGAAACTAAGTGAGTGTGAGTGAGGGAGTGAGTGAGAGTGAGAGAGTGATAGAGTAAGTGACATCCATGTTGGGTATCGGATAAGCTCAGCAGATGTGGGGATCTAGGTTTGTGTGTGTGTCTGTCTCTTATACCCATCATATGGGTATGCTATGGAGTTGAGCAGATGTGTATGTGTGTATGTGTGTGTCTTACCCATCTCGTGGGTCTGTCATAGAACTGAGTAAGTGTGGAGAGCTGGATATGGGGCCAGACTGGGGTTGCTGATGCTGAGATGCTGAATTCCAGTTCAGCGAGCCGCTCACATCCCCCCCACCTGACAGAGAGTTACGACTGGTGTTCTGGGCCTGAGGGGGACACACACACACACACACACACACACACACACACACAGATTAATACAATTTCCAAGTACAATGGTACATCACATAATATTGGTGAGCAGGAACATTTAGGGTAAAGATTAAGGTCAAAGGTAGGTCGTCACATTGAGGAGAATGAAGCAGGTACATTTAGGGCCCTCTATTAGGGACATCTGAACCTATAGAGGTCTTTTGATTACTGCCAGTACCCCAAAAAGAATGAAATCAGTGCTACTACAGCAGAGATAATAGTAGAACATATGCTGGAGTTCCCTGTTAAGGTCAAAGGTCAAGTGAAGGAGACTAACGCAGGCGATCTTGAGCAGGTGCCAGAACTCTCTCTGTCTCTTCATCTGCATCTGCATGACAGTGCTGTCGGCTTCTTTGATGTTCTCCAGCGCGCGCTCGATCTTGGGGAACAGGGCAATGATCTTATTCTTGCTCAGCAGGATCTTACTATACACACACACGCACACACACAAATAAACATACACACCACAGACAAAAAAGAAAACATACAAAATATTATTGCACATGCACTTTTCTCGGATTAAAGCACAAATTGCAACATTAATGTGTAATGTGTGTGTATGTGTGTGTTACCTGAGGTGAGAGTAGAGGTCTCTGAGAACTTTATCCTGATTCTGGACTGTCTGCACAATGACTTTCACCATCTCAGAGCTATCACTGTAGCCATGTTGAGGGTCAGGCACTGCAACACACACACACACACACACACACATATGAGCTCGCACACACACACGCACGCAATCAAGCAAGCATCATACACACGTTCATGCACGCACACACAAATTACCGATACAAACACACACAAACATAATGACACACTGCAGTAATCATGGCAACATGATCGGTGTGAAGATCACCATATGAGATAGCAAAGTGTCAGGTGTAGAATCATCACACATCTGTGTCAACACAGCAAAATAGATTCTGTTCCCCACATGCACACACACACACACACAGACATACACCATTCAAACACAAACACATTTATACTTACTTTTGCACTTGGCTTTCAGCTGTTTGTACAGTTCGATAGCCTTCTCTGCTCTGTGGTCAAAACACAAACACACACATGCGCACACACACACACACACACACACACAGGAAGAGAGTGAGTTGAGACTACAGCTTTCCAAACTGAGGTGATTCTGGACTCGACAGAAGAATGAGTGACAGATGAGACCCACAGTTGTTCCATGATGTCGCCTTGGCGACGGGCATAAGGGCTCCGCTGCAGCTCAACGATCTCAGAGTGCAGAGCCATGATCTCCTCGTCCAGATGACCCACCTCAGCCACCTAACACACACACGCACACACAAACACACAGATGAAAACACACACACACACACACACACACAATCTCTCATGTCAATTTCAAGCAACCTCTCAACCTCTTGCCGTCAGGAGTGTGTTGGATCCGGTAGAGACCATGGGCCTAACTGAGACACAAGCACACATGACTGGAGTCCCAGTCATCTGATTGGCTGGGAGAAGGCAATAAACACATGCAAGTGCACATATACGGACACACTCAAATATATATGGAAATGTTTGTCATGTCGATAGTCGAGTTTGTCCATAGTCATCTGATTGACTGTGATTAGAGCATCAACGGATAAAGGCTATAGCAACCTCACCTCAGCATAGCTGGCTGCCCTCTCTTCATTATCCTGCCAGGCCTTCAGCATCTTCTCAGAGGCTAAACACAGTGGGTGGGGGTTGGGAGGGGGCAGAGAGAGAGAGAGAGCGTGACACAGATATCACAGTGCATTATAAAATCTTGCACCCTTCTGCTTCATGTTCAAGTTCAAGTTCAAGGTGTCTGTGCTAGGGCTACGTTAGGGAGCTCAGGGCTGTGGGGGAAAAACGGCAACGAAGGTGTCCAAAAATACTTGCAAATGTATTAAAAAAAGTTATCTTTATAAGTTATATCTATTAAAAAAGGAGCCTCCCGAAAAGGTGCAGCAATAAAAGAAGTGCAAACCAAATAGCAAAGCAAAAAAAACAGTATATCTGAGAAAATAGCACTTTTAGCTTTCACAATACAATCAAAACACAGCTAACCAAAGTGCAACAAAGAAAAGGCTACATTTAGCTTAGCATAGCATACTTAGCCACAGACAGCACAGCAAGCTTAAGCACCTACCCTCACTCAACCTAAAGGCAGCATGAGGGCCATCTTAAATGAAGCCAACCCTTAGCTCAAATTGGACCAATGATTGGTCATTGGTCCATACCACCACCAAAGGGGTCACAAAAATAAACAGGGTCTCCCAAACCATATTTTACAATAACAACAAAACATTATAAATCAAAGAAAACAATACTACATTTATCCACCACCAACAATATCCCAATAACACCATCCAAGTTCAAATAAACATTTATACATAACAATAACCCAAACCAAACACCCCTGTGCAAAATGCACACGGCCACTGCTTCGTGGACTGCAGAAAAGCACTGCTCCCACAGCGGGCACGCTTCCGCAAGGGAACAGTGGCGTTGGACCAAGCAGAAGGCAAGTATGTGTTTCCGTATGTTTGGGTTACAGGGGAGGGTTGCGTGAATAAATGGGACATAGATAGTGGGTACCGCACTATATGTCAAAGATGTTGATAGGTGAGATGTAAAACGGCAGGAAAAAATGTGTGGTGAGTGTTTGGAAATGGAACCTAGAGCACCGCACTACACACACCACTACCCGGTGCTTAATGGCATCTTACCTCCCCCCAAATGTGCACCAGCATTTCCCAACCCCGGTACTCTGCCCACATTAATAAAACACATATAGTGTTTTCAGTGTTTCATCAGTCCAGTTATTTCAGTCCATGAGTGTCGGTGTGTGTGTGAGTGAACGAACGAACGAGACTCTCTCTCTCTCGCTCTTCCATTCGCACAGGTAGACAATGGCGCCTGCCACGAGCAAATGCTACACAGAGAGTTTGTAGATTTGCGGTGAGAAGGGGGGAAGCAATCACCTTCTCACAATCAGCATAAATGTAAATGTAAAAGAAAATAAATCATCGAATCATGAGGTCTATTCATGCCAAGCCAGTCTTTGAGGGTGCAGGGATCAGGACTTAGGGCAAACGCTGGGAATCAGCCTGTATATATAATAACCCCTGGCAAAAAGTATGGAATCACCAGTCTTGGATGAGCACTCATTCCAATGTTTTATTCTGTAGAACAAACTTAGATCACAAACATGATACAATAATAAAGTCATTCCAAAGTGCAACTTCTTGGCCTTCAGAAACACAAAAAGAAATAAAGAAAAAACATTGTGGTAGTTAGTAAATGTTATTTTTACAGACCAAGCACAGGGAAAAAAATTCCCTGTTCTGAGGAAAAAAATATGGAATCATGAATAAAAGACAAACAAAATAACATTCAAAACACATCACTAGTACTTAGTTGCACCACCTCTGGCTTTTATAACGGCTTGCAGTCTCTGAGGCATGGACTTGATGAGTGACAAACAGTATTCTTCATCAATCTGGTGCCAACTCTCTTTGATTGCAGTTGCCAGATCAGCTTTGCAGGTTGGAGCCGTGTCGTGGACCATTTTTTTCCAATTTCCACCACAGGTTTTCAATTGGGTTGAGATCTGGACTATTTGCAGGCCATGACATTGACTGGATGCGTCTTTCTTCAAGGAATGCCTTCACAGTTTTTGCTCTATGCCACGATGCATTGTCATCTTGGGAAATTATTTCATCATCCCCAAATATCTTTTCAATTTTCAAAATGTCTATATAAACTCGTGCATTTATTGCATTTATTGAAGTAGTAACAACAGCCATCTCTCCAGTGCCTTTGCCTGACATGCAGCCCCATATCATAAAGGAGTGTGGAAATTTGGAGGTTTTCTTCAGGCAGTACTCTTCATAAATCTCACTGGAACGGCACCAAACAAAAGTTCCAGCATCATTACCTTGTCCAATGTAGATTCGTGATTCATCACTGAAGATAACTTTCATCCAGTCATCTACAGTCCATGATTGCTTCTCTTTAGCCCACTGCAGTCTTGTTCTTTTCTGTTTAAGTGTCAGTGATGGTTTTCTTTTAGCTTACCTGTATGAAAATCCCATTTCCTTTAGGCAACTTCTCACTGTTCGGTCACATACATTGACTCCATCTTCCTCCCATTTCTTCTTCATTTGTTTTGTTGTGCATTTTCGGTTTCCAACACATATTGAGTGTTTTTTCAACACATATTGAGTTTTTTGTCTTGATGCTTTGATGTCTACCAGTACACTTGGCTTTAACAACCTTCCCATGCTGTTTGTACTTAGTCCATATCTTAGATACAGCTGACTGTGAACAGCCCACATCTTTGGCAACCATGTGTGAAGAGTTACCTTCTTCAAGAAGTTTGACAATCCTCTTTTGTTTCAAGAGACATCTCTCTTGTTGGAGCCATGATTCTTGCCAATCCACTTGGTCCAGCAGCCCTCCAAGGTGTTAAAACTGCACTGTTTTTAACTGCAGACTAACGAGCGGATCTAATCTGAGGCAGGTGTCCATTTAGGGAAAGGAAATTAACTGGGTGTTTCCTCATTTTCTACCTCAAATTTGAGTGATTCCATATTTTTTTTCCTCAGAATTGAGTGAGTTGCACTTTGGAATTACTTTATTATTGTATCATGTTTGTGATCTAAGTTTGTTCTACAGAATAAAACATTGGAATGAGTGCTCATCCAAGACTGGTGATTCCATACTTTTTGCCAGGGGTTGTATACTTGTACTCCTATTCATCTCTACAGTCCTGACAGTCTGACATATGTTACGGATATGTTACGGAAGTGGTATGTTAACTCTCTATTTGGTCTGTCTGTCTGGCTGTTGCATCTATGATAGCTAGTTCCATTATCATTGAAGCTAACTGTTCGGGGCAGATAGGTCTTTGTCTTAATGTGTCCGTAACATTTTAAAACATGTTCGAGGCAGATACAACTTTGACTTAGCGCATGCGTAACGTATTAAAAACATGTTCGGGGCAGATACATCTTTGACTTAGAGTGTGTGTGACGTATTAAAAACATGTTCGGGACAGATACATCTTTGACTTAGCGTGTCCGTAACATATTGAAAACATGTTCGGGGCAGATACGTCTTTGACTTAACGTGTCCGGTGTAGCATCCCTGTGAGGTTCTGCAGAAAATGCTGTGGAGGACTCACATATCCCATACTGCATCTGGTCACGGTACTTGTCCAGGTCATACTGGATGCTGCTGCGGAAGAAGTCCAGTTTAGCCTTGAGTTGCTGGGACATGGAGAACATGATGGTCTTGTAACGCGTCAGGTTGGTGTTAAAGCGCAGGAGACTCAGCCTACGAGAGGAGAGGAGGAGGGAGAGAAGAGGATAGAAAGGAGATGGAAGGAAGAAGAGAAGATGGAGGAGGAGGAGGAGGAAGAATAAGGTTAGGTGTTAGTATAGATTGTAGGTTGTTGTTGCTGATTATAGAGTATAGATTGACCAATCAATTTTTAAATTCACTATTCTGCTCACACAGGAATGTGTGTGTGTGTGTGTGTGTGTGTGTGTGTTTGTGTGTGTGCTTACATGGCGGCCCTCTGCCCCTGGAAGAGACGGCTGTAGTCTTCTCTCAGGCCACATATGTAGCTCACTGCCTCCCCCCACACCTTCTTCAGGGCACTCAGGGCCAGCTGGGTTTTAGTCTCCCTCACTGAGACACACACACACAATGTTAGTTAGATACACACAAACCACTAGATATACACCGTGAGACAGACAGACACACACACACACACACACAGTTAGATACACACAATACCATGAGACACATACACACACAGACATTAGATACATGCACAAACAAACATCATCATCAGACATACATCACTCAGACACAGACACCAACAATGGACATATATACACATGTAGATGTCGTACCAATAAAGTTGACACTGTCGGGCAGTGGTCTGGCAGTGAAGGGACCAGAGTACTTAGACAGGCTCTTGTCAAACAGGTAGACAATGTAGCTGTCCCAACCCCTCTGCAGCAACACAGACAACATCAACATTGAAAACAAACACACGATGTAGCAGTGGCAACCCTTCTGCAACAGAACATGTTGAGGGAAATAGAACAGTTCCAGTCTGCATAAAGGGGCGTGTCGAAGACCCTCTTAAGCCAGAGTTTATATTCAAGAATTTTATCTTAGCACTAAGAGAACTAAATCGCACTAAAAGTTGCTAACCAAGAGTTTTGTCTTAAAAGTTATTCTCAAAGCCACTGAGACCTACTTTTGTTTAGGAATTAATGACAGCTCCTATGATAAGATAAAAACTCCTTTTCTATGGTCTCACGCATGAGCCTGCTTGCATTTACATCTGTGGCTGGTTGATGAGTGACAAGTCTGTGCGGGTAGATGTGTGCTGTACTATGGTGCTGTGAGTGATATACACAAGTGAGTGAGTGAGTGATTGACAACTGAGATCACAGGCTACAAATTAAATGCTAACAGGATACACATTAAAATTGACAAATGCATTTATGATTACACATTTGCATAGATACGAAGCAGACTAATTGAATTTGATTATGAACTAAAAAAGCACTTGGAGAGCACAGATCTCCGCCAAGGTGATATAGAGTCACTGACGTAATACAAATTCCAGATGGTGTTCCAGATCACTTCCGAAATGTAATCATCTTTCTTGGTCCTAATACTCACATTGTCCCAAAATCCATGAAGTACTTTTCAAGTTATTTTGTACACAGACAATCAAACAGGGTTTTGGTGGTGTCACTGCATTACTTTCAAGCGCATATTTACTCCCTGATGCATGATTCTGCATTTCAAAGTGCATTTCAAAAGGTTACGGACAAACTGCATGTTTTATACACTGGTCCTAGTGGCTTAAGTGTCCTCTGAGTCCTAAAGTTACGACTAACCCTAACCCATTATTTTTAGGCGTTTCTCCTAAATTCGCAGGGGGCCTTGGTTCCTATGCCCTGTGCTTTCGAGGCCGCACTGAGCAGTGGTCTTGCACGGGGACGTACCACTCCTTCAAGGACGCACTGAGCGGCAGGCTTGCGTGGGTCGAGCGAGACGCCGGTCTCCTGCAGCAGCTCCTGGTTGAGGTGCTGGATGCCCGTCTTGTTCTCGATACACTGCTGCAGGGAGTGAAGCGCCTCGTCTGGCAACAGCAGGAACGAGTGCACCTGAGTGGTCGTCATGTCCAAGATGTGCACCACCTGGAGAGGAAGGAGGGGGGAGAGAGAGAGAGAGACAGACAGAGATAAGAAAAGGGAAATCACTTTCAGAAAGAGTAGGATAACAGAACAAATCAACTTGCCATAAATACACAGATCTAGAACAAATTCTGTGTGTGTGTGTGTGTGTGTGTGTGTGTATGTAAATGTTCAGGTAAGCTCCTGGCTGTCTTAAGCAGTCATGATGAGCAAAAAGACAATGTATGCATTGGCCCACATTTTCTGGGGTGGTCCAATGTAACCTAAATATCACTAAAGCTTCTCTTCATTATTCTGCTAGGCCTTCATCCACTCCACCACACAGCTACAAATCTAGACGGTCCCTAGCGGTAGCAAAGAGTTTTGCTATGCAGGTATGTCTAGCCACAGTAGCTATTCTCCCAAGTTTGGTGAGACCAATCACATCACTCTGTCCTTATAGAGACTCGCCTACATGTACCCTAGTGGTAGTTTATCAGCATACAGAGGTAGTTTGAAAGACAGCCACTGATTCCGCCCCTTGGATTGAGCCTGGTCTATCGGTCATGGCCAGACTATACATTTTGATGTGTGACCCTTGGGCTACGCTGGATAGATCTATATACTAACACCTAGAGAAAGAGAGAGAGAGATAAGAAAAGGGAAATGGTTAAATGGTTAGGTCACCACATTAGCACAGCACTTTTTTGCTTTTGCAACATTAAAACAACGTAAGCGTGGGAATGGGTAAGAGAATACAGACAACATCGGCATCCCTGTGTGTGTGTGTGTGTGTGTGTGTGTGTGTATAAATGTGCTGGCAAGCTCCTGGCTGTGTTAAGCAGCCATGATGAGCAAAAAGACAATGTATGCATTGCCCCACATATTCTGGGGTGGTCCAATGTAACCTCAGCACATGGAGGAAATATCACTAAAGCTGCTTCAAAAGAGAATAAAATAGAAAAATAGAGTAGACCACAGTAAAATAGAATATAGTAGACCAGAGTAAAGTAGACCTGGAGTAGAGAAGACCTAGTTTAGATTAGAGTACAGTAGACCTGGAGTAAAATTGGCCTAGAGTAAAGTAGAGTAGACGTAGAGTAGAGTAAAGTAGAACAGAGTAGACCTAGAGTAAAGTAGATCTATAATAAAGTCGAGTAAAGTAGATCTACAGTAAAGCAGAATAAAGTAGACCTAGAGTAGAATAAAGCAGGCCTACATAGATTATAGAGTAGAGTAGACCTAGATTAGATTAGAGAAGAGTAGACCTAGATTAGAGTAGAGTAAAGTAGACCTAGAGTAGAGTAGAATGGAGACGGGTAGAGTAGCAAGCAGAAGTGTTCAGTAGAGAACTAGATACTTTATTATCCTGACGGAAATGAATTAGAGTAGAGTAGTGTACAGAGTGGTCACATGCCTATAAGATGGTATATTTAGAGTAGAGTGGAGTAGATATACTGTAGCATAGTGTTCTCCTCCCCCTACCTTCATATTGAGGATCTGCTCCAGTTGACTGAAGCACTGGGGTTGTCTGGTGTCTGGGTTAAGGGCACCTCCTCGCTGTACAGGGTCCCAGCGCAGCATCAGCTGCAACAGGCTCTCCAGGGGCTCCAGCAGAGTCCTATACACACAGAATTAGTCTAAAGCAGTGTCTTAGCAGGATCATCTTTTTCAGGGCACCCAAATATGTATGTGTGTATGTGTGTGTGTATGTATGTGTATTTGTGAAAGTGTGTTTGTGAAAGTGTGTGTATGCGTATGTGTGTTTGTGAAAGTGTGTGTATGTGTGTGTATACTTACATGCTCAGGTTGTTGGGGTAGGGCAGGTGTGTGGAGAACCGGACTTCTCCATTCATGTCCTCCACTGCCATGATGTCCTTTGGCCCTTTGTTGCGCACTTTGGTTGTCCTGGTAACGGAGAAAACAGAACCCTGAAAACCTGGAGCGTTTCCCGGCAAGACTCTCACCTTTACACTCATCTTTACAACTATTCACCTTCACACTCTTTATGTTCTTTTACCTTTGCACTCTTTCACCTTTACAAACACCTTCAAACGATGACCTTTAACCTTTAGATTACACCTCTTTTCAATCTTACTCACTCACCTTCACACTATCACTTTAAATGCTTCACCCTTTACATTAAACCATTGGTTCTCAAACTAGGGTCCAGGGACCTCCAGCGTTCTGCAGCATGTTGCCAAGGGGTCCGTGAAAATGTTTACAATAAAGTATAAACTTGTCTTATGTGAAGAAAAACACTAGAGATCCGAATAGAGCTCAATCGGATTGGGTTCATTACTCCCAACATTGGCCTACATGATACATTCTGCTCCCTGAGGGGCCCATGAGGGGTCCATGAGGGGTCCATGAGGGGCCCATGAGGGGTCCCTGGCTCAATGAAGTTTGAGAGCCCCTGCATTACGCCTCTTTTCAATCTTACACTATGGACCTGACACTCACCTTCACACTTTAGCACTTTTAAATGCTTTAGCCTTTCCAGTCTTTAACAACCATTCACTCTCTCCTTCATTTCTGTTCTAAGAAACATGGCAGGAGGAGTGGTAAAACTGGGAGAGCAAGTGTGTGTGTGTGTGTGTGTGTGTGTGTGTGTGTGTGCGTGCGTGCGCACACGCGCGTTTATGAGCATGTATTTATGCTTCTCCGCAATAGTTTGGAGCTGTCTGTGTGTTTGGGTAATCTTTTGTTTGTTTGTGTATAGGTGTGTGTGTGTGTGTGTGTGTGTGTGTGTGTGTGTGTGCGTGCACCCATACCATTGTACTGGCTGCAGGTTGTGCAGGAAGGGCCGGAAACCACAGGTGCATTCAAAGATCATGGTACCAAAGCTCCAGTAATCCACCGTCACCGTGTACGGCTTATTCTCAAACAGCTCTGGTGCCTGAAACCAACCAATCATAGTCTCAGGGTCACATATATATATATACACACTCATATATATATATATATTTATAAACACACCCATATATTTGGCCATATTACAGACCTGTATATTTGTGCACATTGCATCTGTACATCTGTAGATTTGCTTATGTATAGTAGTATAGAACATCTGTAAATTAACATATTCCATCTGCACATTGCTCTTTTGTAAATCAATACCAATTTATACCCATCTTCTACACTGCCCTATCTATAAATAACTGCTCCCATAACCTATTTGTACATAATCTGCACATATCTATTCCCACTTTTACACTGCCTTTTTCTGTACAAAACTGCTCTTAACTGTAAGTACTGCCCATGCTGTACATATAGCACTTTCTATATTTATATTTATGCATTTAGCAGACGCTTTTATCCAAAGCGACTTACAATTTGTCAACTATCAATTCTTCAGTTGATAGCCTCCCCTAAAGCAACTTAGGGTTAAGTGCCTTGCTCAAGGGCACAGCGGTGGCAGCTGGGATTCGAACCCACAACTTTTCACACTACTTGCACTACTAGGCGGGTTCCTTAACCACTGCGCTACCACCGCCCACTTTCTGATATTTGCACTTCTGATTAGATCTATTAGTATTTCCTTACTCTGTATTTATGCATGTGTAATGGAAACAACGTTGAATCTAATGTAATCAATAACAGTCTGAGGGCCATGCACGCACAACCACCAATCACTGACTTCAGGGTCACAAACAACCACCAATCACAGTCTCAGTTTGGAGTACTGACACAGCTGGGCTGACGAAGGTCTTACAAAGGTTTCTCTCTCTCTTCTAATCTGAAGATCTGAAGCACGTGGCTACGAATAATCGCTTTGGTGAACATTCATGTGAGGTCAACCTCAGTTAAATAAATAAATGAATAAAAACATAAAAAATGTTTAATTTGTGATCCGGGTGAGAAAGCAGACTCAGTAGTCTGATAATGTAGGTTTTGTTAGTTTATCTTTTGCCTTTAATCAGACAGGATAGCTGAGACTGACAGGAAAAGAGTCGGAGTGAGAAACACAGGGAAGGGTCCTTGGGACGGAATCAAACCCAGGTCCCTGGCTCTATGCTATGGAGGACTCAACCAATTGCACCGCAGTGCACCCAAAGGTAGGTACTATTTGTATTTTGCCACCTTGCCTGACATGGTGAGTATTGTGAAGGAAGAACAAAAATCCCCACCATGATTCTGCGGATGCCAGAGATATCAGACTTACCAGGTACTGCAAGGTGCCAACAAATGACGTGCAGAGGCTGCCCTGGTCCAAGTCTTTGGCATAGCCCAAATCTATGATTTTATGCACAAGCTGTGGACACACACACACATACATACACACGCACAGAGTTCAGGCTGCATCCTGTCTTGTTGGTCTAGTTTGTGTGTGATCGGAAGTAATGTTGCGTGGTAATTTTGAAATGCACCTCGGTGAAAACCAACTGCTGTCAAAATCAGTCTTTGACACTTCCTTGTAGCAATTCTACAACAATAATTGAAATTCCCTGAAAGTGGTTGTGCAAGTGCTTGTAGCGATCAGTGATCATTTGCCACTTGACAGATTTTGACGTCACATTTGAACATATCACACCAGCCAGACAAATTGTGTGTGCGTGTGTGTTTTGGGACATTTCCAATACGTATATGTATGATATGTTATGTTTGCACTAGAGAGATAAAACAGAGATAGAGTGTGTGTGTGTGTCTGTCTGTCTGTCTGTCTGTCTGTCTGTCTGTGTGAGTGAGTGAGTGAGTGATTGAGTGAGAGATAGAGAGAGAGCGACAGGCAGAGTGGTGCACTACCTTACCTTCCCATCAATTTCCTGCAGCACAATGTTCTCAGGCTTCAGGTCTCTGTGGATGATCTTATTCTCATGCAGGTACTGGATTCCTGAGCCTATCAGAGAGAGGACGGAGAGGACAGAAAGAGGGCAATATCAAAAGAGAGGGAGATAGAAAGAGTGAGAGAAAAAGGGTGGGGAAGAGAGATCAGCATACACAAAACCATAACAACCAGCACAAACACAAGACAAGTCATGCCAATATGTACCGACCAGTATCATTTACATATGAAGTTAATGAATTGGGCCCAGGGCTGGAGGAAATCATATCCATGCTGCATGTAACTAGATGTGGAGGAGCTGAATGAAGCTACTATTTGGAGTAGACATCACCACATTTGGATGTGACTAGACTGGAGCTGCCTTAATGGACTTAGCCATGTTTGTTTGTGTCTCAGAGAATAAAGCCAGTCTCTTACCGACATCACTCAGTAAGGAGAGCACCTCACTCTCCTTCAGTCCACAGCAGTTCTCTGGTTTACTCAACATCTACACAAAGATGGCAGAACACAAGGACTTGAGTGTGAGTGGGAGTATATGTGTGTGTGTGTGTGTGTTTGTACGTCCCTGTAAAATGCAAAGCGTAAGCATTACAAAGTATATTCATTAACCCTTTGGAGTAATGCACCATAGAAATGTGCTGTAGCCATCACTCATACACACACACACATACAAACCTGTACCTTTTGCAGGTCCCCTGTGGAGTAATGCTCCATAGCAAGGAGGGGCAGGTCATTCTGAGTGATGTGCTGCATCACTCACACACACACACACTCTCACACACACACAAACACAGACACACACACACACGTACCTTTCGCAGGTCCCCTTTGGAGCAGTACTCCATAGCAAGCAGGGGCAGGTCATTCAGAGCAATATGCTGCATCTGTTCAGGTACCTCCTTGGCAGTAACGACATTCAGATGGCTCAACCTGATTGGGTGGGGATTACAGGAGAGGGAAGGGATGGGTGATGGGATACAGTGAAAGAAAGGGAAAGAGGAAGCAAGATAGAGAGAGAGAAAGAAAGAAAGAATGAATGACAGAGAGAGAGAAAGAGAAAGAGAGAGACAGACATGAGTGTATGGACAATAACGGATCTTTAAGAAAGAATAGAGTAGAACAGAAAGCCTTTACTGTCATTATACACAGTGCAAACATAGATCAGGGGGGTGGGTGGGCAGCAGTATGGGAACGCACATGGACACTCAGACACTCACCCACATACAAATATGACAGTCCTCAGAGGACAGTTCAGTAGGGTGACAGCTGTGGGAAAGAAACTGTCCCTGAATCTATTTGTTCTGGCTGTAATGGACCTGAAACGCCTGCCAGACGGCAACAGGTTGAAGAGATGGAAACCAGGGTGGGTTTTGTCGTTTCGAATAAGATGGACCAACCCAAAGTGCACTGCACACCACCCTGGAGAAAAAATGTGTCTGAACAACCTACTTCTTCATGATCTGGATCTCCCGACTCCATCTGTCCTTGTTCTTTGCATTGAGCTCCAAGCGGCAAAGCTTCACTGCAATTTTGTCATTGCTCTCCTGAAATCAGACAGGCATTCAGACTCCTCCAGTCCACAAATGACCCAAGCACACAGCATCTTACAGAACATAAGAACAGGAAAACAGGGTTGGCAACATTGGAATTGGTATCACTGTACATCCTCACCGAATGCTGGTAGAGGTAGACATGTCCAAAACCTCCTGTGCCCAGTCGCTCCTTCATCACCCATGGGCCACAAACCTGGTTCTGATTCTGTCTGAAAGGCGGTTTATCCATTCTGATTGAGGGGGGGGGGGGGGGGGAGATATGGGAAAAACATAAATTGTGCTCGTAGACTGTGAACAACTAACGTCACACTGCAATCGAGTGAGCTGACTTAGGGCTTCGGCATTTTAAACATGACCGTTCTATACTGGCAACCACCAACAGCTGGAATAAAACTGAGACTAATGTTAAACTCGCCGGTTTGATAATCTATTAACGTCAGATCTATTATACCGCTAACGTTTACGGAATGTGTGACTGATTAAGCAGTCAGGTGGGTGAAAATCAAAAGCTAACGTCAAAGCTGGCCACAGCTAGATTAGCTAACTCTCCTTTATAGGAGCTAGCTTTATAGATGTAATAGATAGCTAGCGTTAGGCTACCTGTTGCAGAAAACTTACCTTGAGAAAATGTTGATTGCTCCGCTTTAAATACTTGTCAACATGTCAGCCATAAAACGTGACGAGCTAACGTTTCCTCAGTCCATACTGATATCGATCGATATTAAAGTGGTGTCATTTTCCATAAATCTAATCACATTGTTAAGATCGGTCGAAGTCCAGTGTCACGGTGAACACAAACAAAGCTAACTAAAGTATTTCACCCAAACTATACGCCCACAGTTGACACGAGCTGGAGAGCTAATAGTCAACAAAGGTATTCTCGTTCGGCTACGAAACGTTAATGTTCGCTGTACGTAAACAAAGTTATGCTAATGTTAGCAATTGGGTCATGGGCATAAGTTAGCCGTCTACCTCCTACTTAGCGATAGCTAGCATGTTTACCAGCACAACATCGTCCTTCAGCTATCTTGCGTGCGATTGCCTAAATCGTATAACACTACCATAAATGCCCTTGCCGTCATAGCCTTATATCTGTAATAAAAATAACCGAACTTTAAAGACCACGTAAAGTTAGCACATGGGACAAGTGGGTCCAGCAGATAGTTTACCAGCTAGCCGCTGGGCACACTTGGAAAAAAACAATGACATTACAGCGCATGCGCCGCGCGGATTCTCCTTTCCTGAAGTTGTCAAATACTGATGCAGGTTCAGCTGCAGATGGGGAGTAGTAGTTGAGAGAATAATCACAACTTTGAAAAGCAAACCACAGTGACCATTTCGGCCTTTGAAAACTGAAAGTAGGCCTGCAGATCGTATCAGTGTAAACAAGAAACAGATGAAATTACTCAACATAAAACACAGAAATTACTGCTTTGGGATTGATAGACGAAGTTATCAGTAATAATAATAATCTATACTCTTTTGTCTTTGGTCTCTGCATTTAACCCAGTCATTAATTGTGAAACACACACTGCACACAGTGAAGTGAGGTACATACTAACCCAAGGCAGTTGGGTGCCTGCTATAGCAGGTTGGGTGCCTTGCTCAAGGACACCTCAGCCATGGTCCACTGGTCAGGGATCAAACCTGCAACCTTTTAGTTACAAGCCCAAAGTCCTAACAGGTAGGCCATGGTTGCCCCCCAGGCTCTGAAATTCTGAAATTCTGCCTTGGAAGATTTGAAGATTTGACATCTGGTAGTGTCAGGCCCCTCAATTTGTGTCTTCGGCCCAAATTTGAATGATATGCCCAGCTTCTGCCCAATATTGGCAAGCCTCTACTGGTTCTGGAGAAGGCATGGAGCCTATGTGTGCATGTGTGTGTGTGTTATCCTCTTTTGTAAGTCGCTTTGGATAAAAGCGTCTGCTAAATGCCTAAATGTAAATGTGTATGTGTGTGTATGTGAGAGAGAGAGAGAGTAAAATTTACCATGATTAAAAGATGCTTCTTCCACACAGACAATAGTGTGTGTGCATTGCATCACTTATTGTTTGCATGACAGCTTGAGCTTTGTCTCTGCACAGTGTCTGTGTGTGTGTGCGTGTGTGTGTGTGTGTGTATGTGTGTCTGTGTGTCTCCATCACATCTGTAAGCACTGTTGTTTCCAAACATACAACCACAATATGGAAGTTTCATCTTTATTTGGGTCCTCAGGAAGTGAATCAGAATTTGCTTTCCTGATGAGTCTGTTTCTCCATACATCACTTCCTGTGAACAAAACGTGCGCGGCAGACTTGCAGAGCTGGTGTGGTGAGGAGTGCAGCGTTTGATACTGCAGCCCAACATCCTGTGGAGGAAGTGGCAAAGCATGAAGATGCCAGCCTGACAAGCCAGACTATAACATCAAAATGTATAGTCTGGCTATGACCGATAGGCCAGGCTCAATCCAAGGGGCAGAATCGGCAGTTGTCTTTCAAACTTTCTCTGCACGCATTAGGTAGCATGACAAGCTGCCCCTAAGGTACATCCAGCGACTGTCTACGGGAGAGCTCTGTTCTGCTCAACTCAAGATGCATTTCCCTTCACATCAGAATAGCAGGTGGATCTGTGTATGTGTGTTAAATGTGTTAGGGTTTCAGAGGACCCTAGGGGAAGGGAATGGTTCTCCAGTGCTGTAATAGAGTTTCAGCCATTAGTCACAGTTGCTATAACTCTCGCTCTCTCTCTCTTCCCAGCTGTTTTGCCATCAGCAAAATGGCATGCTGTTATGGTGGCCTTTCCTCTGACACTAGACACACACACACACATGCTGTGTTTGAGATCAGCACAGGCGGGAAACACTCTGTGGACACCCTGGGTGTATTCTGACAGCGAGTTTGGTGGGAAGCTCTCTACTTCCTCAACTCTCAGGGAGAAGATTGATCACATCAGCACTGTCTCATCACGTGTCATTCCAGTAAAAAGTACCTCCCTGTGATAGAGTTAAAATGTGTGTTTCATTCTATAAAACCTGGTGTGAGACAATCACTGTAACACATTAAAGGAGAAATCCAGTGTGAATCAATCCATTGCCTGGTTGTTCAAGGTCACCAAGTTCTGTCAGTAGGAAAGAAAACAAGAAAAAACATAGATCAAATAGTAAATAGCAGCTAACACTAACCGAATAGGGCACAGAAACTCACTTTCAGTTCCATTTTGCCATATCCCCCATTTAATGTTAGTTGTCTGTTCTATTCTGTATGTTGTACACAATTTCCCTGTTCATTTTCTTACAGACAGCACTCAGTGACCTTGAACAACAGAACTATGGATTGAATCACACCAGATTTCTCCTTTAAATTCTTCTGTCCTATATTAATGTTGTTTTTAACAACATGGTCTATGGTATGATAAGTCTATGTTTAGAGGCTTTCTTCAGTTTGTAAAGTCACATGGAAATTCAGAAACTGAAGGTGAACACTGAGCACATGACTCAAGTAGTACTGTAGTTTGGTTTACTTAGGGGCCATTTTCAACATGTATTATGTGCCTCATCTTCAAACCAGACTCAGCATAACTAGGTTATTTCCACCTCGATGCTGATGTTCTGCAAGCACGTCATCATGACCACGAGATCTATTGTGCTGGACGACGAATGGCGATAGAACTACATATAGACAAGTGAAAAGCATTCTTCTTTGTCATTTCATATATTGTGGTGGTTTGAACCTGGTAGTAACAGCAAATCATTTGTGATGTTATTATAAATTGGGTCATGGGCAGAGGGCATGAAAAACAATAAAAACTGGCAATAATGGCATTTGAGTCTACAGCAACTGAGATTGCTATAAGAAAAAACAGGTATGTGAAAAGGATGGTTCGATTCCCAAAGTTAGCATGGGCATGGTGGGAACAATCATTGAGTCACATGCAGAACATCAATAGTTGAGGGAAAGAACAGAAGCATCTAAACTAAATCTACGATAGGAGGAGCCTTTTGTTACCGTGCACCCCTCTTGTGGAATAATCCCCCCCCCCCCCCATATGACAAGCGGACACTCTCAATACCTTTAAGTCCAGACTTAAAACCTTCCTCTTTACTGTTTCCCATAGTTAGGGATGGTGCGTGGCAAATCATCACTTCTCATGGGTCTTATATATATATACATATATATATGTATGCCCAAATTACACATTTGCTCTCTGATGTGTGAACCTGGCCTAATTCACTTTCTTCCTCTGTCCACAATTATCTCTGCTGAGTGTCATCCTTGCCTCATACCGGCAGACTCCTCTCACCCTCCCCTCCTGAGTGGACTACAACCAACACTAAGGGAGGCCCATGTCAGGACCGACTCTCCATCATAGAGGCCCTTCCTGGATGCCCATGCTAGGCCTGTCTCCCCTTCCTTGAGGCTTTGCGATTGCCGCCGCCACCCCACCCCCCCACAATGGCACTGTCAAATGGACCCTTACTGTTACCCCCATGACCCATCTCACTCCTTTGAGTTGACACTATGTCTGGCCACTGCTACATTGTCCAGCCATAATTCCTAATAACCACCTATAGACTGACTACCATATAATGTAAAATGGGATAACACTCCATTATGAACTATTATGAACCTTAGCTAAAACCATAGGCAACTTGTAGTCTGTCATGGTTACCACTGATTGTAATTTTTCTGCATGACCCCTGGCAGTTGGGTTAGCCCCTTGAGTCGTGGATGTGCCCAAGGTTTCTTCCTAGATTAACTGAACATAAGGGAGTTTTTCCTTGCCCCTGCTGCTCCTTCTGTGAAGCGCCACGAGAGAATACTATTGTAAAAGGCACTGTATAAATAAAATTGAATTGAATTGAATTGAAAATCTGAACTGGGGAAATCTGAACTGAAACTTGACAGTAAAACAGATGCAAGATCTTCAGTTGTCATCAACTTCAACTGAAGTGTAGGCCTTATGTTTTGATCCCATTTGATAGCTATTTCATAATTTGTCTCTACTGCTGTCTGTCTCACTAACCCCATATGTTTTGAATGTGTTTGAATGGGTATCAGGGGACAAGGGGATGGTTCTCTAGTGCCGTAATGGAGTTTCAGCCAGTAGTTACAGTCCCAGACACATGTTTTTTTTCTTATTAAACTGGCCAATTGATTTGTAGAGTTTCTGATTAGGTGAATGTTATAGAATGGTCATAATTAAGGAAGTGAAGACTGTGGTCTGGTAACAGTGAAATACAAATCATTTCTGAATCATTGTTTGGACAATGATTGGACTGATTGGACAGTTGATTTGTTCTTAAGTAAGCCACATGAATCACCACCCAGCCACCCACCCTTCATGTCGTAGAAGGGAAAAAACACAGATGCAATGGCTGGCTTAATACTCAGTGTCAATTAAATTTTATGACAGTTCATGACAATTACTCATTTTTATGCCAGTCATTCAGCAGAACACACACAAAAAAACCCTTAGATGTCATTGATTCCACAGTCACCTATAGTGACACACTGGCCTAAATTAAACAGGCTACAGATGTCATGTCAGTTGATGCTAATTGTTCATTTTCAAGTCAGGCTTTCATCCCATTCAAGACTACAGAACAGCATGTAATCCATTTGAACAGTATATGTTTAGCAACTGCAGCAGAATTAGCCAGGCTAGCTCTAAAAGTTTCACAACAGTAGCTTCTACATCAAGGTTCTCAAAGCTTTGGTTTCACCAACTAGATTTTCTCACAACCAGTCAGCAAACAGAATCTGAAGGTCTGTTGCTCTTCATTTGGCTGTTATTGTCACAAAACAGACAGGATGGACCACAATAGCATGTCATTGCAAATAGTCTTTATTTAAAGATTGGGGAAAAGGGAGTGTGAGTGTGCTCCGTGAGCACACCATCGGCACGGGGATGCAGGAGGCACGAAGAGGAGGGAAGGGCTGGCAGGAGCACTCGTGGTTGGGCCGACGTCAGGTCGGGTAGCCGGGGCAGAGGAGCAAAGAGTTAGTTGAGGGCAGGCGGCGAGTCGGAAACCAGGGCAGGAGAGCAGAGCGTCGGTTGTGGGCAGGCAACAGGTTGGAAACCAGGGCAGGAGAGCAGAGCGTAGGTCGGGATGGTCCGGGTTCGGCACAGGCAGGTGATCATGCAGGAGACGGAGACAAAACAGAGACAGACCGGGGGACAAGACGGGGAAACAAGGAACGGGCTGGAACTGAGACAGAGAAACAAGACAAAGGAACAGGCACAGGAGTCAGGATCTGAATGCTTGCCGGTAGTTGTGAAGCGTGCTGGTTCGCTGATACTCTGATGGGGAGTGGTTGAAACAGAAGGGAATAAATACTGACAGACATTAGGGAGAATGAGACACAGCTGGGGAGAACAATAGGGAACAGCCAGTGGGAAGCAGGTGAAGCCTAAACCAGTAGATTAGTGGGGAACGAGGAAATGAGAGAACGTGATTGGAATCAATTAAGCTTGTTAACTGGTTGACAGGAGACAGGAGGAACTGGGAGGAAACAGACAGGACAGGTGGTGACAGTTGTGGGGCATGGTTTTCACTTGTGAGAAATGGTTTTCACACCACTGAGTTGTTCGGAAAGCCATGTGTGCTGAGAGAGGAGGAAATGACCACTCCACCTTGTACAGCACCTAATGCAATGGAACAGATGAAAATAGCACTGACACCAGCGCTACTGATCTGTTAAAACACTTGCATCACTGCCTCATCACACATCTTCCACAGAATGGTATGTTTCAGAGAAATTACCTGGAATAGAGGCGAACAACACATACACATGCACACACACACACCTGTGGCCTACAGCTGGCCCAGCCACTGCAGCCCATTGGGAAATAATAAAGGAGAAGTTTAGCATTTTCCACCAGGGTATATTTCTGGATGGTCACGAGTCTAAATTGTCGTTTTCAGACCATAATGACTTCAACCGGTCTACCAATCAGACCAGGAAATGCATTTGCAGTGACTAAGCCTCAAGTGCAATCTCTCTATCAAAGTATGTAGGGCACAAGCAAGCATTACAGTCAAGAAACATGGGCCTATTAGACACAACAGATACAGATGTTGACCTATAGATCATAGATAGCTTCAAAATGTTACACATTTTACATATGCCACACATTTTGGAGTAGTTATAGCAGTAGTAACTTGACTATTTTAGCGCACATACTTCATATCTGTTTTTGCCCTGGAGTGTCAGAATTGAAATGATAATGAATACTACCCCCTCCCACCCTCCACCCCACTGCTCCACCAGTAAGCCCCCCCTCCCCACTTCACCCCAGACATTACCTATGGCAATTGCCAGGCCATTATGCTCTGGTGAACAGGTTGTTTCACATGTAGTTCATGTGAAATTATTCTTTAGTTCTGACAAAGAATTCTGTCCGTGTGATTTTGCAACTCCAACTGTTAAACAAAGTAAGCCCTGTGGTAAAGTGATGTAATCTACACTATCTTCATGCAGCAGCACCTCTGCATGGCACACCCACAATAGCACCTTTGTTGTGAGGAGGTGTGTGTGTGTGTGTACAGTAGAGCAATGCTGGAAGTTTTCTGAGACAGTCACAGAAAACATTAGTTACTGTACAACACAGACCTCCAATGAGTTCACCCCCTGCTTGTGACACCACAGGCAGTGACATCACACAGGCACTCAAGTGCCTGCTTCCTGTACTTGCAACACTGTAAACAAAACAAACAAACAAACAAACAAACAAACAAGCATCAAACAGAGCCACCACTCACTAGTCTTACGAATATATGATAACACAGCAACAACAACAACAACAACAACAGTCATTATTATTATTGTTGGTGGTGGTGTTATTGATTGTGGTGGTGATATTTTTATTATTATTATTATTGTTAGTCTGGTGTGTTCAGCTGTTATGGACAGTCTCTGTTACGTGTCCCCTAACCCAGCACCGGATGTCCTCCAAATACTCTCTGTGAGTCTTCTCTGGTAATGAGACGTCAGCGGAGAAAGATTTCCCACCTTTTTATTGGTCATAATCCCAGGAAGACTTGACTTTCCCAGATGTTGTCACCTGTCCCCAGTAAGGTCGACTGGAAGGCATTTGAGTCAGTGTGGTTTAATGTACAGAAGAACTTGATTACTGTAGTGTATATAACATACCTATACTATAATAGGGGTTATCAGAATAAGAAAGACAGAAACACTGGAAAAATGTGGTAGCATCCTATGATGAGACAAATGAATGATGAATGAATGAATGATGTGGCATTTCTGGTGCAGTTAAAAAGCACAATTGGTGTTGTGTTGTTGCATGTAAGTGCACTGAAAACATAGAGATGATTCATGTTTGTCATATAACTAGAAGCAGCTCTAGCTTCACGTGTATGCATGATCGCATGTGTGTGTGCCAGTGTGTTTAAGTGTTAGCATCTGTATGTGTGTGTTTGTGTGTGTGTGTGTATGTGTGTGTGTGTGTTGTGGTTATGAGTAGGATGTTTCCAAATAAGGAACTGTTTACCAATATCTGCTGGAGGGGCATGATGACAGAATGCTGCGGAAGCTAAACTTGAATGTGTCTCAGACTGACACACACACACACACACACACACACACACACACACACACACACACACACACACTGTTGCTCCGTCATTTAGACACACCCTCAGGCATGTGTTAGCTGACGGTATAAAGCACTGCTGTCTCAGTCCCCATTCAGATTCCTTTGCACTCTGCTCAGCTAGAGACACTCAGCAGACAATTGCAGCTCTTTACATTTTTTGCATTGCAAGAGACAGACAACAGACAACTTTTAACATCTCCTGAAATCATCACGCAAGCAAGGAGCCATTAACAGTGGACATCTATCAGATCTCATCACCAGCGTAACAACACAAGGTACCCCTCACTTTTATTTTCAGCTGATTAGCACCTAATGATTTAACAGCTACTTAATGTTTTGCAGATGTGTTAGTGGTTTTAGTACTTCTTAGTGGAAAGGAAGCAGCAACTGTTGAGGGAACCTGTACTCAAATAATGAACAGGGTGGAAAAGATTGTGTGTGTGTGTGTGTGTGTGTGTGTGTGTTTACTTTCCAAATGGGTGCAGTAAGTGCCATAAATATCACAGGCTTTCTGATAAGAGTTTGTGTTCATGGTAATCTGAGCTGGCTTTGCCAAGACACATGTGCTCCTAGTAGGTCAGTACCAGGGCTGATGTTTTTGGTTTGGAAAGTCACGTCTTCTTGACTATGAAGGAAAACCCCTTCAATTTCGAGAGACATTCTAGGGGGACATGCACTGAGAACTCAATAGATTTGAACTTCTGTGGAAGTCTATCTGTGGAACATCAGAGCAATAGAGACCACACAGATAGCAGATAGCTGTGGCCATCCTGTGTTTTTGTTAAAGCAGGCCCCGGTACTGGTGATAGTTAAATAAAGTATAGTGCTATTGTTCAAGCAGGCATTTGTTTAGGCTGGCATAAAATAAAATAGCATTTTGTATGAAATAATGAATGAAATACTAACAATATTTGTGTACAAGCGTTCAGGCTTTGTTCAGGCTGCAATGAAATCAAATATTTTTATTCACAGGGTCATCTGTTGTGATCATGGTAAATGTTAGTTATGAGTATAATGTGGTCAGAGCACAGGGAAGCACAGGGGAAGTGAACCTGGGGGTGGGAAGGATGAAACATCTCATTTCTGCTTTATAAATGTGAAACAGCATCGCCAAATTAGGAAGAGAAGAGCAGCACAGAGATGCACATCAGCATCATGAGTCCGAGCGTGATCCTCGCAATGCTGATGGTCCTCATCACACACTCCGAACAGGTCAGCACCACACACACTTTGACCAGGTGAACAAATCACACAGAGCACACATAAGATGCTGGAATTATTCAAACCATGCTTGGGGACTTACTTGGTCTGTACAGTAGCCTAGTCTATTAGCACATTAGAGACAAATCAGACATGTTTTGTTTTCATGTAACTTCAGTTTTATTTTTATTCAGTTTTATTTATACAGCACCTTTTACAATAGTATTGTCTCGTGGCGATTCACAGAAGGAGCACCCAAGAGCAACAGGGGCAAGGAAAAACTCCCTTATGCTCAGTTAATCTAGGAAGAAACCTTGGGCAGATCCACGACTCAAGGGGCTAACCCAACTGCCAGGGGTCATGGAGAAAAATTACAATCAGTGGTAACCATGACAGACTATAAGTTGCCTATGGTTTTAGCTAAGGTTCATAATAGTTCATAATAGAGTATTATCCCACTTTTACATTACATGGTAGTCAGTCTATAGGTGGTTATCAGGAATTATGGCTGGACAATGTAGCAGCGGCCAGGCATAGTGACAAACTAAAAGGAATGAGATGGGTCATGGGGGTAACAATAAGGGTCCATTTGACAGCGCCATTGTGAGGGGGGGTCAATCACAAAGCCTCAGGAAGTAACTGCAGACAATTCTTACACATCCAACATTTAATGTCATCAAGTCAAGCCAGCTTTATTGTCAGTTTCTCCACATGTACCAGACATACAGAGAAATTGAAATGTTACTGCATTTCCTAACACTAAAGTGAAAAGGTGCACAACAGATAGGGCCATTTTTCCTAATACTAAGAACACAAGACAAAAACACAAGAATTTCACAAGCAGCAAAAAATATCTGTGTTGCGATGGTGCAGAATGATGTGCAAAATGTAATCATAGATAAATGTAATCATAGATTGTTCAATGATCAAGCACTCTTGGATGTAACTGGTCCGTCCAGTAGTCTAGTAGGACATTAGAGGAGAATCAGACAGGAAACACACACACTTTGCTGACATGTCATAACTCCTCACTAGTAGAACTCTTTGGATAAATCCATCAGAGATGTGTGTTTAGTGTGTAATGACATGCTGTGTGTGTGTGTTTGCTTTTCAGTCTATGTATGGCAGGTGGCGCTCGAAGACGCGGTCACACAGACCAGACCAAGGTACCTGTGTGTGTATGTGTGTGCGCATCTGATGTGTGTGTGCGTGCTTGCATGCATGCGTGCGTTTCTGTGTTCTCATTTGGCTCCCCCTCTGCTGTGTGTTTCCTTCAGGTGAGTGTGTTCAAGGTAGAGGACAAAGCTACAGAGGCAAGGTTTCCATGACGATTACTAGACAAACCTGTACAAATTGGAACAGAGTGGTAGACGTGTTTTCCACTGCATATTATAGGAAAGGACTGGGCCACCACAACTTCTGCAGGTAAGAGCCCATGCATGCGCACACACGCACACACACACACACACACACACACACACACATGCATGTACGCATGCACAGTCAGAATGTGCTGACCAGGCTAAATACAGCAGACTTATGGGGAAGTGGTGTTAATGCTCTCATAGCCACAAGCATATTTTGAGACATACAGACTAACATACTGCACATGGCCATCCACACACACACCCCCCCACATACACACACACACACACACACACACACAAACATGTAGGCAGTCACTACATCCTCTATTCTTCTGACTCATTGTTCTTAAATAGACACAAACAACTCACCACATACATATATGGTAACATGCATGTGCACACACACACAAACACACACACAGAGAAAGACAGACAGAAAGACACACACGTTTGCTTTTGTTAAGTTCGTAATTTTGCGTGTGTGTGTGTTTGCCTTCTAGGAACCCTGATAACAGTGCAGCCCCATGGTGTTGGGTGGAGCGGTGGCCTGTGGGCCTGATCAGGGAGTCTTGTGATATCCCGCGCTGTCACCCCAAGCTCAGTGAGTGGAACTGCTGCTCTCTACTCCCACAATCCTCTGCTCTCTACTCCCACAATCCTCTGCTCCCTACTCCCACAATCCTCTGCTCTCTACTCCCACAATCCTCTGCTCCCTACTCCCACAATCCTCTACTCTCTACTCCCACAATCCTCTGCTCCCTACTCCCACAATCCTCTGCTCTCCACTCCCACAATCCTCTGCATTCCACTCCCAAAATTCTCTGCTCTTGACCTCCACACTCCAGTCTATACTTATCGTCACTTCCCCTTTCTCTACTCTCCTCCCTTGCTCTTTAATCTATCCGCCTCCTCTCTTTTCATCTCTCTTTAATATATCTTCATTCTTTTCCTCTCCTCTCCTCTCTCTCCATTTCTCTTTAATCTATCTTCACTCTTCTCCTCTCCTCTCTCTCCATTTCTCTTTAAATCTATCTTCACTCTTCTCCTGTCCTCTCTCTCCATCTCTCTTTATGTAGTATCCTAAATGGCACACAATTAGAACTCTGTATTTTTGTTGTGTGTGTGATGTTATGGATGCTACAGGATGCCTGAACTTCCAACTGTATAAATGAAGTATCTATCTATCATCTCTCCTCTCCTCACCCCACCTGTGCTGTGCTCTTTGTGTCTGTTCTAAGATCATTATGTGGCATCAAATGTGTGTTGTTCAACCTGTATTACTGGACCTGACTAGATTTGTATTTCTTTGTATTTTAGCAACATCTACAACCACACCTGCTGCAGCTGAACAAGACACAGGTATGTCATGTTCTGTCTCTCTCTCAGACACACACACAACCACTTACACACTGTGTGTGTGTATACACTTACTGTCCGTGAGTTTGTGAGTGTGATTGTGAGTGTGATTTTGTGTGTTCCAGAATTTACCTGTGGAGAAAGGAAGGTGAGCCGACTCAATAAGATTGTGGGTGGTTCCTATACCTCAATCTCCTCCCACCCATGGGTGGTGTCCATCTTCCACCGGCGCCTCGGGTTCCGCTGTGGCGGCAGCCTCATCGCTCCTTGCTGGGTGCTCACAGCAGCACACTGCTTTCCTGACGTGTAAGAAAACGCTCCCATCCTCTCCTCTCTGCTTGTCCCTCCTGTTTTTTAATTCTCTAACTTTCCTGGTCTTTTCTCTTCAACTTCTTGTTCTTCTCCCCTCTCTTGCCTTTCTTTCCTCCTCTCTTCTCCTTCTGTCTTTTCATCTCTCTCTCTGTGTCTCTCCATTCCACCAGCCTCTCACATCTATCATTATCATCATCATCTCAGCATTCATCTCATTCTTTCTCTTTCTGTCTCTCTCTCTCTCTCTCTCTCTCTCTCTTCCTGCTTTCCTGGTCTTGCTAGTCTAGTCTTGACATCACCACCTCCCCCTTGTCCTCTTCCTACAGAGACAACACCAAGCTGAGAAGACTGAGTGTTTACCTGGGAAAGAATGCCATCAACGAGATGGATCCTGCCAGGGAGCAAGGGCCATTTAGGGTGATGGAGCTCATTCGTCACGAGAACTTCATTGAGACGGGCAGGGACTTCAACAATGACATAGGTACAGCACTGCTCTGAGCCTGTCCTTTCATTCGGATGACATTTCATTCAATCTATGTAACGTTAGGCTACAAGCAGAATGTGAAGTTCATGACAATGGACAATTCTGGCTTTAAAATCATAAGCGTAAAAATAATATCTACTTTAATAATCAATGACATAGTGTGTATATATATATATGTATAAATATATATGTATGTGAATTCAGATATACTCATGGGAGTGTGGACCAGCATGGCTGTTGAAAATTAAATTAGTAGGATAAATCAAATTGTGTGTGAAAAGCATAACCGAATGAATGAATGAATAAATGCACACATAACTAAATCTATGCAAATATATATATATATATATATATATATATATATATATATATATATATATTCACTCTTATGCTCTACTTTAATATATCTTGAATGTCTTAAACTGATACATCATAGTCACCGTCCTCTGTATTTTCATTTTCTCTAGTGATAGAGTTGAGTAAGATGCTTTTCATTTCTAAATCGTGCTAATCCTTTCCCCAGTGTTGCCCACCAGCCTTGCTGACATCCCGTCCTCCTCCTGAGAAGTGTGTGTTTTGAGCTAAAGTGAAGTGGTGTGTATGTGTGTGTCTGCAGCGCTGCTCAGGATTGAAGGACAACGCGGGGAGTGTGCAGTGCGCACAGAGACTGTCAGGACTGTGTGTTTGCCTCCTGCTCACACCAGGTTGCCACCAGGATCCTTCTGCACCATCGCTGGCTATGGAAATGACCTCACCGGTAAGGCACACACCGATACACACACTCATATGCACACTCACACAAATATACACACACTAACACAGTTAAACACTTCACACTAGTCTTGTGTTCTCTTAGCAACCTGTATGAAATATGACATGAAAAACATTAGCAATGAGCTTGTCACAGAGCTACACTGTTCCTAAAGCCATCATATCTCTGTCTCTGTAGGAATCTCCACCAAGTACCTGAAAGAGGGTCAGGTGCGTCTGCGTCCCCAGCAGAAGTGTCTGAAGGAGGCACCGGAGCCAGAGAAGGTCACCGACAACATATTCTGTGCCGCCAGCCCAGATTGGAAGACTGATGCTTGTCAGGTAGATAGCAACACACACCCACTGAACATGCCAAACTCCACTGTAACTATGATCGGACTTCATTATTGACTTTGCACCTTCTCCCCTCCCCATCCTCTCCCCTGCAGGGTGACTCTGGTGGTCCACTGGTGTGTGAGGTGGATGGCCGCATGTTCTTGTTTGGCATCATCAGCTTTGGGGAAAGCTGCGCTGAAAGAGGGAAGCCAGGTTTCTACACACAGGTCACCAACTACAACAAGTGGATGTCCCGGCAAGCAGACCTCCATCCCTACACCGACGGTGCCATATACTCACAGAAGTGGTGATGCACCAGATCCCCTCTTGTCTTTCTGTTTTTCAAAGGCATTACTTTGGGCAACTCACATTAGGCAGCCATATTGTTTGGGTCCTCAGGTCCCATGAAGCCACTGAAGCAGTAGCAGTAGTAGAAGACTGGTAGCAGTGCCATATTTAGGCTTAAGTATGGGATAACTCAATATTTGAATAGTTATTTCATTTTAACAATGTTAATTACAAATTTATAATATTCCGATATGATGTTATGATTTAAGTGGAAGTAAACGTTTTTATTTTTATATTTTTGTACGTGTATAATTCAAATAGGTTGGGCCTATATAAAGGCTTACCTGTAAGTTCTACATTTAGGCTTAAAGAACTTTTGAAGAACAGGATGAAAGGGACTTCAAACACTTTGTGGCCCTCTAGTGCCTAGAACAGTGCTTAGCAGCTTTACTTTCTTGAGTAGGAAATCTGTAGTTCATGAAATCTCTGACTACAAGCTTCCACAAGTGCCCAAAGGGGCATTCTCGGTAGCTAAAAATGAAGCCACCTGTGTTTGCTAGGGATGACCACGCAAATGTGTATGTAACAACTAGTAGCCAAAGCATTAGACATTAACACACTACTGCGCTTTCATTCTTTCTGTGGGCAAAACCGAGAGCAAAACTCATTACAACAGTTCCTTGAGATGACTCAATATGAATTATTTTAATATGTAGTTATTTTTTAACAATGTTAATTACATATTATAATTTTCTGACATTATGTTAGGAAGAGCAAGTGACTTTTTATATTTGTATATTTTGGTACTTGTATATAGGCTGAGCCATTATTCAGTGTTAATAATACCACTGCTTGATCAAATTTCCTGTGATGCACTGTTTAGAACATGCATTATTTTCCCAATGAATTTGCTTGACTCACTGAAGCTTAAACGAACTGACACGTTAACACAAGATTTCAATTTAGCAGCCCACTTTCCAGAGCCATTGAGAGTTACCACACACGTTGATGTGGCCGCTATGGCTGTAAATCCACTTACATGCCAGGTGTAAGAGGTATGAATGCAATTTCTCATTATTTATCACTTATCTGAAGCCTATTAACACACTAAATACAACATACAATTAGCATTTCTACATGACATAGAAAGAATGAACATAGAACATAGAAAGAACATATTTTGGAAAACCATGAAACACCTATTCAAAATCATGACAATCTGGCTATAAATTGAAGCAATAAGATGGGTTAACTGTCAGGTTAGGCAAACATGCTCTCTGATTAGTTTTCATCAACGCATTACAGTGATAAATGTAGCCTATAGCTAACTGTAATCATAAAACCTAAGAATCTGAACAACTACGCATCATATTATGTTACAACAAAAAAATTATTTCACTTTAGTAAAATTAAACATTAGCCTTCATAGCAATACCAAGTTTTAAGTCCCTAAAAGTATTACATTTACATACATCAACATTGACATTTCATGACAATCGAACACAAAACTTACAATCTAACAGTACACTTATGATAGCTAATGCTTAAAACTGTAAAAAAAAAGTTTAAAATTTATTTACATTTTTATAACAGTTATTTCATCAATTTACCGTTGATTGTTCTTGAGTAGCAATAGAGATCAATGGAGCTCCGTCCCTTGTTTGGAGCACAGACATGGCAACAGTGGTGTAAATGGGATAGTGAACACCACAGTGTTCATGTCATAAAATAATACCCCTGAACTCAACTTTGATTCGTGGCCTTATTACCACTTTGAATGGGCATTATTTTATGATATACAAACTCTGTGTCATTATCCCTTACTTGTTACACAGTTTTTTTATAGTGCTGCAGAAGGCTCCATTCACTTTAGTGGGACTTCCCAAAGTTCCAAGGTCCGACACAGATACTGTTGATATTTCTTGATAACAGACCATTGCTAAGTTGTTGCCATAACCATGCCTAATCTGTAAATTAGGCATGGTTATGGCAAGACCCTGCCATTTTGCTATTCATTCTATTGAACTGCTACTGCAACTAGGCTACTACTATTAATGCAATTAGCGAAGACTCTACTTCTTTAGAGAATCAAAATACTGCCAGTCTGTGGCACCTTATGTCAGTGTATTTTGGTAAATGAAACTATGCCTTTAGTCACATAATTTAATCCCAATGAAATTAAGGACCTGAACTGGAAGATTTTTACCTTTTTACCTTTCATCTAAAAGCTTTGAGGTCATTTTGGTGGTAAACAACAAAAGTTACACAATAGAGAGAGTACCGCACACACCATTCAGATCCTTTCTTACATGAGAAAAACGGTATGAATCAATCAATAGCCCTGTTGGAAACTTCAGGGAAAATGTATCTTGTCATAATATCAAAACATCCCATTTAATCTAAGAGCATTAGGGGACTTCACAGTATTGCTTCACCTGAAAATAACCATTGTTTCTGAGAACAGCTTTAGAGTACCTGATCCTGATCACAGGGGAACAAACTAAGGCTGGAATTAGACACAGATGACTGTGGGAAACGGAGGGGATTTCTGTTGAACTGAAGGCAACTGGATAGGTTTGAGCAGTGAGTCTCACCGATGTCCAACATGATAGGTTTGAGGAGTGAGTCTCACCGGTGTCCAACTGGATAGGTTTGAGGAGTGAGTCTCACCGGTGTCCCAGTCTCCAGTAGGGGGAGACAACACATCATGTGGCAAGGCCTGTGTGAGGATCAGTTAATAGGCATACACAGAGAAAGGGATAGCAGATAGCAAGAGCAAGAGAGATAGAAAGAAGCATGTGGTATGTGTCAGTTAGGGATGTGTGTGTGTGTGTGTGTGTGTGTGTGTGTGTGTGTGAGAGAGAGAGAGAGAGAGAGAGAGAGTTTGTGTATAGGCCAGTCTGTGTGTATGTTTGTTTATAGGGTAATGGGAACATCAAGCTTCTTAGCTTTGGCCAAGATATTTTCTTTTTAGACAATTAGAGGTACTGCTGGTATCAAATAGTCTCATATGGTTATTTTAGACTGTGTGTGTGTGTGTGTGTGTGTGTAGTAATGTAGAGCATATCTCTGCAGGTGGTCTGAAATGAGAGAGTATCCACCCCTCTTGAACACACACTCACAAACACATACACATATAAGCATCACATACACACACAGACACACACACACACACCTTTCCTTTCAAGTAAACTGTGTACATCTCTTGCTCGCTGTCTCTCTCTCACTCTCTCTCTTTCTCTCTCTCTCACACACACACACACACACACACACACACACACACACACACACCCTTTAAGGAAGTCAATCTCTCCATTGACACTGTTTGCATTGGCTGGGAAGGACCCCAGTGTGGGACCAAGTGTGATAACACAGGTGAACAGATCAAGTGCTGAGCAAAACATCTAGTCACACAAACACACACACACACACACACACACACACACACACACACACACACACACACACACACACACACACAGGAAGCTATGAAGATGCACAACTGGAGGAGTTGCCAGAGGAGGATTCACAGCCATAAAAGGCTCATAACAGAGTGTGCATGTGTGTGTATGTGTATATGTATGTGAGAGGGAGACAGAGAGAGAAAGGGAGTGTGTACTTGGTATGGTGTGTTTTACTGTGTGCCAAGCATGTGTGTGTGTGCAGGGGATGACTGTAGTCTTCTTTATGTCTTGTGATTGATGAGGGTTTTATAAAGGTGTCCAAACCTCCCTCTCACCCCCTTATGAGTTGAGATAGTGAGTGAAACTAGCACCGTAGGGTTTGGGCCCGGGCATGTTCAGGGCTGGTTAATGAAGGTTACAGCTAGACAAATTCCATTTCTTCTCTTAATTAATAAACATGTAATAAGCATGTAGTTCATGAGGATTGATCCATTCTGCCTCCTCCAAGACACATAGTCCACTATTCTGCCAGGAGAAAGACATGTTTTTTGCTGTTCTAGCAGGAGTAAAGATATGTTCTTTGCTGTTCTACCAGGAGAAAGACATGTTCTTTGCTGTTCTAGCAGGAGTAAAGATATGTTCTTTGCTGTTCTAGCAGGAGTAAAGACATGTTCTTTGCTGTTCCAACAGGAGAAAGACATGTTCTATGCTGTTCTACCAGGAGAAAGACATGTTCTTTGCTGTTCTAGCAGGAGTAAAGATGTGTTCTTTGCTGTTCCACCAGGAGAAAGACATGTTCTTTGCTATTCTACTAGGAGAAAGATGAGTTCTGCACTATTTTGTGTGGAAATATATACTGTATTTTCTTTGCTGTTCTACCATGAGAAAGACTAGTTATGAATTGTTCTACCAGGAGAGAGATTAGTTATGAATTGTTCTATCAGGTGAAGGGTGACTTCAAGTGGCTCAGAGGAGAGGGGAGAAGAGAAGAAAGGAGAGGAGAGGAGGGGAGAGGAGGAAGGGGAGAAGGGGGGATAGGAGAGGAGAGAGGGGAGATGGGAGAGGAGAAGAAAAGTGAGGGGAGGAGAACAGAGAAGAGAGAAAAGAACAGAGGAGAGGAGGAGACAGAGGAGAGGAAGGGAAAGGAGAGGAAGCGAGAAGAGAAGGGGAGAGGATGAGTGAGGAAGAGAAAGGAGAGGAGGGGAGGAGAGGAGAGGAGAGAGGAGAGGAGGAGGGAAGAAGAGAGGATCACTTTGCTTCCTTCTCTGGATAAACTCCGGGATTACCTGCTCCAGAATGGGTCCTCAACACCATGCACTTAAAAGGTTTTTGTTGAATGGCCAATTGTGTGTGTGTGTGGGGGTGGGTGGGGGGGACGGTGCTCATGCCCATGTGTGTCTGCTTGTGTGTGTGTGTGTGTGTGTGTGAATGTGTGTGTGTGTATATACACATGCTTGTGTTTGTGTGTGTATGTAAACTGTTTACACTGGTGTTCCTCTGAAGGGACTCTAATGCTCTGGTCTGAAGCTGCCTCCTCCCTTATTAGGAGACACATCCACTGCTGTGCGTAATATCAGTGACAGTCTAATACACACACACACACACTCGCAGACACACAAAGTTTACATTTACAAACTTTCTCTCACACACTCACATACTCAAACCATTTACTTCTGTGTATAACATCTAATGGCATCTCATCTCACTCTTACTCTCTGACACACAAACACATATGCACACACACACACACACACACACACACACACACACACACCGAGTGAGAGATTTGTCATATTGCACTGGGGAAAGGACAGCATTATTGTGTCAGTGCTATGCTCTGATCTCATCTCCAGGGTCCAACACCAAACATGGTGAGGATGTGCTGTCTGGAGTATCCACACACACACAGACACACACACACACACTCACACAGAAACACACACATATATGCATGCACACACCCTCTCTCCCTCACACACACACACAGACACAGACATACACACACACACACACACACATATGCATGCAAACACACACTCACTCTCTCTCTCTCTCTCTCTCTCACACACACACACACACTCAGTCATACATTACCAGTGAGGATCTGCTAGGCTCCCGCAGCCTGGCCCTGGAAAACACCAGACTGATTCTCTGCTTTTGTTCACCTCTGTTTCCAAAGGGGCATAACCAGCACTGAGAATAAACTTAAATTACTTACTTAAATTATATGATATATATATATATCATTTACATTTAAAGGCCTTTACATTCTGATTATGTAATTATTGTTCACTTCTGTTCAGTTCATCAGCACTGTGGCGCTTGTGATTGGTTCCCGGCTTTGTGGTGATCTGTCAAGCAGCTGGAATGATAAGGTCTGTAGACAGACGCACAGAGCAAATTCAAGTGAATAAGCCTTTCTGGATTCTCCCAAGTTAAGTCTTCAGATCACAGGCACTGAAAAGAGTCGGCTTGCTCAGTGTCTTGTATCTGACGTGTGTGACTGGTGCTCCCTAGAGGTCAAACTGGGAAATGCATGGAGTGAATCTCAGCAGGGGCTGTGTGCACATTTGTATTTGATTCTGCCTGTATATTCAAGTGTGGAAATGTGTGTGTTTGAGTGTGAAAGAGAGTATATAAGTTTTGTATGTGAGTGTGGGTGAAAGTGACTGTGTGGTACTGTATGTGTGAGAGTGAGCAAGTGTGTGTGTGTGTGTGTGTAAGCTCCTGCTCCTATCCTGCATATAGCATTGAGCAGTGAGCACACTGTGGCCTGGAGATTTATAAAAATACACCCTGGGGATCAAGTTTCATCCTCCAATCTCAGGGTCTACCACACACACACACATGCACCCGCGCTTCCCCCTGCCTCAGGGTCTAACAGTAGACACACACACACACACACATATTTCCCAGAGCCTAAGAGTCTTCCAGAAGACCCCCACTGACACACCATCAGGAACATGCACAGCTGCAGTAGACAACTTCCAATCACCAACACCGTCTTCATCTCTCTCTCACACATAGCAAACACACACACACACACACACTCGCATGTACAGTATGTGGACGCCCATTCACATGTACACACATGCACACACAGACAGACCTCCACAATCAGCACAGGGGTCAAAACAACTGAGCGCGGCTAAATGTCTGGTGACGATACTAGATTGCTTTATATGCGTGTCTTTATATGTTTGTATTAGCCCATTGTATTGCTCAAACAACACAAGAGATCTAGGGTAATATCTTGATGTAATCTGTGGCGCTAGCCCCTGAGAGACACGTAACACCAGAGCCGCGACAACCCCGTTCGTGGTAATCACGGTGATATCTGGCATCATCTGTGCTGTCCCGCGCTGTCACTTTCCGCTCGCCCCTAATTATAGCAGGCGGAGCCGGGGCCGCCGACAGGTGAACTTTTGACCTACCTTGTAATGCTCACGGGCTCAGATGTCATCATCAGCGCGAATCCTTGACCCGTGCGCTTCATCGTTCGCTTCATTAGCGCGTGGGCCATTAGCGGCGTTCATAATGCCATAACGAGTCTGATGAAGCGTACGGGGGAGCCAAGCTCACAGGTGCGGATGACAGGTGGACCGTGTGGCTATAATAATCACGGACGGGGGGCGCTCGAGGGTATCAGTGACACAGTCACCCTCTGACAGGGAGCATCGCAATAATTCAGTCCGTCATGATCTATGGATCCTGTCCTGTCGTAACTCCCGTCCAGCATGTTCCTTTTTTGGCCAGGGGAATGCATGACGTAATTTGGGAAGTGTCTTGAGCGTGTTCGGGAGGGAAAGGTGGGGTAGCTGACGGAACGCGAAAGAGCGTCGCCGCACGCCAATCCCCAGCGCGTGCAGACGCGGAGCCGGTTCCCTCATTGGCCAGGGGGCGGCGAGTCTGTTTTTGTCGCTGATTCGGATGATCACTTAGCGGTCAGCTCGCAGCGACGCCGTCTCCTAGTAGTCGGCCGATGGGGAGTGAGACTTGAAGGTGTCTACGTTTGAGTGGAGTAGCCGTGGCAGAAGACAGTTGGATCGCATTGCCCTTGACACTTAACGTTATCTAAGGGAAGTAGCGGGTAGAGCCACAGTGTTGGGTGCAAACGCTTTTTCTCATTTGGGCTAAGGATTTATTGAGTTTTCAAGATGCCGGTGTTCCATACGAAGACGATAGAGAGTATTCTCGAGCCAGTGGCTCAGCAGATTTCGAACTTGGTTATCATGCACGAGGAGGGTGAAGTTGATGGCAAAGCGATACCAGATCTCACCGGACCGGTGGCTGTTGTGCAAGCCGCCGTCAGCAATCTTGTGCGGGTGAGTGCTTTTGATTTATCTTCATGTCTCTGCTGAAAGCACAGGCGATTTCGTGAAGGACAGGAGCGCGTGGGCAAGACCTTCGTGCCGACCTCCTCCCATACGCGCGGTTGTTAAATCACGACTCTTGTGTGGTTCACAAACAAGTCTGTTATGGGCGCCCCTCGCGGCACAACTTTGTTGGTTTAGTTTTTGTTTTTGTTGCTGTTCTGCGGGCTGTCAGGTGTACTGGAAGTACAAGGAACTTGATAGTCTGATGTTGCAATGTTGGTGCGCGTGGGTCATGCGGTGGCGGTCTCAGCGGAGGATAATTCCCCGGGGTCGGCAACACACTACTTTGGAATCATTTGACAGCAAATGTCTATAAAAATGATATCAGAGCTTTCAAATAGTATTTTTAAAATATTAGTCCTGTATATCAACAGCATGTGTCCAAATCTCACCTGGCTTTCTGAAATAAAACATGTATGAGTGGGGCACCAGTGTGTTTTGTAATATCAATTATGGGCCAAACCAGAGCCACATTCTGTCCATCTACTGAGTGGAGCAAGATGTGTGTGTGTGTATGTGTGTGTGTGTGTGTGTGTGTGTGTGTGTGAGAGAGAGAGAGAGAGAGAGAGAGAAAGTGTAGGAAACAACTTGAAAACTTCTATACTACATGAGTAAACTGCTTGGGCCGATAAGTACTGCACCTGTTTGTGCTTATGGGGGATTCATCTTACTGTATTCCCGTCAGAGCATGGCATGTTTGAGTGTAAGTGTGTTGTGTGCCATACAGACCACACAGAGCGTGTGACAAGTCAAGTGTCTGTGTGTGTGAGTGTGTGTGTGTGTGTGGGTAACAGCAAAGTGGCCCCTCTCCAACTTGTCTTTACTGGCATGAGTAACAATGGCTAAGGGCTTCTGTGTGTGTGTGTGTCTGATGGATATTTAAAACCGGCTGACCACTTCTCTCTGTCCTTCTCCCTTTCGGTGTGTCTCACACACACATACACACACACATTCCTACTGCCCACTCACACATTCAGGGTGCACAGTGGACGGGATCTATGATTTCTGTGTCCTGAGGTGACAGAGCTGCATGAGCTATTAATGTGCCTGTTACCACAGTACCACTGGACAACCTAGACCTGTTACTAAGGTACCACTGAACAACCTAGATCTATTACCACAGTGCCACAGGACAGCCTAGACCTGTTACCACAGTACCACTGGACAATCTAGATCTGTTACCATGGTACCACTGCAAAATCTAGACCTGGTACCATAGCACCACAGGACAATCTAGACCTGTTACTATAGTACCACTAGACAACCTATGCCTGTTTCCATAGTACCATAGCCCTGTGTTTGTCCAGCAAACATCCTAAACCTGCTTCTGTGGTCTGGCTGACACTCAACCTGTTCTGAAGGCCTGGCTTTGAAATCCAGGGGTCATAATCCTCTTCCAGGGGTGTAAGCGCCACGTCAGACCTGTTTCTGCAGTCTTACAAGTTTGTAAGTCTTGTGATTCCTCTGCAGTCGGCACCATAAAGATTTTGGTAGGTATGGGGGTTGGTAGTTGTAGACATTTGTATCTTAGTGAGAGTTGCACACAGAGAAATGAGAAGCCTGCAAGTCATTGCCAGCAGGACAGAAACTAAGTTTGTGCCTTCAGCAGCCTTAAACATGCTGATTAAAGTGTGTGTGTGTGTGTGTGTATATCTTGTATCCTCTTGTCAGCACACACACACACACACAGACACACACACACTTATTATTATCATCCACACGCAGTTTGCTTTGACAGTTTTTAAAAATGTGCTCAGTGTAAGTTGTGTTTGTAATAAGTGCCCCTTTTCAATACTTAATTGTACTCTTCCTGAATTCCTGTGAGATACACTAGGTACCGGGGAGCTGAACATTTAAGTCAACACAGTGATCTTGACAATAAGTTTATAATGTGTTGTCATCATGCAGTTGATAGAGCATTGGGTAATAAAACAGAGATTCTAGAGCATTGGGCCATAAAACAGTTCTAGAGTACTGGGCCATAAAAAGCTGTCTCTTTGTGGTCCAAACCAGCCCCTTATACAGCTTAGCACTCAGGGAACACAATCAATAGCATACAAAAGGAATAAATGCACTGCCAACACACACACACGCACACACACATTTGCGCAGACACACACTCCAATAGGACAGAGAAGAGCTTGCCCAACTTATCTAATGCCAAAGGGCCTGGCCTTGTTTTTCATTGTGTGTAAACCATAGTGCAGTGTAAACTTCCCATGTACTGTAGCTTACCGGCAACTAATTACTTGTTGCACAGTTTACACTAGGTTTACTGTTAACTGCCTGTTAATTGTAAAATAGTCAACAGCTGTGAATGTAGCACACTGTTTACTGTAAGTGGAAATAGTCAACAGCTGTGAATGTAGCACACTGTTTACTGTAAGTGTAAAATAGTCAACAGCTGTGAATGTAGCACACTGCTTACTGTAAGTTTAAAACAGTACATAGCTGTGTATTTAACATCAGTGTGTTCCAGTGCTGGAGGAGAAGGTGTGTTGGTCATATGCCCTTGGAAATTGAAAAAGAAGAATTGGACCAACTGACCAGATGTGTGGCCACTGGCGGTGGAAGTGACTACTCCCGCAGGGCTCTGTGGCTAATAAAGAGGCATCCTGTCAGGAGCCCCGCTGGCTTATTATCTCCTGTGTGTGTATGTGTGTGCTTGTTGTCGCCAGTGACACAGTGATTGGTTGTCACATCCATAACACCAATACCATGCCAGATATTTGTATGACATAAATGATTATATGAAATGATGTGACTGACTGTATGTAGGCCTGGCTGTATGATGCTGAATGTGAGTGTATATGTGATTGACTGTATGTAGGTCTGGCTGTATGATGCTGAATGTGAGTGTATATGTGATTAACTGTATGTAGGTCTGGCTGTATGATGCTAAATGTGAGTGTATATGTGACTGACTGTATGTAGGCCTGGCTGTATGATGCTAACTGTGAGTGTATATGTGACTGACTGTATGTAGGCCTGGCTGTATGATGCTAACTGTGAGTGTATATGTGATTGACTGTATGTAGGCCTGGCTGTATGATGCTAACTGTGAGTGTATATGTGATTGACTGTATGTAGGCCTGGCTGTATGATGCTAACTGTGAGTGTATATGTGATTGACTGTATGTAGGCCTGGCTGTATGATGCTAACT